>LR738710.1:406738777-406948216 GCA_902687465.1 Secale cereale
GGGGGGGGGTCAACCTCTCCAGATCTGGAAAAAAAAGGAAGATGGGCCGATCCGGTGCGGAGGGAGCTGGATCCGGCCCGGAGTGGAGGATCTACGCGGAGACGGGCCTGGGGCGGCGAGCGCTGGTGCGGTGGAGGCGGCGGCCCAGGGCGGCGGCGGCCCACCGCGGAGCAGCCTGCGGTGGCGCGGGGCGGTCTGGCCCGAGGCGTGAGGCGGGCCGGTCGGCGAGGCGAGGCCCACCCGGGGCGGGATGCGAGGCGAGGCGGGCGCCGGCCTGGCGAAGGGAGGCGACGGCCCGCTCGAGAGGAGGCCGGTGGTGAAGTGGTCCCGCTTATCGGGAACCAGGCGCGGTCGGAGGGGCCCGGCTCGGGTCGAGGGCGACGCGGTCGCCCGAGCGAGGGAGCCGGCGCGCCTCGTGCGTTGACCCGCAGCGAGGGATCGAGGGAATCCCGGCGACTGGCTGCCTCGACCGGATTCCTCGGGATCCGGGGAGAAAACAGAGGGAGGACTTTGGGATCTAATTTGATCTGAAAGAAAAGGGGAAAAAATAGTGGAGAAGGGGAAGAAGAAGGGGATGCCCAAATTAGACCTAGGGGTCTATATATAGCAGTTTTTAGGGTTAGGAGGGAGTTTAGGGGCGCTAGGAGCCCTCCGATCGTGATCCGACGGATCCGATCGCGGGGATAGTTTTAAAAGGCCTAGACGGAGATAAAAGGCTGCAGTAGGGGTGTTTCCGAGACACGAAGTAAAGGCACATCGGACCCACACGAGCAACGGATGGAAAAGTCAACGGAGTCCAAACGAGACGAGATTTGAGAGGCGGGTTGCACACAACAAAACAACAACACACAAAACAACCTCGCGGCACACCGGTAACGTTAAACGCCCGAACAACAAAGTAGGCCTACGGGACGTCACGGACACGTGAGGGAGCTCCGGAACGCGAAACGGACAACGGGAAGAAACACGACGAACCGGATGCAACCGACAACACAAATGCAATGCAATGCACATGTCTACATGATATGAATGAATGCCACACACTCACACAACAAAATGACGAAAGCCCGAAAGACAAAGAACCCGGAATGGAAATAGATGAAGCCGGAGATATATTATATACCCAAAAGGGAAAGTATTACATCCGGGGCATTACAAACTCTCCTCTACTACAAAAAGATCTCGTCCCGAGATCTAGGACTGGAAAAAGGAAGGGTACTCGGAACGAAGATGATCTTCTCGTTCCCAGGTAGCTTCTCGGTCTGTGTGATGTGACCACTTGACTTTCAGAAACTTGATGGACTTGTTGCGAGTCTTGCGTTCAGTTTCTTCGAGAATTGCAACTGGATGCTCTCGGTAGGAAAGGTCTTGTTGAAGATCAATCTCCTCAAACGGAATCATGCGCTCAGGTGCCTTGAAACATTTGCGAAGGTGAGACACATGGAAGACATCATGAACATTTGCAAAGTTGGAAGGGAGCTCGAGCTGATAGGCTAGATCGCCTCTTTTGCCAAGAATCTTGAAAGGACCGACGTATCTAGGAGCAAGTTTTCCTTTGATACCGAATCTTTGGGTTCCTTTCATCGGAGAAACTCGGAGATAGACATGATCACCGATGTCGAAAGCCAAATCACGATGCTTTCCGTCATAGTAGCTCTTCTGACGCGACTGAGCGGCTTTGAGATTCTCACGTATGACTTTGCACATTTCTTCGGCTTCTGAGATCAAGTCATTGCCAAGGAGTTGGCGTTCGCCTGTTTCAGACCAGTTGAGAGGGGTACGGCACTTTCTGCCATAGAGAATTTCAAACGGTGCTTTGCCTGCACTTGCTTGAAAGCTGTTGTTGTAAGAGAACTCGGCAAATGGAAGGCAGTCTTCCCATTTCATGCCGAAGGAGATGACACAGGCTCTGAGCATATCTTCTAGGATCTGATTCACACGCTCAACTTGACCACTAGTCTGAGGATGAAAGGCAGTGCTGAACCTGATCTTCGTGCCCATGGCGGACTGAAAGGAGTCCCAGAACTTTGATGTGAACAAGCTGCCACGGTCTGAGGATATCACTTGAGGAATGCCATGTAGGGACACGATTCTGGAAGTGTACAGCTCTGCAAGTTGAGCTGCATTGATTGATTCTTTGACTGGGAGAAAGTGAGCGACTTTGGTAAGCTTGTCAATTACCACAAAGATAGCATCATTGCCTCGCTTGGATTTAGGAAAACCAGTGACGAAGTCCATTTCAATGTGGTCGAACTTCCACTCGGGAATAGGAAGAGGTTGGAGAAGACCGGCTGGACGTTGATGTTCTGCTTTCACTCTTCGGCATACATCACATTCATTCACGAATTGGGCAATCTCCCTTTTCATGCGTGTCCACCAGTAAGACTGCTTGAGGTCTTGATACATCTTGGAACTGCCAGGATGAATAGAAAGGAGAGAATCATGAGCTTCTTCCATTATGAGCTTCCTGAGATCACCTTTGGGAACGAGTCTGTCCTCGAAGAACAAGGTATCTCTCTCATCAACACGGAAGCACTTGTATTTTGGAGTGCCCTTTGCAATCCCAGGTTTCACTTTCTTCACCATGGTATCACTGAGCTGGGCCTCATGGACTTGATCTTCCAAGGTAGGAGCAATTTGGAGATTTGCAAGAAAACCCTGCGGAACAACTTGAAGGTTGAGTTTCCTGAATGCTTCACAAAGCTCAGGCTGGTATGGCTTGATAAGAAGGCTGTTGCAATATGCCTTTCTGCTCAAAGCATCTGCAATCACATTCGCCTTGCCTGGAGTGTATTCAATGCTGGGGTTGTACTCTTGGATCATTTCGACCCAACGAGTCTGGCGGAGGTTCAGATGCGGCTGTGTGAAGATGTACTTCAAGCTCTTGTGATCAGTGAAGATGTCGACCTTTCTGCCCAACAACAGATGTCTCCACGTAATCAGAGCATGTACCACAGCTGCTAGCTCGAGATCATGTGTGGGATAGTTCTTCTCACTTGGCTTTAGCTGACGAGAAGTGTATGCCACAATTCTCTTATCTTGCATAAGCACACCACCAAGACCTTGAAGAGAAGCATCACGTAATACTTCATAGGGCTTGGTTTCATCCGGAGGAGTCAGAACTGGAGCAGAGACAAGCTTCTCTTTGAGGGTTTTGAATGCAACTTCACATTCAGGAGACCAAAAGTATTTGACATTCTTCTGAAGCAGGTTGGAAAGAGGCTTGGCAATCTTGGAGAAGTTTTCAACAAATCTTCTGCAATAGCTGGCAAGACCCGGAAAACTGCGGAGCTGCTTGACGTTCTGAGGAGCTTCCCAGTTGACAATTGCTTCAACTTTCTCGGGATTAACCGCAATACCGTCAGCTGAGATGATGTGGCCCAGGTACAAAACCTTATCGAGCCAGAACTCGCACTTGGAGAACTTGGCATAGAATTTATGCTCTCGGAGTCGATCAAGAACCAGACGCAAGTGCTTTTCATGATCTTCTTCATTCTTGGAAAACACCAGAATATCATCCAGATACACAAGCACGAACTCTCCAGTATAGGGGTTGAAGATGTAATGCATCATTCTTGAAAAGGTAGGAGGAGCATTGGCGAGACCGAAGGACATGACGGTATACTCGTATGAACCGTAGCTCGTTCTGAAGGCCGTCTTGGGAATGTCTTCCTCGCGAATGCGAATTTGATGATAGCCCATTCGGAGGTCAAGCTTAGAGAATACTTTAGCTCCTTTGAGCTGCTCAAAGAGTTCGTTGATGTTGGGGAGCGGATACTTGTTCTTAATCGTCTTCTTGTTCAATGGCCGGTAGTCAACACAGAGACGCTCCGTGCCATCTTTCTTCTTGACAAATAAGACACCACAGCCCCACGGAGATGTACTCGGTCTGATGAGACCCATACTCTCCTGCTTATCAAGCTGCTTCTTCAATTCCTTCAATTCATCCGGAGAGAGCTTGTATGGACGCCGGCAAGCAGGCTCAGTGCCCGGCTCGAGTTCAATGACAAACTCCACCTGACGGTGTGGAGGCATGCCTGGAAGTTCTTCTGGAAAGACGTCTTGATATTCGTTCACCACTGGAATTTGCTCTATGGCATTAATTTCGCCCTTATCATTAAGAGAGAAAAGCCGAATAGTATTATCCCTGGAGGCGAAGATAATCACATCTTCATCAGAATGAGTCAACTTGACTTCCTTTTGAGCGCAATCAATGTGAGCATCGTGCTGAGAAAGCCAATCCATTCCGAGGATGAGGTCGATGTCAGAATTGCCAAGAATCACCGGTTTAGCCATAAAACGATAATCACCCATGCGAATAGAAACATCCGGAGCATAGACAGTGGAGTGCATTCGTCTTCCCGGAGAAATAACTGTTAACTCCCTTGGCAGATTTTTGGTGACAAAATCGTGCTTGGATGCAAATGGATATGACATGAAAGAGCAAGAAGCACCCGAATCAAATAACACTTTAGCTGGAAAAGAGTTTACTGGAAGGTTACCCAGAATGACATCAGAAGAAGCCTCGGCTTGTGCTGCATTCATCAGATTGACCCTTGCTGCCTTTGGATCATGCCTGACAATAGCTGAACTCACAGGTGGAGGAGGAGGAAGACGCTTCGGATTCGGACATCTGTTGGCATAATGACCCTTCTGCCACACTTGTTGCACACCACTTCAGAGAGAGGACGGAAATGAGAGCCACTTGACTTGGAGCCTTGAGACTGAAACTGCTTCTTCGACTGGTTGCTCGGGTTGGGTGGGTGGGAGAAACCACGACCACTAGAGTTCTTGTTGTTGGAGTTGTTGAAGTTGTTGGAGTTGTTGTATGGAGCTCGAATCACTGGAGGAGGAGGAAGCCAGAATTTCTGTTGTTTCGCAGCCAACTGAGACGATGAGGAAGAGTGAACAGCATCTCGAATTCTCTTCTTAGAAGCCTCCATCTTAAGCTGAGCTGCTTCTTGTTTCAAAGCCATGTTATAGAACTTATCGAATTCGTCTGGCTCGAACAAAGTGAGAGCAAGCTGAAGTTCATCTTTGAGACCTCCACGGAACTGATAGATTTTACTCTTTGCATCAGGAATGTCTTGCTTAGCATAGCGAGCGAGGTTTTGGAACTTGACATTATACTGATAGACTATCATGGAGCCCTGCTTGAGGTTGCGAAATTGCTCACGCATACCCTCGATGACACTTGTAGGAATGTGGTGCGAGCGGAAATCCTTGCAGAAATTCTCCCAAGAGATCACTTGACCCGGCCTTGAGTCTTTGTACTGCTGCCACCAGTCAGCTGCTTGATCTTTCAGTTGGAAGGCTGCAAACTTCACATAGTCATCTTCTTTCACGTTACTGCACTCAAAATGCTTCTTTATGTCGGTCAACCAATCCTCAGCATCAAGAGGGTCGACACAGTAACTGAAAGCTTTAGGATTGTTAGCCAGGAACTGGTTGAGAGTAGCATGGTGCTGCTGGAAGAAGTTGCCTTGATTCACTGGAACACCCTGATTAGCTTGATTAGCTTGCATAGCTTGCATTTGCTGCATCATCAACTGAGTGTTCTGAGCAGTAGTCTGCATAATTGCTCTCCAAGCCTCAGGCGGAGGAGGAGGGGAAGGAGGACGTTCTGGAACCTCTTCACCCTCTGGGTTGGCGTTCGGAACCCTTTTCGGAGCCATCCTGTAAGAGATGACCACGAATCAGCAATTGATTGACAAAAGGAATAAGCTGAATCAATGGAATGAATTGCAACAAGTCTTCACAATAATCATTCGAACAATAAGAACGAATGAAATCATCCAAACAAGAGGAACGAATGAATTTCTCAGTTAATTGATAACATCAGTCTTCACGAGAAGCCACATAGGGGACAAAATGAAAATAAGAAAAAAAGCAACAAGGTACGGAAAGGAACAAACACAAGAGAGGAGTTTCGTTCTAACATCTTTGTGCTGAAAGCATATGAACGCGTTACGAAAAGGTTTTGCAATCCCCGGATCAGCATAGCCAAGGACCCTTTAAGATGCAACTCCTGATAGTAACATCGGTCATATAACCCCTTCACTCAATGTCGAACCCCGAACTCACTAACCTGCATTCGTTGGAAGAATGCCTATGATCTACTGGATAAAACCCACCTATAGTTTTCCGAAAGATTCCAGTTATGCAATCAGGTGTTGGGGATACACGGGAAGCACCGCGCAATCAACTCTAACCTACATCCAGGTGTATCCATCCTTCAACACATAACCAGTCTTTCTCGGAAACTGTGTACCTCGGACCTTCGAAAAGCATCCACTATAACAAGCTATGGCAATACTCCCGAACTACCTCCCCAGTACTGGGTGATGTCGGGGTTATCTTGCCACTGGCCGTATAGGGGAGATTTTCGATGTCGGCCGTCTTAAGTATTTAGTACTGCCGCGATATGCTTGTTACAATGATACCCCGAAGCTCAACTCCTCGGTAACAGGAGGCATCGGGAACAATATCCTTGTCACAAGAACATCGAAACAATCCCAGAATACTCGCGGGATTCCTAAAAAAAAATTTTGTGCAAATTTTGACGATAGGAGAGACAAGAGTAGACGTCAGGAGTCCTCACCAGAGAGAAAGGGGATGAGAAGCAAAGAAATCCTACTCTCCGATATAATATAGGACTCAAAAAGTTTTTCAGTGTGTGCCTAGACTCGACCGTCAACGGTTCGATCAAACAGTGGGGGCTCCTAGGTCGGAGAAGGCTCTGAATACCAACTTGTAATGCCCAGGATGGAGTTATACCTCCTACGTGTCGAGGCACGACTTAAAGGCATAAATCCATCCTAGAATGATCTCAAGTTTGGTAATCTTTGCACAACTCATGTAAAAGAGGGGATAGTAAACTGAAAATAGTTGGCTTACACTCGCCACGTCACAGAATTACAGTACAAGTCTCAAACATCATACATTAAGAACATCACAACCCTCTAAGGGCAAAAGCCAAATGTCAAAGTACCAAACTCAGATAAATAAACCACAGGCGGATCGAATCCTAGTAAGAGACTCCACTACTAATCGTCCGGGTAGTGCACGTAGTACCGACTACGCTCCTCGTCGTACTCCCAGTCTAGCTCGGTGCCATCACCTGGATAGCTCACAGCTGGACTTGCATCTGGTGTGTGAAGTAACTGTGAGCCACAGAGGACTCAGCAATCCCGTCACCGGGTAACAAGACTATCAAAGCCTTTGGGTGAGGATAAGGCTGAAGAAAAGAAACAGTGTTTGCAGCAGCAACTAGCATCTAGCTTGCGTAAGTGAGAGCGAGAAGAGAAGGCCTCGGCGAGAAGTGATCACGAAGTGATCCTAGCTACAAGCTCACAATCATAACCCCTCCGTGTTCAACTCCCGAATCCCTATTCGGAAATTGACAGTCACGGAACACACGCTGGTAGTGTATTAGTCACATTGTGTCAAGTTATCTACAACCGGAATTAACAAGCTCCCATCTGCCACATAACCGCGGGCACGGCTTTCGAAAGTTCAAACCCTGTAGGGGTGTTCCAACTTGACCCATTACAAGCCCACGATCCGCGAAGTCGCAACTCCATAGGTGGGAAGACCCGAGTATCCTCGGAATCCCGTGCTCAAGATATACCGAGCTAAGGTAAGGCTAATCCAGCAAATCCTCCCGGCGTGTCGACACCCTGATAGTAGCCGCGCGTATCTAAGTCTCGGGACACGACCGGATGGGCGATGCTACAGGTGTATGCCAGATACCTCGGGTTGCCCCAAGGCGGCCCTGCAGGACCCCCATTTCGAACCAACACTCATGTGGAGCACTGGCCCGGGGTTGTTGATTAAGAAAGAGGGTTAATTACTCCCTATGCATGTTTAGTTTGTTATTAGGCAAATAGTACCAATGTTGGGACTTGCTGGAAAAGACTTAGCACTTAGCGGTTTATCGAGGGGGTCCCATACACCCCAACCGTGTTAGGAACGCATAATCAAGGAACATAGTACCGGCTTATACGGATCCTAACGGCATGAGTGGAACAAATCACCAAGCAAAAGGCTTAGCCTTCCACCCTTGCCAATATATAGATGATTTCATTTAAAGCATTTATATAGTGTGATATAACCCAACCAAACTTCAACATGGAGCAAGCATCTTCACTTCACCTGCAACTAGCAACGCTATAAGAAGGGCAGAGCGAAGCGTACTTAGCCAAGCAACGGTTTGCATAGGTAGGTTGGTTAAACATGGCAATTGGTTACAAGTAGGAGGCTGACAAGAAGATCATGGGCATCGAGGCAAAACTATAGATCGAGACTACTAGCAATAGGCAAAGATAGTAATGTTATCGGGGTTCGGTCATCTTGCCTGAAGAGAAGTCGTTCGGATCGTAAGAAGGGTCCTCGTGCTCAACCTCGTTGGAAACCTCGTGCTCAACTTCGTACCCGGTCTCAGCTTCCGGCTCTAAACAAAACAATCACACCAAGCACCAATCAACAAGATGCAATGCGCACTCGGAAAAGATGAATGCATGAAGGATGCACTAAGGATGCACATAGAGCATGTAAAAACATCACTCAAGCAAAACACCTCAAAACATGATAACAATCTGATATTATTAATCTACACAGAAAAACAATCAAGTTTGATATAAGAATCGCTGAAATCGGAGTTACGGGCTAAAAGTTATGCTCGAAACAAGATTTGAGCGAAAGCTGAAAATTATAGCAACATGGCATCTTCGGAGCTCAAAATAATTAAGCTACAGCACCCAAAAAGCATGGCAAAGGACATGAACACAAACTAGACATATAGTACAGCAACTAAGTCCAAGGTGCACCCCCAACGGAGTCACGGATCAATAGCAATGATCTTGGACATATTGAACTTGGCAATAAAATTCTGGCAGCAGAATTTTATTGAAACTTTAGAGCAAAAGATAAACATGCTACAGCCACTCAAATGGACATGTGAGGACATGGATGGAAAGAAAACGATATATACTACAAGGAACAATTAAAATCCACTCCAAAACTATCATGCTTTGCCCTAGAACATCACACGAACATGGCATCGGAACGTTACAGATTTCAGACTTAGTGAAAAATCACTAAGTCCTAAAACAGCAATAACATCATAGCATCTAAAAGAGCATGTTTAAGTCACCTCGAAACTAAACATGGCAAAGGGTAAGCACCTCATCAACATACACATGAAGGTGATCCCGAAACACACAAGCATGCTTCATAGAGGTGAACACAACGATTGCAACGAGTTCAACAAGATGGCATTTCATAACAAGTGAAAACACATCATATGAACATGGCACTTTGCAACGATGATAACAAGGAAATAATAAATCTACCATGCAACCTATCACAAGCAACACGTAGTTCGTGGCAAGACGAACACGTGGACATGTCATTTGCATCATTTGGACAAACGGGCTAAAAGATATCACATGGCAAAGGTGGCATGAAAATAACACATAACATCAGTTTATATCATGATGCACTCTTGCAACAGCAAAACAAGTGCCTAGATGATCTCTAACATGCATGACAACAACAGGTAAAACGTAGAGCACATCTCCACGAACGGCTGGACATATTACACGCGCAAAACGGAGCATCACAGTAAAAGATATGCATGGTCAAACATAGCATCTCAGATAAACAGATCAGGGACTTAGTAGTTTTTAGGGGGGGGTCAACCTCTCCAGATCTGGAAAAAAAAGGAAGATGGGCCGATCCGGTGCGGAGGGAGCTGGATCCGGCCCGGAGTGGAGGATCTGCGCGGAGACGGGCCTGGGGCGGCGAGCGCTGGTGCGGTGCAGGCGGCGGCCCAGGGCGGCGGCGGCCCACCGTGGAGCAGCCTGCGGTGGCGCGGGGTGGTCTGGCCCGAGGCGTGAGGCGGGCCGGTCGGCGAGGCGAGGCCCACCCGGGGCGGGATGCGAGGCGAGGCGGGCGCCGGCCTGGCGAAGGGAGGCGACGGCCCGCTCGGGAGGAGGCCGGTGGCGAAGTGGTCCCGCTTATCGGGAACCAGGCGCGGTCGGAGGGGCCCGGCTCGGGTCGAGGTCGACGCGGTCGCCCGAGCGAGGGAGCCGGCGCGCCTCGTGCGTTGACCCGCAGCGAGGGATCGAGGGAATCCCGGCGACTGGCTGCCTCGACCGGATTCCTCGGGATCCGGGGAGAAAACAGAGGGAGGACTTTGGGATCTGATTTGATCTGAAAGAAAAGGGAAAAAAATAGTGGAGAAGGGGAAGAAGAAGGGGATGCCCAAATTAGACCTAGGGGTCTATATATAGCAGTTTTTAGGGTTAGGAGGGAGTTTAGGGGCGCTAGGAGCCCTCCGATCGCGATCCGACGGATCCGATCGCGGGGATAGTTTTAAAAGGCCTAGACGGAGATAAAAGGCTGCAGTAGGGGTGTTTCCGGGACACGAAGTAAAGGCACATCGGACCCACACGAGCAACGGATGGAAAAGTCAACGGAGTCCAAACGAGACGAGATTTGAGAGGCGGGTTGCACACAACAAAACAACAACACACAAAACAACCTCGCGGCACACCGGTAACGTTAAACGCCCGAACAACAAAGTAGGCCTACGGGACGTCACGGACACGTGAGGGAGCTCCGGAACGCGAAACGGACAACGGGAAGAAACACGACGATCCGGATGCAACCGACAACACAAATGCAATGCAATGCACATGTCTACATGATATGAATGAATGCCACACACTCACACAACAAAATGACGAAAGCCCGAAAGACAAAGAACCCGGAATGGAAATAGATGAAGCCGGAGATATATTATATACCCAAAAGGGAAAGTATTACATCCGGGGCATTACACCAACTTCCTGATTTTAATAAGACTTTTGAGCTTGAATGTGATGCTAGTGGAATTGGGTTACGAGGTGTGTTATTCAAAGATGGTAAACCTGTTGCATACTTTTCTGAAAAATTGAGTGGGCCTAGTCTTAATTATTCTACTTATGATAAGGAATTATATGCTCTTGTTCGGACTTTGGAAACATGGCAACATTATTTATGGCCCAAAGAATTTGTTATACATTCTGATCATGAATCGTTGAAGCACATTAAAAGTCAAGCAAAACTGCACTGTAGACATGCTAAATGGGTTGAATTCATAGAGACTTTCCCTTATGTTATTAAACACAAGACGGGAAAAGAAAATGTTATTGCTGATGTGTTATCTCGTCGTTATACTATGCTTTCACAACTTGACTTTAAAATATTTGGTTTGGAGACCATCAAAGATCAATATGTGCATGATGCTGAATTCAAAGATGTATTGCAGAATTGCAAAGTAGGGAGAACATGGAACAAGTTCGTTGTTAATGATGGATTTGTGTTTCGTGCTAACAAGCTATGCATTCCAGCTAGCTCTGTTCGTCTTTTGTTGTTGCAGGAGGCGCATGGAGGAGGATTAATGGGACACTTTGGCGTGAAGAAGACGGAGGACGTACTTGCTACACATTTCTTTTGGCCAAAGATGCGACGGGATGTTGAGCGTTTTGTTGGTCGCTGCACTACATGTCAAAAAGCTAAGTCACGACTCAATCCTCATGGTTTATATATGCCTTTGCCTATCCCTAGTGTTCCTTGGGAAGATATATCTATGGACTTTGTTTTGGGTTTACCTCGAAGAAAGAAGGGGAGGGATAGCATATTTGTTGTCGTGGATAGGTTCTCGAAGATGGCACACTTTATACCATGTCATAAAAGCGATGATGCTGCTAATGTTGCTGATTTGTTCTTTCGTGAAATTATTCGCTTGCATGGTGTGCCAAATACTATTGTTTCAGATCGTGATACTAAATTTCTTAGCCACTTTTGGAGATGTTTATGGGCTTAGTTGGGGACTAAACTGCTTTTTAGTACTACTTGTCACCCCCAAACTGATGGACAAACTGAAGTAGTCAACAGAACTTTGTCTACTATGCTTAGGGCTGTTTTGAAGAATAATAAGAAAATGTGGGAAGAATGCTTGCCTCATATTGAATTTGCTTATAATCGTTCGTTGCATTCTACTACTAAGATGTGCCCTTTTGAAATTGTCTATGGTTTCCTACCACGTGCACCTATTGATTTGTTGCCTCTTCCATCTTCGGAGAAGGTTAATTTTGATGCTAAACAACGTGCTGAATTGATCTTAAAAATGCATGAGTTAACTAAGGAAAATATTGAGCGCATGAATGCTAAATATAAACTTGTTGGAGATAAGGGTAGAAAATGTGTTGTCTTTGCACCTGGAGATCTTGTTTGGTTACATTTGCGTAAGGACATGTTTCCTAATTTGCGCAAGTCAAAGCTAATGCCACGTGCTGACGGTCCTTTCAAGGTGTTAGAGAAAATAAATGATAATGCATATAAACTTGAACTGCCTGCAGATTTTGGGGTTAGTCCCACATTTAACATTGTAGATTTGAAGCCTTACTTGGGTGAGGAAGATGAGCTTCCGTCGAGGACGACTTCAATTCAAGAAGGGGAGGATGATGAGGACATCACTAACAAGGTTACACCCACAGCTCCAACTGACACATATACAGGACCAATTACTAGAGCTCCCGCACGCCAATTAAATTACCAGGTACTTTCGTTTCTTGGTAATGGATCTAATGTTCATGAGAATATGATGCTGCCTAAATTGGATACATTTGTCTTGCTTACAAATGAAGGGCCTAGCTTGGACAAGAAGGATGAACATTGGAGCAAGATCAAGCATGGAGATGATGGCATGCGCAAGGGGAACAAGAATGGAGTTTCAATTGATGATTTCAGGACTTTGAAGCCACCATAATGAGTGCGAGAAGCCTTGGACGAAATATACAAGATGCCACTTCATAAATTTCGTCCAGAGGCTATTATAGGTGCTGCGTCACCTTATTATTGGGCCAGGCCCATGTAATTTCGAAATACTTGAGTATAGGCTGTTTTTAGAGTCCGTATGTGTGGGGAAACAAGAGTTAGGGTTGGTTTCGGACCCCTCCATCAAGGGCCACGAAATTCCCCCCTCTTTCCCCCATATATACAGCCCTTAGGGCGTCGTTTAGACTTTGGGTTTTGTTTAGATTAAAGTTCGCCATAGCTGCAACTTTGCGTACTTCGTTTGTGTTCAACGACCAGACCAAGACGTCACAGAACCCCACTTGATCAATAAAGCTTTCCTCTTGAATTCGCAATATCCAGATTG
Organism: Secale cereale; assembly: GCA_902687465.1. Classification (NCBI taxonomy): domain Eukaryota; kingdom Viridiplantae; phylum Streptophyta; class Magnoliopsida; order Poales; family Poaceae; genus Secale; species Secale cereale. The sequence continues at coordinate 406,751,988 of LR738710.1, forward strand.
CAATCTCAGTTTCTTGCTTGTTCTTCGTTTGCCTGCAGGAAACAGACCTTCGTGGTCAGGTTGATCGTGCTCCGGCAAGGTCAATAACCTCTCGGAGTTGGTTTAGCGATTGCTAAGGCGCGACGTCCACGCACGTTCGTAGTCGGATCGTCAAAGTCGACTTCATCCAAACGATAGCCACCATCTCATCAAAAGACGGGACACCTTTGCCTCTATCAAGCTCATAATGAACGAAGCACATGACTCCCTCCTCTCTATTCATCCTGGAAGTTCCAAGATGTACCAAGACCTCAAGCAATCTTACTGGTGGACTCGCATGAAAAGGGAGATTGCCCAATTCGTGAATGAATGTGATGTCTGCAGAAGAGTGAAGGCAGAGCATCAACGTCCAGCCGTTCTCCTCCAACCTCTTCCTATTCCCGAGTGGAAATTCGACCACATTGAAATGGATTTCGTCACTGGGTTTCCTAAGTCCAAGAAGGGGAATGATTCTATCTTTGTGGTGATTGACAAGCTAACCAAAGTAGCTCACTTCCTTCCAGTCAAAGAATCCATCAATGCAGCTCTACTGGCAGAGTTGTACACTTCCAGAATTGTGTCATTACATGGCATTCCTCAAGTTATCTCCTCAGACCGTGGAAGTTTGTTCACATCCAAGTTCTGGGACTCCTTTCAGTCTGCCATGGGCACTAAGATCCGTTTCAGCACTGCGTTTCACCCTCAGACTAGTGGTCAAGTTGAAGGAGTGAACCAAATCCTCGAAGACATGCTCAGAGCTTGTGTCATCTCTTTTGGCATGAAGTGGGAAGATTGCCTTCCGTTTGCCGAGTTCTCTTACAACAACAGCTTCCAAGCAAGTGCCGGCAAAGCTCCGTTTGAAATTCTCTATGACAGAAAGTGCCGTACTCCTCTCAACTGGTCTGAGACTGGTGAACGTCAACTTCTTGGCATTGACTTGATCTCAGAAGCCGAAGAAATGTGCAAAGTCATACGTGAGAATATCAAGGCCGCTCAGTCGCGTCAGAAGAGCTACTATGACGGCAAGCATCGTGATTTGGCCTTCAACATTGGGAATCATGTCTATCTCCGTGTTTCTCCTATGAAAGGAACCCAAAAATTCAGTATCAAAGGCAAGCTTTGATGCGGAGCATCCTACGGCTATCTCCATGTACACCGTCATAGCTCCTCAAGCCCCAAGTGAACCTACCGGACTTAAGGTGAACTCGCTCCTCTTCGAGGGTTACATGAATATCATTTGGACTTGGTCACTACCTCACCACGGAACATCGTGCATCTTTAGGTACAAGGACGACCATCTACATGAAGCCGGGGAGCACCACCAAGTCCACATGGAGACGTACAGAACGAGCGGTACTACCGCCTACAAGCGGTACTACCGCTCCCATGCGGCACTACCGCCTACAGGCGGTACTACCGCCCGAGGTCCGGTACTACCTCCCTGCCTATGCGCAGCCGCGGGCCTTTGGCCTTGTATCCCTCTCCACTCACCCCTTCGTGGCTTAGACTATAAATAGACCACCCTCATCTTCTTTCTAAGGTTTAGCAAAGTATTTTGATAGACATTGAGAGCTTTGCTCCTTGTATCCTCTCCTCTAGGAGATCAAGACCTCCCAAGGGAGAAGAATCCTTGTGGATTGCAAGACCTCCCAAGGGAGAAGAATCCTTGTGGATTGCAAGACCTCACCTCCTCTAGGAGTGGGATGAACTAGTTACCTTGTATCTTTCCTTTTGTTGTCCTTGAATCATTGTGAACTCTTGCATGTTCTTGGATCTAGCATATGTGTGATTGGGTCTAGTCAATTTGAGTGTTTTCCCTCTCTTGTGTTCATCTTGTTCTTGGGGATTCCCCTCCAATTCGTGAAAGATCTCCACCTAGGGTTCCACCCTACAACATCATGGTATCTAGAGCTATGGTTTCTCACAAAATTGGAGCCCCCCTTCTTGTTTCCTAGCCTAATTTTGTTGTGTTCTTGCCCAATTTAGAAAATCCCCACCAAAAATAGCCCCAGTGTTTTTTGTGATTTGTTGGTTTGATGATGTTTTGTTGGATTTGATCCATGGATTTGCTTGGTTTCGAGTGGATCTAGCATCTCCCCAAGTTTCACCACTTTCCATCCACGAAATCCATCCAATTTCGCCCCCGAAATCATCCATTTCCGCCCCAAATTCGCCCCGATCCCGATCTGCGAAGTTTTTCCCGACACCAGCGGTACTACCGCCCATCCAAGTGGTACTACCGCCCTACAAGCGGTACTAATTTTTTAGTTCCGCTCAACCAAAGCGGTACTACCGCCCCGCACATTTTCAGCCTTCCGAGTTTCACCGTTTTGACCATAACTAATTCATCCGGAGTCTGATTTTGACGTTCTTTAGCTCGTTTTGAAGCTCTTGACATCCCCCATACCACAAAAATACTACCATCATCATTTGAGTCCATCAAATTTTGTCAAATTTGGCATGTTTGCCTAGGCCCTCCACCATATCATCCGCATAGCCACCATACCTTTCCGCAACCTAACCATTTTGTTTACCTTAGCATTTGTGGTTGTTTGAGTTGTGACTTGAGTCTCCTAAGGTGTTTCGGCTACTTAGGGACAAGTGCTTCTTCATCAACCACCACCACCACTTCCGCATTGTCATCTTCGACACAACCACCACCGCTTGTCCGCTACCACCATTTGACATTTCTCCTTGAGATTTTGAGTTGTGGTTTTTCCGTTTCCTAAGGTGTTTCGGCTAATTAGGAACGGGTCTACATCAAGATCACCGCATCTCATCATCATCATCGGACGGTAACTTCGACGACTTCCTTGTATATTCCCCTTGCAATTGCGTTGTTAACCCCTAGCCCATTTTGCGTCACTTGCCTATCGAGACTAGCCTTTGAGTATTGCCGGCAACGTTACTTGTGCACATTAGCGATTCGCCCTTCCATTGCATACATACCATATCATCTTGGTATCATCATATCATCCCTTGTGTCACAAGATTGTTCCCGCATATACACAATTGTTATCTTGGTTTGTGCATCGTGGCCATATAAAAAAAAGAAAATAAAAGAAGAATAAGCTTTTAAGCAAAAAGAGAAAGACAAAGAAGCTTGTAAGCAAGAGCCATAGCATCGCATCATATCATATCATACTTGATCATCTTGGATCATCTTGTGCTAAAAGCACCGGAACATCATACACATAGCATACTTGGGATAACAAGTTCATACATTTTGCATCTTATAGGTTGTGCACAAGTGTCGTATCCGCCTATTGAGCAATCGTGCTAGCGTCTCTCTTGAGTTGTGCAACACGAGCGTTTTCCGTGGACTCCACATTTTGTGCTCAATCCTTGGTTGCACGACGCCATCTATCTATCCGTGTGTGTTTCCGTGTGCCACCCATATCGCTATTGGTCTACTTGTTACATTTGCAAATTTGTGAATCTCTTTCAACATTATTGACTCTTTCTAACAATTGCATCAAATTTTTGTGCCACTATCCTCACCGAGCTCCACCATAAGCCTTACTTGTGTAGGTGTGAGAATTGACAAGATCCGGTACCAATTGTGATATTTCCTTGATACATTATTGAGTGATCAATGATCCATCTTCAACATTGGAAAGGTACATTTGGTCTAGTTCTTTCCTTTCTCCGACTCACATTTGCTCGAGTCTTGTGATGGATAGGCAAGGCATTCCATCTCCGGCAAGATCACATCAGCATCGACACCATCAACGACAAGAACCTGAAGGTCACGAGCTCAACATCAACAACCGCTCAACGACTTCACCATCTACCTTGGCATCTTTGCCTTTGGACTTGTGGCATCTTCACCGACTCACACCTCAAGACAATCTTCCCAAGCTCAAGTCCGCGACTTCCACGAGCTATTACGACCTTGACAACGACCACGAGATTCCTTTCTATGGGACTCAAGACCCCGAGGAGTATCTCGAGTGGGAGCGCTTGATGGACGACTACCTCACGCTACTTCAAGTTCCTCCCGAAGATCAAGTGAAATGCGCCACAAGAAACTTCCACGACCGCGCGTCGACATGGTGGCTTCACACACCTTCGGAGAGCTACCACATGAGTTGGCCCAAGACGAAGAGAGCTATGCGGCGAGAGTTCGTGCCTCCTACTTACACGGAACATCTTCTACGCTAATTGGAGAACACCATACAAGGATCCAAGTCCATCTACAAGTACTTCAACGAGATGAAGAATGCCTTGCGACGAGCTGGCGTGGACGACCCCATTTGGATGAAGTTTTAATTCATGATGGGATTGGACAACGACATCTCCAAGACTATCTGATGTAGGGTGGAACCCTAATCAGCGGATCTTTCACGTTTGGAGAGTATCCCACGATGAACACGCAGAACACAAGGAGGAAAACGGGGAAAACACGAGAGGAAACACTCAATTCAACACAAAGATGATCACACAAATGCTAGATCCACGATACATAATCGAGCTACACGATCCATAGTCAACGTCGGTGGTACAAGGGTAGTCTTCTCCGTGAGGAGGTCTTGGTATCCCGTAGGATCTTCCCCAATGTGGAGGCCTTGAATCCGAGGTGGATCTTCTCCGAAGAGGCGCGCGGTCTCGAAGGAGAGAATCCACACAAGTCTGAAAATGAGCTATATCCAAGCTAACCCTAGTACGGAGCTAGGACATGAGTACTTATAGTCCAAGGGGTAAGTTGGGGGGATACATGGGTGAAAACCCTTCAACTGCACGCAGGCAGGGCGGTAGTACCGGTCCTGGGACCGGTAGTACCGGTCTTGTTGTTTTACCGGAAGTTCCGGTCTTGCACCGGCCTTGCTCCGGTCGATCACGGAAGGTCCAGCGGTAGTTGGCCGGTAGTTGGACCGGTAGTACCGGTGGACCGGTAGTACTGGTTTTTCTGCGCTGGGAGAATCCTGGTCCATGCTCTTGGCCTCCGTCTTGCACCGTAACTTCTCCTAGGCACCTAAGCACACAAAGTATCTCCGTTTGAGGTAGCAGCCATGTCTCAAGGTGGTCAAATGGGAATTCAACAAGGAGAGAGTTAACCTGGGATTCAAGTGCTCTAGCAGGAGCACGTGTCATTGGTCCTTGGAGCACTTGGTGAGGCGATTGATGGTCCATGGGGATGAGCTTGGGATGCTCCGCATCATCTCCCCTCCCTTGGGAAAGATCCGACCTCGGATCGAAATCTTCATCACCATGGAACGGAGAGAGATCCTTGACATTGAAGGTGTAGCTCACGGAGTACTTGTCTCGTGGGATGTCGATCTTGTAGGCGTTGTCGTTGTAGCGTGCTAGCACCTTGAAAGGTCCGTCGGCGCGAGGTAGTAGTTTGGACTTGCGCTCGTGTGGGAAACGGTCCTTGCGAAGATGAAGCCAAACAAGATCTCCCGGTTGGAACACCATTGGTGTCTTGGTGACGCTGAGCTTGGTGGTGAGACTATGGACTTGTCGCTCGATTGTTGCCCTTGTTTCTTCGTGCACCTTCTTGAGATAGCTTGCTCGTGCACTTGCGTCCATGTTGATGCGCTCTTGTAGAGGTAGAGGTAGAATGTCCAAAGGGGACAACGGGTTGAAGCCGTAGACGACCTCGAAGGGAGACTTGCCGGTGGTCGAATGTCTTGCGTGGTTGTAGGCGTACTCGGCGATGGGCAAGCATTGCTCCCATTCCCGGATGTTCCTCTTGATCAACACACGAAGAAGTGTGGAAAGCATGCGGTTCGTCACCTCCGTTTGGCCGTCCGTTTGTGGATGGTACGCTGAAGAAAATAGGAGCTTGATTCCGAGCTTAGCGCAGAGGGTTTTCCAAAAGTAACTCAAGAACTTGACATCCCGGTCCGACACGATCGTTTTCGGCACGCCATGTAGACGAATGACCTCCCTACAAAAGAGAGTTGCAACATGTGAAGCATCGTCTATCTTGTTACAAGGAATGAAATGAGCCATTTTAGAGAATCGATCCACGACAACTAGCACGGAATCTTTGCCATTTTGAGTCCTAGGCAATCCAAGTACGAAATCCATGCTTATGTCTTCCCATGGATGGTATGGAATAGGAAGAGGCATGTAAAGACCATGAGATTGAGCTTTGGACTTAGCTTTGCGGCATGTAGAACATCGGTTGGTGAGTCGCGAGACGTCACGGAGCATCTTGGGCCAAAAATAGTTCTTCGAGAGGGTAGCAAACGTCTTGTCACGTCCAAAGTGTCCCATGAGTCCTCCTCCATGAGATTCCTGCAAAAGGAGCAAACGAAGCGAAGACTCGGGAATGCAAAGTTCGTTAGCTCTCATAAGATATCCATCCTTGATGTAGTAATGTTCCCAAGAAGTGTGAGTCAAGCACTTAGCATAAGCATTTGCAAAGAAAGGATCATGCTCATATAAATCTTTAATGTGCTCAAAGCCAATCACGTTCAACTCAAGTTGTGTTACAAGCATGCATTTGCGGGAAAGCGCGTCTGCCACAACATTTTCTTTGCCTTTGATGTATTTGATGACATAGGGAAAAGACTCAATGAACTCACTCCATTTAGCATGACGCTTGTTCAACTTAGTTTGACCTTTGAGATACTTGAGGGTCTCATGGTTCGTATGAAGAATGAATTCATGAGGTGGAAGATAATGTTCCCAAACACGTAAAACTCTCACCAAGGCATAAAGCTCTTTATCATAGATGGGATAGTTAAGTTGCACTCCCGATAGCTTCTCGCTAAAGTACGCAATTGGGCGCTTTTCTTGCATTAGCACGCCACCTATGCCGGTACCACTAGCGTCACAATGAATCTCGAAGGGTTTATCAAAGTTTGGTAGGGCTAGAAGAGGTGCGTGCGTGAGCAAGCTTTTAAGCTCATTGAACGCGGTGTCTTGCGAAGGACCCCAAATGAAGGGTGCGTTCTTCTTGCTCAAAGCGTGTAGAGGCATAGCAATGGTGCTAAAGTTCTTCACAAAACGTCGATAGAAACCGGCTAAACCAAGAAAACTACGCACTTGCATGAGATTCGTTGGTTGAGGCCAAGTTTTAATTGCTTCAATTTTAGTTTCATCAACGTGAACACCTTGTGAAGAAACGACAAATCCTAGGAAGACAACCTTGTTAACGCCAAAAGTGCATTTTTCCATATTAGCATATAGATGTTGTTTGCGAAGGGCTTGCAAAACTAGACGGACATGGTCAACATGTTCCTCAAGCGACTTGCTAAAGACTAGAATGTCATCAAAGTAAACCACTACAAAGACGCCTATATAAGGTCGGAGAACAAAGTGCATAAGACGCACGAATGTGCCGGGTGCTTCTGATATGCCCATCGGCATGACCAACCACTCATATAGTCCAAATTTGGTTTTGAAAGCTGTTTTCCACTCATCGCCCTCTTGAATGCGAATTTGGTAATAGCCACTTTTAAGGTCAATTTTGGAAAAAATTGTGGCACCACATAATTCATCAAGCATGTCATCTAGTCGTGGAATAGGGTGACGGTATCTAACGGTGATAGCATTTATAGGTCGACAATCGGAGCACATGCGAAAACTTCCATCTTTCTTAGGCACGAGAATAACCGGAACGGCACAAGGGCTTAGACTTTCACGTACATGACCTTTGTCGATGAGTTGTTGTACTTGCCGTTGTATCTCCTTTGTTTCCTCGGGGTTGACGCGGTAGCGAGCCTTGTTTGGAAGTGGTGCGCCGGGTATGAGGTCGATGCGGTGTTCGATTCAGCGAAGTGGAGGTAGACCCGGAGGTAGTTCAACAGGAAAGACGTCCGAAAATTCCTGCAACAATTGAGACAACACAAAAGGTGGAGGTGGTGAAGTGTTAGTAGGTTTGGCTTCCCCTTTGCATAAAAGCACAAGGTGGAAGACGCTCGATGGGTTCTCACACACTTCTCTCATCTCACGTTTGGTGGCAAATAGGACTAGTTGCTTCTTGTCGCTCATCGTGGAGTCGCTCATATTTGGCTTGTGGCTCTCACTCTCTTTTTGGTGGCTCACTCTCTCACCATTCTCTCCACGATGGTTGGTAGGTAAAAGCTTGTCGGTGGCTACTTGACTTGGAGACATTGGTCGGAGCACGAATTCCTTGCCCTTCATCTTGAAGCTATAGTGATTTGTCCGTCCATTGTGTGTGACTCCACTATCATATTGCCATGGACGTCCAAGAATAAGGTGGCACACGGACATGGGAATCACATCACATTCAAGAGTGTCCTCGTAGGCGCCAATCTTGAAAGAGACTTGCACGGTGTGCTCGACTCGAAGAATTCCGGCGTCGTTGAGCCACTGGACCTTGTAGGGGTGAGGATGCTTCGTCTTGACCAAATGAAGCTTGTCGCATAGCTCTTCGCTTGCCAAGTTGTGACAACTTCCTCCATCGATGATAACCTTGACGGAGCGTCCGTTGATGCCGGCCTTTGTATGGAAAATGTGACATCGTTGGTCGTCATCTTGTTGGTGTTGGAGTGTCAAGACTTTGGAGACAACAAGGTTGGGGCTTGAGTCATTGTCGCAAAACACTTGATGGTCTTCTTCTTCATTCACTTGGCGATGCATAGCGACATGCTCAAGTGCTTCCATCTCTTCATCGCTCATGGAGTCATAAGATCCGTCATCATTGATGATCATGGTGCGAACGGTCTTGCACTCAAATGACTTGTGGCCTCGTCCTTGGCATTTGAAGCATTTGATGGAGCTCGTCTTGTTGTTGTCTTCGGTTGGAGTTGTAGTTGAGGAAGCTCTTGGCTTGAAGTTGTTGGTAGAGGGTGGACGACACGATGTAGTCGCATTCTTGTAGCTTGGCTTGTCGCCGAAGTTTGTAGATGGCTTGGTAGAGGTAGGAGGAGTAACCGAAGTCGTTGAAGCTTAGTTGTAGGAGCCGAAGTTTCTGGAGTTGAACTTGGAGTACTTGTAGTCCTCTTGAACTTGTCGCTCCGCTTTGGTTGCTTGATGTACTAGCTCGAGGAGATTGTTGTATGGTTGGAAGTCCGCAATCTTCTTGATAGGATAGTTGAGTCCATTCAAGAATCTCGCCATAGTTTGCTCTTCATCTTCCGTGTTGTTGGCTCTTATCATGGCAATCTCCATCTCCTTGTAGTACTCTTCAACGGACTTGGTACCTTGCTTGAGGAGTTGTAGCTTCTTGAACAAATCACGGTTGTAGTGTGTTGGCACAAAGCGTGCTCTCATGACTTCCTTCATTTGAGCCCAAGTGGTGATAGGAGGTTCGCCTTTTGCTTCTCTTCTCTCTATGATTTGCTCCCACCAAATGAGAACATAGTCTTGGAACTCAAGGGATGCCATTGCGATCTTCTTCTCTTCATCGAAGTTGTGAAGGCGAAAGATCTTGTCAAACTTCAGTGCCCATGAGAGATAGTCTTCGGGATCAATGCTTCCGGAAAACTTTGGCATGGTGAATTTGAGCTTGCCATAGCGATGCTCATCATTGTTTCCTTGCCTATTGGGAGGGCGGTCTTGATGTTGGCGGTTGGCATTATCACGTTGCTCTTGCCGCGCTTGTTGTACTTGTTGAGGAGGAGCTTCTTTTTGCATTCTTGCTTGATGGCGCCTCTCTTGCATCTCATCACGAAGGAAATCCTCTTCTTGACGAGTGTGTCGAGTGCGGGCTGCCACATTGCGATGTGCATCTTGTAGTGCTCGGTGCGCCTCCATAGCTTGAGCTTCTCGACGTTGTTGTCCTTGGCGGTTAGCCTCGGCGTCTTGTTCTTCTTGATATTGACGTGCTCGCTCTTGTTGTTGTTGGCGTAGTCGTTGCCGTTCTTGTGCTTGCTCAAGTGTAGCTTGGTTTTGACGACGTCGGCCTTCTTGCTCGTCGAATAGCTCTTGTGAACTCTTGTCATGAAGAGGCTGCCGGTTGTCATGTCGAGCTTGACGTGCGGCTTGACGAAGAGCGTTGGACGTAGGTGTACTTGAGTCTTGCGTGGAGTCGGTATGTCGACTTGAGCGGCTTCGTCTTTGAGAGGATGTTGAAGAAGAACGTCGGTTGATTATCAATGTCCAGAGCTCGTTGTATTGAGTAGTCATGTTGGTGTTGATGATGTCGAATTGTTCTTTTGTCCTTGCTTCAAATTGGCGCGCGTCCTCGGCGACTTGACCAATGTACTCGCGCATAGCTTCACTCTCTTGATGTAGAGCTCGTTGGACACCGAAGAGATGTAGTTTGGTGACGTAGTTGTTCGCTTCTTGAGGATCGTCGAAGATCGGGTTGGAAGATGTACTTGGCCTATCCATCATCAGAAGCAAGTATGTGAGTGGGAGAAAGGAGAAGACAATACCAAATGTACCTTAACCGAAGTTGAAAATGGATCAATGATCACTCAATAATATAACCCGGAAATAGCACTATTGGTACCACTTTGTGTCGATTCTCGCACCTACACAAGTAAAGCTTTGAGAGGAGCTTGGTTAGGATGTGGCATGAATTCAATGGAATCGTCAAAGTGACTCAATGATGTTGAAAATGGTTCACAATTGCTCATGCAACAAGTAGATCACTAGCAAAGTAGCAGACGGAACACACGCACGGATAGATAAATGTGGTTGTGCAACCAAGGGTGAGTGATGTAGGGTGGAACCCTAATCAGCGGATCTTTCACGTTTGGAGGTTGGCACACGATGAACACGGGGAAAACACGGAGAAGGATGGGGAAAACACAAGAGAGAACACTCAAATCAACACGGAAGCAATCACACAAGTGCTAGATTCGCGATACAAGGTCGAGATACATGATCCAAAGTCAACAACGGTGATACAGATAGTCTTCTCCCGGAGGAGGTCTTGGAATCCCGTGGGATCTTCCCGTTAGGGGTCTTGAATCCAGAGGTGGATCTTCTCCGTAGAGGCGCACCGGTCTCGTGGGAGAAATCCACACAAGTGTCAAATGAGCTAAAACCACAGCTAACCCTAAACGGAATGAGGAGAGGAGTATATATAGTCTACGGGGCGAATGGGTACATGGGCCTCGGCCCGGGGGATGCGCGCAGGCAATTCAGGGGCCGGACGTCCGGGCGGCGGGCCGGATGTCCGGGACTTCACAGGACGCCGGATGTCCGGGCGGGGGCCCGGATGTCCGGGCTGGGCAGTCGAGCCTCGGGCGCTCTCTGGACAGAGGCGCCGGATTTCCGGGCCCGGGGCCGGATGTCCGGGCCGTGCTTGGCCGGATGTCCGGGCCCTGGCCGGATGTCCGGGCCCTGTAGCTTCTGTTGCACGCGGCCTTCTGTAGCTGAACGCCCAGGGGCCGGATGTCCGGGCCAGGGGGCCGGATGTCCGGGGCCTGGAGCTCTCTTCTGCTCTTCTCGATGCATTGGCTCGTTGATACAGGGTGGAACCCTAATCAGCGGATCTTTCACGAAATGGAGGGGATCCCACGATGAACACGAAGAACACGAGAGGGAACACGAGGGAAAACACGAGAGAATCACTCAAACCAACAAGAACAAGTCACACATATGCTAGATCCTCGAAACACAAAGAGATACAAGATCCATGATCAACAAGGGACGATACAAAGGGTAACCGGTTCTTCTCCGTGAGGAGGTCTTGATGATATCCCGTAGGATCTTCCCGCGAGGGGCCTTGAATCCCGTAGGATCTTCTCCGCAGAGGTCTTGAATCCGTGTGGATCTTCTCCGTGGAGGGGCCGCAGTCACTCACAAGGAGATGAACCACTAGATGAGCAAAGCTCTAGGTATCAAATGAGCTATCTCTAAGCTAACCCTCAAATGGAGGAGGGGGAGGAGGATATATAGTCTAGGTCCACGAAGGGGTAAGTGGGAGAGGGATACATGGGCCTCAGGCCCGATACACTGTGCGCAGACAGGGGCCGGATGTCCGGGCGGGGGCCGGATGTCCGGGCCTTCCCGAGACGCCGGATGTCCGGGCCGAGGGGCCGGATGTCCGGGCTGGAGGGGTTGAGCCACGGGTGTCTTCTGGACAGTGGCGCCGGATTTCCGGCCAGGGCCCGGATGTCCGGGGCGCCGGATGTCCGGGCCTGGGGGCCGGTTGTCCGGGGCCTGTAGGTGCTGGCCCTTCTTCCTTCTCTCCCGCGCGCACTTGGCCTTGGTCCTTGGGTTCTCCATGGTCTCCTTGGGTGTTCCTGAACATGCATAGCACATATATTTGAGGTAGTAGGCATGTCTCACATGTAGAAAGTGGAGGTTCAGAGAGGAGCGAGTGAACCTTGTGTCCAATTGTGTGTAGTTGAGGTCTCGTCGAGTGAACATGGGGATGATCATGGGATACTCCGTATCAAAGTCCTATGTAAATAGCAATGGAGTATCATGACTCTCCCAACACAAGAATCAACAATAGCATGTGGCACAAAGAGATCATGGTGGTAGCTACAAGTATCTCCACCAAGCATGCAAATACACATATAAGTAGCATAATGGTGAATCATGTGTAAAGGCAAGCAAGGGTCACAATTGCATGGCAAAGTCATAGCAAGAGGCATAACATGCAAAGTGAACACGATAGTATGGGCATAATGTGAGAAGTGGCAAATAGCCCATAGCCGTGTGAGAGCCAAGTAAAAGAGAGGCGCGTAGTGGTTGCGCGAAGAGAATGGTTGATATAGGGTGGAACCCTAATCAGCGGATCTTTCACGTTTGGAGGTTGGCACACGATGAACACGGGGAAAACACGGAGAAGGATGGGGAAAACACAAGAGAGAACACTCAAATCAACACGGAAGCAATCACACAAGTGCTAGATTCGCGATACAAGGTCGAGATACATGATCCAAAGTCAACAACGGTGATACAGATAGTCTTCTCCCGGAGGAGGTCTTGGAATCCCGTGGGATCTTCCCGTTAGGGGTCTTGAATCCAGAGGTGGATCTTCTCCGTAGAGGCGCACCGGTCTCGTGGGAGAAATCCACACAAGTGTCAAATGAGCTAAAACCACAGCTAACCCTAAACGGGATGAGGAGAGGAGTATATATAGTCTACGGGGCGAATGGGTACATGGGCCTCGGCCCGGGGGATGCGCGCAGGCAATTCAGGGGCCGGACGTCCGGGCGGCGGGCCGGATGTCCGGGACTTCACAGGACGCCGGATGTCCGGGCGGGGGCCCGGATGTCCGGGCTGGGCAGTCGAGCCTCGGGCGCTCTCTGGACAGAGGCGCCGGATTTCCGGGCCCGGGGCCGGATGTCCGGGCCGTGCTTGGCCGGATGTCCGGGCCCTGGCCGGATGTCCGGGCCCTGTAGCTTCTGCTGCACGCGGCCTTCTGTAGCTGAACGCCCAGGGGCCGGATGTCCGGGCCAGGGGGGCCGGATGTCCGGGGCCTGGAGCTCTCTTCTGCTCTTCTCGATGCATTGGCTCGTCCACGACCTTGGGGACTTGTCCATCTTCAAGCTCTTCTCCGAAGTGGTCTCCTTCACACCTGAGTACACAAAGCACACTCGCTTGAGGTAGCAACCATGTCTCGCAAGATTCATAAGGAAGTAGAGCTAGGAGTGACGTCACCTCGGTCTCGAAAGCTCTCGTATGAGCACGTGTCATCGGTCCTTGAGGCACTTGAGGGGGTGAAGGAGGGTCCATGGGGATGGCCCTAGGATACACCGTATCATCTCCCCTCCCTTGGGAAAGATCCGACCTCGGATCGAAATCTTCATCACCATGGAGCACCTTGAATTGTCCTTCGTCACGAGGTAGAAGCTTGGACTTGTGCTCTATCGCGAAGTGGTCCTTGTGAAGATGTAGCCAACTGAGATCTCCCGGGTGAAACGCCATTGTTGCCTTGTTGACGTTGATCTTGGTGGTGAGGCGATGTACTTGTCGCTCGATTGTTGCCCCTGTTTGTTCGTGCACCTTCTTGAGTATTTCACTACAAAAGAAAGTGGCAACATGTGAAGCATCGTCGATCGTGTTATCGGGAATGAAATGAGCCATGTTAGAGAATGTATCGACCATGACAAGCACGGAATCGTTTCCATGTTTAGTCCTAGACAAGCCAAGTATGAAATGCATGTTTATGTCTTCCCATGGGTGAAATGTAGTAGGAAGAGGCATATAAAGACCATGAGATTGAGCTTTGGACTTAGCTTTGCGGCATGTCGGACATCGGTTGGTGGGGTTTGAGACGTCACGTAGCATCTTGGGCCAAAAATAGTTCTTAGAGAGGGTAGCAAACATCTTGTCGCGTCCAAAGTGTCCCATGAGTCCTTCTCCATGCGAAAGGAGCAAACAAAGCGAAGACTCGGGGATGCAAAGTTTGTTAGCTCTCATAAGATATCCATCCTTGGTGTAATGATGTTCCCAAGAAGTGTGAGTCAAGCATTTAGCATAGGCATTTGCAAAGAAAGGATCATGCTCATATAAATCTTTTAGGTGCTCTAAGCCAATCACATGCAACTTAAATTGTGTAACAAGTAAGCACTTGCGTAACAAACATGCATTTGCATGAAAACTTCCATGTTTCGTAGGCAATAGAATAACCGGAGCGGCACAAGTGCTAAAGTTGTCACGTACATGACTTTTGTCGATGAGTTTGGGTACTTGCTGTTGTATCTCGTGGTTGACACGGTAGAGAACCTTGTTGGTAAATGGTACACCGGGTACGAGTTCGGTGTGGTGTTCTATCCCGTGAAGTAGAAGCGGTGGTACCTCATCGGTAAAGGCGTCCGAGAATTCCTGCAATAAAGGTGACAACACAAAAGGTAGAGATTGTGAAGTGTTAGTAGATTTGTCTTCTCCTATGCATAAGAGCACAAGGTGAACGACGTTCGATGGGTTCTCACACACTTCTCTCATCTCACTTTTGGTGGCAAATAGCACTAGCTTCTTCGTGTAGCTCATCGTGGAGTCGCTCATATTTGGCTTGTGGCTCTCGCTCTCTTTTTGGTGGCTCGCTCTCTCACCATTCTCTCCACGATGGGTTGTCGGTAAAAGCTTGTCGGCGGCAACTTGACTTGGAGTCATTGGTCGTAGCACGAATTCCTTGCCCTTCATCTTGAAGTGATAGTGATTTGTCCGTCCATTGTGTGTGACTCCACGATCATATTGCCATGGGCGTCCAAGAATAAGGTGGCACACGGACATGGGTATGACATCACATTCGAGAGTGTCCTCGTAGGCGCCGATCTTGAAAGAGACATGCACGGTGTGCTCGACTCGAAGAATTCCGGCGTCGTTGAGCCACTGGACCTTGTAGGGGTGCGGATGCTTCGTCTTGACCAAATGAAGCTTGTCGCATAGCTCATCACTTGCCAAGTTGTGGCAACTTCCTCCATCGATGATAACCTTGACGGAGCGTCCATTGATGGCGGCCTTCGTATGGAAAATATGGCATCGTTGGTCGTCATCTTGTTGATGTTGTAGTGTCAAGACTTTGGAGACAACTAGGTTCGGGCTTGAGTCATTGTCGCAAAACACTTGACGATCTTCTTCTTCATTGATACGCCGGTGGATGGCCAAGTGCTTGATGGCGTCCACGTCGTCATCGCTCATCGAGTCATATGTGCCGTCGTCGTGGAAGATCATTTTTCTCTTGTTGGTGCACTCGAAGGACTTGTGTCCACGGCCACCACATGTGAAACATTTGATGGAACTTGTCTTTGGGTTATCTTCATTTGGAGTTGTAGATGATGTAGCTCTTGGCTTGAAGTTGTTGGTAGAAGGTGGATGACTCGATGTAGTCTCATTCTTGTATCTTGGCTTGTCGCCTAAGTTTGTAGATGGCTTGGTAGAGGTAGGAGGGATATCCGAAGTCGTTGAAGCTTGGTTGTAGGAGCCGAAGTTCTTGGAGGTGAACTTTGAGTACTTGTAGTCTTCTTGAACTTGGCGCTCCGCTTTGGTTGCTTGATGTACTAGCTCGAGGAGATTGTTGTATGGTTGGAAGTCCGCAATCTTCTTAATGGAGTAGTTGAGTCCATTCAAGAATCTCGCCATTGTTTGCTCTTCATCTTCCATGATGTTTGCTCTTATCATAGCAATCTCCATCTCCTTGTAGTACTCTTCAACGGACTTGGTTCCTTGCTTGAGTTGGAGCTTCTTGAAAAAGTCGCGGTTGTAGTGTGTAGGCACAAAACGTGCTCTCATCACTTCCTTCATTTGAGTCCAAGTGGTGATAGGAGGTTCGCCTTTGGCTTCTCTTCTCTCCATGATTTGTTCCCACCAAATGAGAACATAGTCTTGGAACTCAAGTGATGCCATAGCGATCTTCTTCTCTTCATCGAAGTTGTGAAGGCGAAAGATCTTGTCAACTTTCAATGCCCATGAGAGGTAGTCTTCGGGGTCAATGCTTCCGGAAAACTTTGGCATGGTGAACTTGAGCTTGCCATAGCGATGCTCGTCGTTGTTTCCTTGTCTATTGGGAGGATGATCTCGATTTTGGCGGTTTGCCATATCTTGTTGCTCTTGTTGAGGAAGATGTTCTTGTTGGGGTTGTTGCTCTTGCCGCGCGTGAGGAGGAGCTTCTTCTTGCATTCTTGCTAGATGGCGCCTTTCTTGCATCTCATCTCGAAGGAAATCCTCTTCTTGACGAGTGTGACGAGTGCGGGCTGCCACATTGCGACGTGCATCTTGTAAAGCACGTTGCGCCTCCATAGCTTGAGCTTCTCGACGTTGTTGTGCTTGGTGGTTAGCCTCGGCATCTTGTTCTTCTTGATATTGGCGAGCTCGCTCTTGTTGTTGTTGGCGTAGTCGTTGCCGTTCTTGTGCTTGCTCAAGTGTAGCTTGGTTGTGACGACGTCGATTTTCTTGTTCGTCGAATAGCTCTTGGGGACTCTTGTCATGTAGAGGTTGCCGATGTTCATGTCGAGCTTGACGTGCGGCTTGACGTAGAGTGTTTGACGTAGGTGTACTTGAGTCTTGCGTTGAGTCGGTATGTCGACTTGAGCGGCTTCGTCGATGAGATGATGTTGAGGAAGAACGTCGGTTGATGATCAATGTCCGTAGCTCATTGTATTGAGTAGACATGTTGGTGTTGATGAGGTCGATTTGCTCCTTGGTAGTTTGTTGGAATTGTCGCGCGTCCTCGGCAACTTGACCAATGTACTCTCGCATAGCTTCACTCTCTTGATGTAGAGCTCGTTGGACGCCGAATAGATGTAGTTTGGTGACGTAGTTGTTCGCTTCTTGAGGATCATCGAAGATCGGGTTGGTAGATGAACTTGGCCTATCCATCATCACAAGCAAGTAAGTGAGTGGAGAAAGGAGAAGACAATATCAATGTACCTTAACCGAGGTTGAAAATGGATCAATGATCACTCAACAATGTAACCCGGAAATAGCACTATTGGTATCACTTCGTGTCGATTCTCACACCTACACAAGTAAAGCTTTGAGAGGAGCTCGGTTAGGATGTGGCACAAATTCAATGCAATCGTAAAAATGACTCAAAGATGTTGAAAATGGTTCACAATTTGCTCATGCAACAAGTAGATCACTAGCAAAGAGTAGCACACGGAACACACGCACGGATAGATAAATGTGGTTGTGCAACCAAGGATGAGCGAAAAATGTGGTAAACCACGGAAAATGCTCGTGTTGCACAACGCTAGAGAGACGCTAACCGATTGCTTAATAGGCGGATACGCACTTGTGCACGACCTATATGGGCAAAACGTAACGACTATCTATCACAAATATGCTATGAGTGTATGATGTGCCGATGCTTGAGCACAAGATGATGTTGCTATGTTGTATGATCTCTTTGGATGCAAGGCGTATGATGCTATAGTTTCTTTGCTTGGATTGTCTCTTTTGCTTCAAAGCTTTTGAGCTCTTTCTTTGGGCACATATGTATGCTTCTCGTATCGAGGTAGCTATTGTGTATGCGGAACACTCTTGTGGCACACGGAGATATGCAATATACCAAGATGATGTGGTATGCAATATATATGAGTATCACTAATGTGCACAAGTGTCGTGGCCCGGCAATACTCAAATGGCTAGTCTCAATGGGAAAGCTACGCAAAGATGGTTCATAGGGTGACAATGCAATTGCAAGATAGAATGATCGAAGTGTCGTCGATGTTACCGTCCTTGCCGAAGTTGAGCGGTGGTGTCGTCGAAGTCTTGCCGTCCCAAGGTAGCCTAAACATCCAAGGAAACGGTGAAACCACAACTCAAGTATCCACGGCAAATGGGGACAAATTTTCAAAACTCGAAACGGTGAAGCGATGGTGGTTGTTGCGGAAGATTGGTGGAGGTTTGCGGAAGAGTGGGTGGATCACCGAACGCAAAGGGGGGAATGATTGCTAGGAGGGAAGTGTAGTGGGGGGAAATGGCTGCGGGAGGCCGGATGTCCGGGCCAGGGGCCGGATGTCCGGGCCGGGCCGGATGTCCGGGGCACGAGCCGGATGTCCGGGGTGCCCGAGCCAGCAAGAACACGTTGCAAAAGGGGGGTTTCGGGGCAAAAATTCGGTGGATTTTTCGGATGAAATTTGGGGAAAAGAGGAGGAAAAGCTAGATCCACACGTGGCACAGCAAATCCATGGAACAAATTCAACAAAATCTTGCCAAATCAACAGATCACAGAAAATTTTTTTGGGGCTCTTTTTGTGGGGCAATTTTCGAAATTAGGAAGAACACGACAAAAACAGGCTAGAAAACGACGTGTGGGGCTCCAAAATCGTGAGAAACCTTTGCTCTAGATACCATAATGATGTAGGGTGGAACCCTAATCAGCGGATCTTTCACGTTTGGAGGTTGGCACACGATGAACACGGGGAAAACACGGAGAAAGATGGGGAAAACACAAGAGAGAACACTCAAATCAACACGGAAGCAATCACACAAGTGCTAGATTCGCGATACAAGGTCGAGATACATGATCCAAAGTCAACAACGGTGATACAGATAGTCTTCTCCCGGAGGAGGTCTTGGAATCCCGTGGGATCTTCCCGTTAGGGGTCTTGAATCCAGAGGTGGATCTTCTCCGTAGAGGCGCACCGGTCTCGTGGGAGAAATCCACACAAGTGTCAAATGAGCTAAAACCACAGCTAACCCTAAACGGGATGAGGAGAGGAGTATATATAGTCTACGGGGCGAATGGGTACATGGGCCTCGGCCCGGGGGATGCGCGCAGGAAATTCAGGGGCCGGACGTCCGGGCGGCGGGCCGGATGTCCGGGACTTCACAGGACGCCGGATGTCCGGGGCGGGGGCCCGGATGTCCGGGCTGGGCAGTCGAGCCTCGGGCGCTCTCTGGACAGAGGCGCCGGATTTCCGGGCCCGGGGCCGGATGTCCGGGCCGTGCTTGGCCGGATGTCCGGGCCCTGGCCGGATGTCCGGGCCCTGTAGCTTCTGCTGCACGCGGCCTTCTGTAGCTGAACGCCCAGGGGCCGGATGTCCGGGCCAGGGGGCCGGATGTCCGGGGCCTGGAGCTCTCTTCTGCTCTTCTCGATGCATTGGCTCGTCCACGACCTTGGGGACTTGTCCATCTTCAAGCTCTTCTCCGAAGTGGTCTCCTTCACACCTGAGTACACAAAGCACACTCGCTTGAGGTAGCAACCATGTCTCGCAAGATTCATAAGGAAGTAGAGCTAGGAGTGACGTCACCTCGGTCTCGAAAGCTCTCGTATGAGCACGTGTCATCGGTCCTTGAGGCACTTGAGGGGGTGAAGGAGGGTCCATGGGGATGGCCCTAGGATACACCGTATCAGTGAGCGAAAATGTGGAATCCACGAAAAATGCTCGTGTTGCACAACACTAGAGAGACGCTAACCGATTGCTTAATAGGCGGATACGCACTTGTGCACGACCTATAAGAGGCAAAACGTAACCACTATCTATCACAAGTATGCTATGAGTGTATGACGTGCCGATGCTTGAGCACAAGATGATGTATTGCTATCTCATATGATCTCTTTTGATGCAAGGCGTAAGATGCTATTGTCCTTTTGCTTTGGTTGGCTCTTTTGCTTAAAAGCTTGTGAGCTCTTTCTTTGGGCACTTATGCATGCTTCTCGGATCAAGGTAGCTATTTTGTATGCGGGACACTCTTTTGTCACACGGAGATATGATGATGTAGTATGCAATATCTATGACTATCACTAATGTGCACAAGTGTCGTGGCCCGGCAATACTCAAATGGCTAGTCTCAATGGGAAAGCTACGCAAAGATGGTTCATAGGGTGACAATGCAATTGCAAGGTAGGATGAACAAGGTGTCGTCGATGTTACCGTCCTTGCCGAGGGTGAGCGGTGGTGTTGTCGATGCTGTTCCATTCCAAGGTAGCCAAAACATCCAAGGAAACGGTGAAACCACAACTCAAGTATCCAAGGCAAAGTGAGACAAAATTATCAAAATCGTAGGGTAGAAACGATGGTGGTTGCGGAAGTGGTGGTGGTATGCGGAAGGTGTATATGGTGGAGGGCCTAAGCAAACTTGCCAAATTTGACAAAATTTGTTGGAGTCTAATGGTGGTAAAACCAAGATGAGCAGCTCGGGCACATCGCTAGCTTCTCAACGAGCCAAAGAACACACAAATCGGAGTTCGGGAGTGAAAGTTACGGTCGAAACGGTGAAACTCGGAAGGCTGAAACTGGGTGGGGCGGAAGTACCGCTAGGAAGACCGGTAGTACCGGTTGAGATGCTTAGCGGAAGTACCGCTAGTGCCACCGGTAGTACCGCTGGTGTCGGGAAAATTCTCAGAACTGGGTTGGGCGGAAATGGATGATTTCGGGGTCGAAATTGGGTGGATTTAGTGGATGGAAAGTGGGGAAACTTGGGGAAATGCTAGATCCACTCGTGGCATAGCAAATACATGGAACAAATTCAACAAAATCTCGCCAAATCAACAGATCACAAAAAAAAATTGGGGCTATTTTTGTGGGGAATTTTCGAAATTGGGAAGAACACAACAAAAACAAGCTAGAAAACAAGGTGTGGGGCTCCAAATTCGTGATCAACCTTGCTCTTGATACCAAGATGATGTAGGGTGGAACCCTAATCAGCGGATCTTTCACGTTTGGAGAGTATCCCACGATGAACACGGAGAACACAAGGAGGAAAACGGGGAAAACACGAGAGGAAACACTCAATTCAACACAAAGATGATCACACAAATGCTATATCCACGGTACATAATCGAGCTACACGATCCATAGTCAACGTCGGTGGTACAAGGGTAGTCTTCTCCGTGAGGAGGTCTTGGTATCCTGTAGGATCTTCCCCGATGTGGAGGCCTTGAATCCGAGGTGGATCTTCTCCGAAGAGGCGCGCGGTCTCGAATGAGAGAATCCACACAAGTCTGAAAATGAGCTATATCCAAGCTAACCCTAGTACGGAGCTAGGAGATGAGTACTTATAGTCCAAGGGGTAAGTTGGGGGGATACATGGGTGAAAACCCTTCAACTACACGCAGGCAGGGCGGTAGTACCGGTCCTGGGACCGGTAGTACCGGTCTTGGCTGTTTTACCGGAAGTTCCGGTCATGCACCGGCCTTGCTCCGGTCGATCACAGAAGGTTCGGCGGTAGTTGGCCGGTAGTTGGACCGGTAGTACCGGTGGACCGGTAGTTGGACCGGTAGTACCGGTTTCTCTGCGCTGGGAGAATCCTGGTCCATGCTCTTGGCCTCCGTCTTGCACCGTAACTTCTCCTAGGCACCTAAGCACACAAAGTATCTCCGTTTTAGGTAGCAGCCATGTCTCAAGGTGGTCAAATGGGAATTCAACAAGGAGAGAGTTAACCTGGGATTCAAGTGCTCTAGCACGAGCACGTGTCATTGGTCCTTGGAGCACTTGGTGAGGCGATTGATGGTCCATGGGGATGAGCTTGGGATGCTCCGCATCACTATCTTCCTCGAGAACTACAAGTCCCTCGGCGACAACTACATTGGTGCTCTCAAGGCGGAACAAGAACCCATGAAGGCCAAGACTTCTCCACCGCAAGCACACTTCTCGAAGACCAAACCCCAAGACGGCGAGCATGAGGCTAGTACCACCGCGATGTCCAAGCCCAATGAGCTCCAAGATGACGCTCCCAACTTCGACTCCACCGCCATACCTCTCTTTGGCATTAATGATGCCGAGTCTACTTCGACTCTTTTTCAAGACGATGCGGCGACGACTACGACTATGGAGCCATTCGAGGACCAAGCTTTGGAGGCGACCGACAAGGTGGCGAGCGAGGATGATGCTTCCATCTTTGGAGGCGAGATTGATGATGTGCCATCTTCGGCCTTCATCCACGACGACGACTACGAGATGGTTGCGCATGGGATTTTCCCTTCGACCACGACGACGTATGTTGACTTGATGATGTAGGGTGGAACCCTAATCAGCGGATCTTTCACGTTTTGGAGGGTGTCACACGATGAGCACGGAGAACACAAGGAGGAAGACGGTGAAAATACAAGAGGAAACACTTAAATCAACATGAAGATAATCACACAAGCGCTAGATGCACGATACATAGTGCGATACATGATCCATAGTCAACGATGGTGATACAAGGATAGTCTTCTCCGTGAGGAGGTCTTGGAATCCCGTAGGATCTCCTCCGAGGTGGAGGCCTTGAATCCGTAGTGGATCTTCTCCGTAGAGGCGCACGGTCTCGTGGGAGAAATCCACACAAGTCTGAGAAATGAGCTAAACCACAGCTACCTCGAAAAGGGGAAGTCAACGGGTATATATTACACAGCTCGGCACCGTCGAGGCGGACGTCCGCTGGTTACCGGACGTCCGGTGGTTCCGGAGGGACCGGACGTCCGGTAATCCTCGGATTTCCTCTATTTAGCTTCTGTTGCCGATGTCACGGACGTCCGGTGGCTTCCGGTAGTCCGGTCGTCTGGGAGAGGCCGGACGTCCGGTGTCTTTCGGTCGTCCGGTGCCTGGAAGTCGCCGGTCGTCCGGTGCAGGCCGGACGTCCGGTGCCTGTAGCATCTTCAGCCTTCCTTCTTCTTGTCTCGTGTACTTGTCGGGCCTGTCATCTTGAGCATCGTGCAGAGCCGTCCCGTGGCCTTCGTCCAAGCACCTGAGTATGCATAGAGTCTCTGATGAAGGTAGAATCCATGTCTCAAGTGAATCCGAAAGATGTAAAGAGAGGAGCGAGGTCACCTCGGTCTCGAGAGCTCTTGCACGGGCTCGAGTCATCGGTCCTATGGGCACTTGGTGAGGCGATGGAGAGTCCATGGGGATGTCCTTGGGATGCTCCGCATCATCTCTCCTCCCTTGGGAAAGATCCGACCTCGGATCAAAATCTTCATCACCATGGAAAGGAGAAAGATCCTTGACGTTGAAGGTGTCGCTCACGGAGTACTTGTCTCGAGGAAGGTCGATCTTGTAGGCGTTGTCGTTGTAGCGAGCTAGCACCTTGAAGGGTCCGTCGGCGCGAGGTAGAAGCTTGGACTTGCGCTCGTGTGGGAAGCGGTCCTTGCGAAGATGAAGCCAAACAAGATCTCCCGGTTGGAACACCATTGTTGTCTTGTTGACGTTGAGCTTGGTGGCGAGACGTTGGACTTGGCGCTCGATCATTGCCCTTGTATCTTCGTGCACCTTCTTGAGATAGCTCGCTCGAGCACTTGCATCCATGTTGATGCGCTCTTGTAGCGGTAGAGGTAGAATGTCCAATGGAGACAACGGATTGAAGCCGTAGACAACCTCGAATGGCGACTTGCTGGTGGTCGAATGTCTTGCTCGGTTGTAGGCGAACTCGGCGATGGGCAAGCAATGCTCCCATTCCCGGATGTTCCGCTTGATCAACACACGAAGAAGAGTGGAGAGCGTGCGGTTCGTCACCTCCGTCTGGCCGTCCGTTTGTGGATGGTACGCCGAAGAAAAGAGGAGCTTGATTCCGAGCTTGGCACATAGTGTTTTCCAAAAGTAACTCAAGAACTTGACATCCCGGTCCGACACGATCGTTTTGGGCACGCCGTGTAGACGAAGTATCTCCCTACAAAAGAGAGTTGCAACATGTGAAGCATCGTCGATCTTGTTACAAGGAATGAAATGAGCCATTTTTTAAAATCTATCTACCACGACAAGCACGGAATCTTTTCCATTTTGAGTTCGAGGCAAGCCAAGAATGAAATCCATGCTTATGTCTTCCCATGGATGGTATGGAATAGGAAGAGGCATGTAAAGACCATGAGATTGAGCTTTGGACTTAGCTTTGCGGCATGTCGAACATCGGTTGGTGAGGCGTGAGACGTCACGAAGCATCTTGGGCCAAAAATAGTTCTTAGAGAGGGTAGCAAACGTCTTGTCGCGTCCAAAGTGTCCCATGAGTCCTCCTCCATGAGATTCCTGCAAAAGGAGCAAACGAAGCGAAGACTCTGGAATGCAAAGTTTGTTAGCTCTCATAAGATATCCATCCTTGATGTAGTAATGTTCCCAAGAAGTGTGAGTCAAGCACTTAGTATAAGCATTTGCAAAGAAAGGATCATGCTCATATAAATCTTTAATATGCTCAAAGCCAATCACATTCAACTCAAGTTGTGTTACAAGCATGCATTTGCGGGAAAGCGCGTCCGCCACAACATTTTCTTTGCCCTTGATGTATTTGATGACATAGGGAAATGACTCAATGAACTCACTCCATTTAGCATGACGCTTGTTCAACTTAGTTTGACCTTTGAGATACTTGAGTGTCTCATGGTCCGTATGAAGAATGAATTCATGAGGTCTAAGATAGTGTTCCCAAACACGTAGAACTCTCACCAAGGCATAAAGCTCTTTATCATAGATGGGGTAGTTAAGTTGCGCTCCCGATAGCTTTTCGCTAAAGTACGCAATTGGGCGCTTTTCTTGCATTAGCACGCCACCTGTGCCGGTACCACTAGCATCACAATGAATCTCAAACGGTTTGTCAAAGTTTGGTAGGGCTAGAAGTGGTGCGTGCGTGAGCAAGCTCTTAAGCTCATT
Source organism: Secale cereale (assembly GCA_902687465.1). Lineage (NCBI taxonomy): Eukaryota > Viridiplantae > Streptophyta > Magnoliopsida > Poales > Poaceae > Secale > Secale cereale. Next base: position 406,776,839 of record LR738710.1, read on the forward strand.
GAACACGGTGTCTTGCGAGGGACCCCAAATGAAGGGTGCGTTCTTCTTGCTCAAAGCGTGTAGAGGCATAGCAATGGTGCTAAAGTCCTTCACAAAACGTCGATAGAAACCGGCTAGACCAAGGAAACTACGCACTAGCATAAGATTCTTTGGTTGAGGCCAAGTTTTAATTGCTTCAATTTTAGTTTCATCAACGTGAACACCTTGAGAAGACACGACAAATCCTAGAAAGACAACCTTGTCAACGCCAAAAGTGCATTTCTCCATATTAGCGTATAGTTGTTGTTTTCGAAGTGCTTGCAAAACTAGTTGGACATGGTCAACATGTTCTTCAAGCGACTTGCTAAAGACGAGAATGTCATCAAAGTAAACCATGACAAAGACACCTATGTAGGGTCTAAGAACAAAGTGCATAAGACGCACGAAAGTGCCGGGCGCTTCCGATAAGCCCATTGGCATAACAAGCCACTCGTATAACCCGAACTTGGTTATGAAAGCAGTTTTCCACTCATCACCCTCTTGAATGCGAATTTGGTAGTAGCCACTTTTAAGATCAATTTTGGAAAAAATTGTGGCACCACATAGTTCATCAAGCATGTCGTCTATACGTGGAATAGGGTGACGGTATCTAACGGTGATAGCATTGATCGAACGACAATCGGAACACATGCGAAAACTTCCGTCTTTCTTAGGCACGAGGATAACGGGAACGGCACAAGGGCTTAAGCTTTCACGTACATGACTTTTGTCGATGAGTTTTTGCACTTACCGTTGTATCTCCTTTGTTTCCTCGGGGTTGACGCGGTAGGGAGCCTTGTTTGGAAGTGGTGCACCGGGTACGAGGTCGATGCGATGTTCTATCCCTCGAAGTGGAGGTAGACCCGGTGGTAGCTCATCGAGAAAGACGTCCGAGAATTCCTGCAACAATTGAGACAACACAAAAGGTGGAGGTCGTGAAGTGTTAGTAGGTTTGGCTTCCCCTTTGCATAAGAGCACAAGGTGGAAGACGCTCGATGGGTTCTCACACACTTCTCTCATCTCACGTTTGGTGGCAAATAGGACTAGCTGCTTCTTGTCGCTCATCGTGGAGGCGCTCATATTTGGCTTGTGGCTCTCGCTCTCTTTTTGGTGGCTCGCTCTCTCACCATTCTCTCCACGATGGGTGGTAGGTAAAAGCTTGTCGGCGGCTATTTGACTTGGAGTCATTGGTCGGAGCACGAATTCCTTGCCCTTCATCTTGAAGTGATAGTGATTTGTCCGTCCATTGTGTGTGACTGGACGATCATATTGCCATGGAGGCCCAAGAATATGGTGGCACACGGACATGGGTATCACATCACATTCAAGAGTGTCCTCATAGGCGCCAATCTTGAAAGAGACTTGCACGGTGTGCTCGACTCGAAGAATTCCGGCGTCGTTGAGCCACTGGACCTTGTAGGGTTGAGGATGCTTCGTCTTGACCAAATGAAGCTTGTCGCATAGCTCTTTGCTTGCCAAATTGTGGCAACTTCCTCCATCGATGATAACCTTGACGGAGCGTCCATTGATGCCGGCCTTCGTATGGAAAATATGACATCGTTGGTCGTCATCTTGTTGATGTTGGAGTGTCAAGACTTTGGAGACAACAAGGTTGGGGCTTGAGTCATTGTCGCAAAACACTTCATTGTCTTCTTCTTCATTGACTTGGCGATGCATAGCGACATGCTCAAGTGCTTCCATCTCATCATCGCTCATGGAGTCATAAGATCCGTCGTCGTTGATGATCATGGTGCGAACGGTCTTGCACTCAAATGACTTGTGGCCTCGTCCTTTGGCACTTGAAGCATTTGATGGAGCTCGTCTTGTTATTGTCTTCGGTAGGAGTTGGAGTTGAGGAAGCTCTTGGCGTGAAGTTGTTGGTAGAAGGTGGACGACTCGATGTAGTCACATTCTTGTAGCTTGACTTGTCACCTAAGGTTGTAGAAGGCTTGGTAGAGGTAGTAGTGGTAGCCGAAGTCGTTGAAGCTTGGTTGTAGGAGCCGAAGTTCTTGGAGTTGAACTTGGAGTACTTGTAGTCCTCTAGAACTTGTCGCTCCGCTTTGGTTGCTTGATGCACTAGCTCGAGGAGATTGTTGTATGGTTGGAAGTCCGCAATCTTCTTGATGGGATAGTTGAGTCCATTCAAGAATCTCGCCATAGTTTGCTCTTCATCTTCCGTGATGTTTGCTCTTATCATAGCAATCTCCATCTCTTTGTAGTACTCTTCAACGGACTTGGTACCTTGCTTGAGGAGTTGTAGCTTCTTGAACAAGTCACGATTGTAGTGTGTAGGCACAAAGCGTGCTCTCATGAGTTCCTTCATTTGAGCCCAAGTGGTGATAGGAGGTTCACCTTTGGCTTCTCTTCTCTCTATGATTTGCTCCCACCAAATGAGAACATAGTCTTGGAACTCAAGGGATGCCATTGCGATCTTCTTCTCTTCATCGAAGTTGTGAAGGCGAAAGATCTTGTCAACTTTCAATGCCCATGAGAGATAGTCTTCGGGATCAATGCTTCCGGAGAACTTTGGCATGGTGAACTTGAGCTTGCCATAGCGATGCTCGTCATTGTTTCCTTGCCTATTGGGAGGGCGATCTCGATTTTGGCGGTTTGCCATTTCGTGTTGCTCTTGTTGATGTAGATGTTCTTGTTGGGGTAGTTGCTCTTGTCGTGCTTGAGGAGGAGCTTCTTCTTGCATTTGTGCTTGATGGCGCCTCTCTTGCATCTCATCGCGATGGAAATCCTCTTCTTGACGAGTGTGTCGAGTGCGGGCTGCCACATTGCGATGTGCATCTTGTAAAGCACGTTGCGCCTCCATAGCTTGAGCTTCACGACGTTGTTGTGCTTGGCGGTTAGCCTCGGCGTCTTGTTCTTCTTGATATTGACGTGCTCGCTCTTGTTGTTGTTGGCGTAGTCGTTGCCGTTCTTGTGCTTGCTCAAGTGTAGCTTGGTTTTGACGACGTCGGCTTTCTTGCTCGTCGAATAGCTCTTGTGAACTCTTGTCATGTAGAGGATGCCAGTGGTCATGTCGAGCTTGACATGCGGATTGACGAAGAGTGTTGGACGTAGGTGTACTTGAGTCTTGCGTGGAGTCGGTGTGTCGACTTGAGCGGCTTCGTCTTTGAGAAGATGTTGAGGAAGAACGTCGGTTGATTATCAATGTCCGCCGCTCGTTGTATTGAGTAGTCATGTTGGTGTTGATGGTGTCGAATTGTTCTTTTGTCCTTGCTTCAAATTGGCGCGCGTCCTCGGCGACTTGACCAATGTACTCACGCATAGCTTCACTCTCTTGATGTAGAGCTCGTTGGACACCAAATAGATGTAGTTTGGTGACGTAGTTGTTCGCTTCTTGAGGATCGTCGAAGATTGGGTTGGAAGATGTACTTGGCCTATCCATCATCACAAGCAAGTATGTGAGTGGGAGAAAGGAGAAGACAATATCAATGTACCTTAACCGAGGTTGAAAATGGATCAATGATCACTCAAGAATGTAACCCGGAAATAGCACTATTGGTATCACTTCGTGTCGATTCTCACACCTACACAAGTAAAGCTTTGAGAGGAGCTTGGTTAGGATGTGGCACAAATTCAATGCAATCGTCAAAATGACTCAATGATGTTGAAAATGGTTCACAATTTGCTCATGCAACAAGTAGATCACTAGCAAAGGTAGCACACGGAACACACGCACGGATAGATAAATGTGGTTGTGCAACCAAGGGTGAGCGAAAATGTGGTAAACCACGGAAAATGCTCGTGTTGCACAACACTAGAGAGACGCTAACCGATTGCTTAATAGGCGGATACGCACTTGTGCACGACCTATAAGAGGCAAAACGTAACGACTATCTATCACAAGTATGCTATGAGTGTATGATGTGCCGATGCTTGAGCACAAGATGATGTTGCTATGATGTATGATCTCCTTTGATGCAAAACGTATGATGCTATTGTGTCTTGCTTTGATTGGCTCGTTTGCTTAAAAGCTTATGAGCTCTTTCTTTGGATACTTATGCATGCTTCTCGGATCGAGGTAACTATTGTGTATGCGGAGCACTCTTGTGGCACACGGAGATATGCAAGATGATGTGGTGTTACTCACAATGATGTAGTATGCAATATCTATGACTATCACTAATGTGCACAAGTGTCGTGGCCAGGCAATACTCAAATGGTTAGTCTCAATGGGGAAGCTACGCAAAGATGGTTCATAGGGTGACAATGCAAGTGCAAGGTAGAATGAGCGAAGTGTCGTCGATGTTACCGTCCTTGCCGAAGTTGAGCGGTGGTGTTGTCGAAGTCTTGCCGTCCCAAGGTAGCCTAAACATCCAAGGAAATGGTGAAACCACAACTCATGTATCCAAGGCAAAGGGAGACACACTTTCCAAACTCGTAGCGGGTAAGCGATGGTGGTTGCGGAAGGTGAGGTGGAAGGTAGGTGGTAGCGAAAGGTGGTACGGAACTGAACAAAGTCAGCTTCGTCAGGTTTTGTCGGACGTCCGGAAGTTACCGGTCGTCCGGTCGGTCGGATGGGGTCGGACGTCCGGATGAGCTTGGGATGCTCCGCATCACTATCTTCCTCGAGAACTACAAGTCCCTCGGCGACAACTACATTGGTGCTCTCAAGGCGGAACAAGAACTCATGAAGGCCAAGACTTCTCCACCGCAAGCACACTTCTCGAAGACCAAACCCCAAGACGGCGAGCATGAGGCTAGTACCACCGCGATGTCCAAGCCCAACGAGCTCCAAGATGACACTCCCAACTTCGACTCCACCGCCATACCTCTCTTTGGCATTAATGATGCCGAGTCTACTTCGACTCTTTTTCAAGACGATGTGGCGACGACTACGACTATGGAGCCATTCGAGGACCAAGCTTTGGAGGCGAGCGACAAGGTGGCGAGCGAGGATGATGCTTCCATCTTTGGAGGCGAGATTGATGATGTGCCATCTTCGGCCTTCATCCACGACGACGACTACGAGATGGTTGAGCATGGGATTTTCCCTTCGCCCACGACGACGTATGCTAACTTGATGATGTAGGGTGGAACCCTAATCAGCGGATCTTTCACGTTTTGGAGGGTGTCACACGATGAGCACGGAGAACACAAGGAGGAAGACGGTGAAAACACAAGAGGAAACACTTAAATCAACACGAAGATAATCACACAAGCGCTAGATCCACGATACATAGTGCGATACATGATCCATAGTCAACGATGGTGATACAAGGATAGTCTTCTCCGTGAGGATGTCTTGGAATCCCGTAGGATCTTCTCCGAGGTGGAGGCCTTGAATCCGTAGTGGATCTTCTACGTAGAGGCGCACGGTCTCGTGGGAGAAATCCACACAAGTCTGAGAAATGAGCTAAACCACAGCTACCTCGAAAAGGGGAAGTCAACGGGTATATATTACACAGCTCGGCACCGTCGGGGCGGACGTCCGGTGGTTCCGGAGGGACCGGACGTCCGGTAATCCTCGGATTTCCGCTATTTAGCTTCTGTTGCCGATGTCACGGACGTCCGGTGGCTTCCGGTCGTCCGGTCGTCTGGGAGAGGCCGGACGTCCGGTGTCTTCTGGTCGTCCGGTGCCTGGAAGTCGCCGGTCGTCCGGTGCAGGCCGGGCGTCCGGTGCCTATAGCATCTTCAGCCTTCCTTCTTCTTGTCTCGTGTACTTGTCGGGCCTGTCATCTTGAGCATCGTGCAGAGCCGTCCTGTGGCCTTCGTCCAAGCACCTGAGTATGCATAGAGTCTCTGATGAAGGTAGAAGCCATGTCTCAAGTGAATCCGAAAGATGTAAAGAGAGGAGCGAGGTCACCTCGGTCTCGAGAGCTCTTGCACGGGCTCGAGTCATCGGTCCTATGGGCACTTGGTGAGGCGATGGAGAGTCCATGGGGATGTCCTTGGGATGCTCCGCATCACTTGAGTGACTTTTGCCACCATATTGAGAGTGAGAGTGACTTCACCACTAGCCCCATATATGATGAGTTGCCACAATTCCCATGTGAGGAGAGTTACCATCACCACCACTTGAGTGACTCCACCATATGTGACATTGAGTGCACCTACCTTGAGGGAGTGAGTGAGCCACCACCACATAGAGAGAGTGAGGAAGTTGATAGGGCACGTGAGGCCATTCGCATTTCTAACAACTTGACCTCTACCTCTATTGTGTCTTCTCGTATGGTGCTAGGTCCCACATTTGATGACGCGCCGATACTCGACGACTTCGTCCTTCCTTTGGACAAGACGATGGCCATGGTGGAATATGATGCGCCCCCCACATGGTTCCATCAAGATGAAGATGATGACCACCATTTGGTCTTTTCCACCTCACCTACACCACATGAGTGGAAAGAGAAAGGTAACAAAGGTGAAGGTGATGCTCTCGTCCCACTAGTGGACATTTGTGACATTGATTGCTTGCATGATGTTGATCCACCTATTGCCATGCTTCGCCCTAGTATGATTACCTCATGTGATGCGTTAGTGATGAGGACATGACTACCTTGGATACGACCAAAAATATTACATACATGTATATTTGTGAGATGATTTCTAATGCAAACTATGCAACAATTTATTTATGTCATCCGGGACAAAAATACTTCACATACTTTTGTGCCATGTCTAATTCCAGGTGTATGGGACATTTGTACAATCCACATATGAAGATAAGGGAAAAAGAGAAGTTTACGTGCTGTTCAAAAAGTTCTCTCACGTCACTTTTGGGCCAAGAGAAGATAGAGTCCAAGTCTCTCACGTTCTGCATCCAGATTCGGACTGCACAGACATACCTGACTCAAAACGGCAAGAACTCCTTCATACGGACTCCGAATTGGGTGATTCTTTTTTTGTTGGAAACTAGATTTCATACACTTTCCAACCCAATTGGATTCACCTTCAAATTCGTCCGGAGCATTGAGATACCGACGAAACAATCTGACGCTGCAGCAGAATCCGAGTCAAACTACAAGTCCAAAGGTGTTACATCACCTCCACTTGGGCCCATGAGCCTTGTACGACCTATGATTAGTTTTAGGCTGCCTTGGGACGTCCTTCCACCTCCTTGGCCGCCACCCCTTGCTCCTATATAAGTAGATCCATCTAGTAGCTTTTTCTTTGGGATTTGTTTAGTCAAAAGTTAGCCATTGCAACTTCGTGTACTTCGTTTGTGTCCAACGACCAGACCAAGACCGCTTACTGATCCCCACCTTTATCAATACATCATTTATATTTGCAATATTCAGATCGCTTCATCATATTCTTGCTTGTTCTTCGATTGCATGCAGGAATAGACCTTCGTGGTCAGGCTGATCGTGCTTCTGGCATTGTCAGTAACCCCTGGAGATTGGTTTAGCGATTGCTAAGGCGCAACGTCGTGCACGTTCGTAGTCGGATCGTCAAAGTCAACTCCACCAAATCGTTAGTTATCATCTCATCGAAAGATCGGGCCCCTCGCCTCTATCAAGTGGTATCAGTTTTCAGGTTGCTCGGTGAGAATTTCCAGTTATTCCTAGATTAGATTTATTTTCTTACCTATTGTCCAAGGAAAAGCCACAAAAAAAAAGTTAGATCTATTCATCCTTTGTCCTAGCCAGTCTGAGCCTTTGCAATTTTCTTTTCATTGTTTGCATTATTGAATTATCGGTTGCATCGGCGTGTCGAGTTGCTGGTCTTAGTGTCTAGTTCGTTAGAGTTTCGAGTTCTGTTCACATTAGTCACGTCACCGCTCCATCGTTATCCCTTCCGCTGTCCACCACCTCATCCATCAATTTCCACCTCGTGCTACCCGTCGTTCATTGTCACAATCATAGTTGAAGTCGTTCGCATCATAGCTTGATCCAATCTGCATCTTATCTAGTTTGTCTTGGAAAGAGGGATTAAGAAAAAAAAGACAGAGAAAAAAAAAGAAAAAAAAAGAGGAGAGAAAGAAAAAAAAAGTGGGAGAAAAAAAAGAAAAAGAAAAAGAAGGAAAAGAAAGTTGGAGAGAGTGTTGTTGTATATTCAGCTTGGTAGTTGTTTTCATCATTATCTTTACTACCGTTGTGATCTTCACTTATATCGTGCTGTCCAGAGCTACTTCGTATCCTTTATTGATGATAGTTGTGCTACACCGTGACCTCATTAGTGTTCTAGGCTCGCGTCTCTAGTCTGCTCTAGCATAGGACCAGCACAGTACCGTCGTTGAGCGTTTATTCAACATTGCATCTCTGAATTGATTATTGCTAATCTTTTGCTACCATATAAAGCCAACCCAGCTCCACATATTTCTACACCGTGTTACGTACGTTCACCTGGCAATCGCTTTACTCAATCTTTGGAGTTATTTGACACCGCTGGTTGCCTATCACCAGTTGCTGCATGGTAAGAACTTGTAAGATATTGATATTTGCTTTACTGTGAGCGCTTTACCACCACATCCTAGTAGTTCATAGGAACATTATTCTCGAATTTTGTTTCTTTTTGCTACTAATCATGACAGGATCCAGAGTCAACTCATGGGCTTTGTCGATCGCGGGAGATGTGCCACCACCTAAGGACATACCACAACCATCACGAGAGGTGCACAAACATCCAAATGCACATGATCAGGTTAATGTTTCTATACCACCGTTTAATGGCCGTTTTAGACCTGCTTTATATATTGAATGGGAGTTTGACATAAATAATCTATTTGCTTCCCATAGTTTTGATGAACGTAAAAAAGTTAAGGTTGCGGTTAGTTCTTTCACTGGTTATGCTTTAGTTTGGTGGAGTGAATATTGTCGGTTACACCCTAATTATATACCTACTACTTGGATTGATTTGAAAGTTGCCATGCAGCATACATTCGTCCCTGCTTATTATACTCGTGACATGCTTACAAAGTTGCAACATTTAAAACAAGGTAGTGACACCGTAACGAAATATTATGATGATTTACAAACTACCTTGTTGCATTCCTCTTTACAAGAAAGTGAAGACGATTTTATGGATAGATTTTGGGCAGGATTAAATTGTGATATTCAGGAGTTACTAATTCATGAAGAGTGTTATCCTATGGACCATTTGTTTCGTCTTGCTTGTAGTGCTGAACAGGAAATAAAACAACGTATTGTCCTTAAGGAGAATAAGCGCCAGGTGCACATTCTAAGAAATGATACGGTTGTTCCTTCCACTACTAGGCGTACTATGACAGACACATCCGTTGTTGTGAGGACTACATCACCTCCACCATGTGACACATCACCTCCGACAGTGCCTACATCATCTGAGTTGATCATAAGAGGTAATGACAAAGGTACCGATCTTCCACCTCCACATGAGTATGGTGAATGCCTTGTCAATTTAAATGAACCATGCGATGAGCTATCCACTACTTTGATCACACCAACTATTTTAGAGGAATATGTTCGTGATTTGACTTTGCCATGTGATCAAACAATTGTGAGTGAACCAATTGAATTAACTATTGATGCGAAAGAACCATTTGAATCAGGGAATAAATCAGATTTGGATCAAATACGTGTGAAAATAGTTGTGCCAATGTTTAACCATTTTTATATGACCTCTAATCTTGGTGATGGTTCATCAAGGTTGGGATGGTTTAATGATGAGCATTGCCAATCTTTTGTAACGATTAAGAGCTTCACTTATATGTGCAAATTGAGTTGCAATATTTTCATGCCTTCTACTTCTTGTGATAATATTTTGGCTTTATATTTTATGAACTACGAAAGTTACTCATCTATACATGTGTCATATGTGCGAAAATTAAGGGAAGTAAAAATGGATGACATATACATATACAACATGTACACCTTGTCTATTTTCTTACCCACATTTCAGATTAAGCAACGCCGAGGACGGCTTTATTTTCAAGAAAGGGAGGATGATGAGGACATGACTACCTTGGATACGACCAAAAATATTGCATACATGTATATTTGTGAGATGATTTCTAATGCAAACTATGCAACAATTTATTTATGTCATCCAGGACAAAAATACTTCACATACTTTTGTGCCATGTCTAATCCAGGTGTATGGGACATTTGTACAATCCACATATGAAGATAAGGGAAAAAGAGAAGTTTACGTGATGTTCAAAAAGTTCTCTCACGTCACTTTTGGGCCAAGAGAAGATAGAGTCCAAGTCTCTCACGTTCTGCATCCAGATTCGGACTGCACAGACATACCTGACTCAAAACGGCAAGAACTCCTTCATACGGACTCCGAATTGGGTGATTCTTTTTTTGTTGGAAACTAGATTTCATACACTTTCCAACCCAATTGGATTCACCTTCAAATTCGTCCGGAGCATTGAGATACCGACGAAACAATCTGACGCTGCAGCAGAATCCGAGTCAAACTACAAGTCCAAAGGTGTTACATCACCTCCACTTGGGCCCATGAGCCTTGTACGATCTAGGGTTAGTTTTAGGCTGCCTTGGGACGTCCTTCCACCTCCTTGGCCGCCACCCCTTGCTCCTATATAAGTAGATCCATCTAGTAGCTTTTTCTTTGGGATTTGTTTAGTCAAAAGTTAGCCATTGCAACTTCTTGTACTTCGTTTGTGTCCAACGACCAGACCAAGACCGCTTACGGATCCCCACCTTTATCAATACATCATTTATATTTGCAATATTCAGATTGCTTCATCATATTCTTGCTTGTTCTTCGATTGCATGCAGGAATAGACCTTCGTGGTCAGGCTGATCGTGCTTCTGGCATTGTTAGTAACCCCTGGAGATTGGTTTAGCGATTGCTAAGGCGCAACGTCGTGCACGTTCGTAGTCGGATCGTCAAAGTCAACTCCACCAAATCGTTAGTTATCATCTCATCGAAAGATCGGGCCCCTCGCCTCTATCAATTAGCCATTTATGATGAGTATGATGATTGCCATGTGGAGTCTATTAGTTGTGATGCCATGTTGCATAGGATCTCTTGTGATCATTCTTTAGGTCACATCATGTTTGATAATCCACTTGACTTGTCATATGCTATGCATGAGATCACTCGTATGTCATATTTGCAATCTCATCGTAGTAACTATGCATATGACATTAAGATAAACCCAATGTGCACATATGGCATATATGACAAGCCTATGGTTATTGGCATTTGTTTTTCTTGCGATGATATTGACATGCTTCCTTTGCATCATATCCATCATATGCCATGCCATGACGACCTAGCTTTGGGCATGCATTGTTTTGGATATTGTTCCACTTCTCCATATGATGTTTCCACTATTGCTAATGAGGAGACCCCCATAGTTTCCTCATACATGTTCGGAGATTTTGATTCATCCTATCTATTGCATGATCTCGCTACTTGTGTGCACCATATGCATTCCATGAATAACAATGCCCTACATATTTATGATGCATTACACCATTTGAGTCTCCATTATGCTATACATAATAACAAACCTCTCATGATGGATGCCATGTTTCTATATCACGCATCTCATTTATTTGAGCATTGGCTATTTTGTGCTAACGAACACATGCACGTGCGCATCATGATGGATGATGTGTACATTTACCACGCACACACTTTCTTTGGTTTGTATCTCTTTTGTGTAGGTACCCATGAATACTTGTCAACCTCACAATCTCATGAGTTGACAAAACGAGCTCTAGAGAGCAACGATGACTTGGGATCCCGTGGACTATCCTTTCCGCCGTTCTCTTCGCGCAACCTCTACGCGCATCTCTTTTACTTAGCTCTCACACGACTATGGGTTATTTACCACTTGTCATCTTATGCCCATTCTATCGTGTTCACTTTGCATGTTATGCCTCTTGCTATGAATTTGCCATGCAATTGTGACCCTTGCTTGCCTTTACACATGATTCACCATTATGCTACTTCTATGTGTATTTGCATGCTTGGTGGAGATACTTGTTGCTATTTCCATGTTTACATTGTGCCCCATGCTATTGATGAGACTTTGCTCACATCTTGCTTTCATGATTGTGTTATGCCATGTGCATTATTCATGCCCACTATTTGCACAAATGCCATGATTGCCATGATTACCTCTAGTAGATTGCATCTTCGCACTACTAGCTTACACTACTTGATTGCCATGATTGCTTGCTATGTTGCATCACCCATGTTCCACTCTTACTTGCTTTCTTGGGTTGATGACAAATATGTTCATGCTTTTCACATGATATATCTTGATCATTGTCAGTTGTCTCCAATAGTTGCATCTCTCATATTCACTTGTTGTGAGTGCAACCATGCTATACTTGTTGATCTCTGAGACTTGGACACCTTACTTGTGATGCATGCTTGCTTGTTTGAGCTTAATGCCTTTGGTTGTTATCGCATCATATGCTTCCATACATTGCCATGTCCCCTTCTCCTTTCTTATGATAAGAATGACGAACATACTTGTTGGGTGACTCACCACACGAATAGGTTTTGCATCTTCGCTAACCTCATTTGTTTTTCCGAGTGTTTGTCATGTTCTTTCATTTTGAAGGATTCACAAGGCGGTACCATCACGAGGCATCTTGGGCATGTGAAGGCATACACATTGCGTGATGACAACACCGTTTTCGACATCCTCATCAAGGTGCATTCCTTCCTAGTGAGCCATCCTCACATATGCTTGGATTTCATGGATGCACTACCAGTCTACCACTCTTGCCACGACTTTGAGGATGGGTATATCTATGCTCCATGGTCATATCATACCCATAACAAATTTGCATCTTATGCATGGATTGACTCACATCATGATTGCCTTGTTGCATCTTGTATTCCCATGTCATCCATGATATATGAGCTTTTTCATTTCCTTAGCAAATTTGTTGTGATCTTTCTTGATGGACTCTTCATACATATTGATCACATTGCCAAGCATCAATTGCATGATCACATACTCACATTGAGCATAATTTACCATGTTCATGATTTTGATACGCAATCCCATTACGACATCATTTTGCACAATGGTAGCATTTGCAACTTCTTGCACAATGAGCTTGATCACATGAATGCATTGTATGCCATGCTCTTTCATTTTGCTACAATTCATGCTCATTGCCACTACCGATTTATTTGGACGGACTCATGCTTAAATGATGGACACCTTGCGTCCGCTAACCATTGTATTTCCAAGTGTCCCTTGTGTTTGCTCTTTTTGCATGTCTACCATTCCGACGACATCTTGGAGTCGTCCAACTCCAAGTTCATCCATGCCTACCGTGTACATGATGATATGGTTCACGATCCGAGGACGGATCTTTCCCAAGGGGGAGGAGATGATGCGGAGCATCCTACGGCTATCTCCATGTACACCGTCATAGCTCCTCAAGCCCCAAGTGAACCTACCGGACTTAAGGTGAACTCGCTCCTCTTCGAGGGTTACATGAATATCATTTGGACTTGGTCACTACCTCACCACGGAACATCGTGCATCTTTAGGTACAAGGACGACCATCTACATGAAGCCGGGGAGCACCACCAAGTCCACATGGAGACGTACGAGAAGAAGGAGGAAAGGAGCGACACAAACGAAGAAGGGCATGTCCAGTCCGGAACGAGCGGTACTACCACCTAAAAGCGGTACTACCGCTCCCATGCGGCACTACCGCCTACAGGCGGTACTACCGCTCCCAAGTGGTACTACCGCCCTGCCTGTGCGCAGCCGCGGGCCTTTGGCCTTGTATCCCTCTCCACTTACCCCTTCGTGGCTTAGACTATAAATAGACCACCCCCACCTTCTTTCTAAGGTTTAGCAAAGTATTTTGATAGACATTGAGAGCTTTGCTCCTTGTATCCTTTCCTCTAGGAGATCAAGACCTCCCAAGGGAGAAGAATCCTTGTGGATTGCAAGACCTCCCAAGGAGGGAGAATTCTTGTGGATTGCAAGACCTCACCTCCTCTAGGAGTGGGATGAACTAGTTACCTTGTATCTTTCCTTTTGTTGTTCTTGAATCATTGTGAACTCTTGCATGTTCTTGGATCTAGCATATGTGTGATTGGGTCTAGTCAATTTGAGTGTTTTCCCTCTCTTGTGTTCATCTTGTTCTTGGGGATTCCCCTCCAATTCGTGAAAGATATCCACCTAGGGTTCCACCCTACAACAAGCTTGCTCCTAGATACGTGGGCCCTTTCAAGATCCTTGGCAAAAGAGGCGATCTAGCCTATCAACTTGAGCTCCCTTCCAACTTCGCTAATGTTCATGATGTGTTTCACGTGTCTCAACTCCGCAAGTGCTTCAAGACACCCGAACGCACCATTCCGTTCGAGGAGATTGATCTTCAACAAGACTTGTCTTACCGTCAGCACCCAGTTGCTATTCTTGAAGAAACCGAGCGCAAGACCCGCAACAAGTCAATCATGTTCTTGAAAGTTAAGTGGTCACACCATACCGACCGAGAAGCTATGTGGGAACGAGAAGATCACCTTCGTTCCGAGTACCCTTCCTTCTTCCAGTCCTAGATCTCGGGACGAGATCTTTTCGTAGTAGAGGAGAGTTTGTAATGCCCCAGATGTAACACTTTCCCTATATGGCAATATATAAACTTTGGCATCATCAATTCCTTTTCGGGCTCTTCTTTCATTTCGGGTTTCTTCGTTTTGTCGTGTGCGTGTGTGCATTTCATCCATGTCATGTTGTCATGTGCATTGCATTGCATTTGTGTTGTCACTTGCATCCGATCCCACTCGTCTCTTCCCGTTGTCCGTTTCGAGTTCCGACGCTCTCACACGTGCCCGTGGCATCCCCGAGTCCTTCTTTCGTGTGTGGCCGTGTAACGTTTCCCGAATGGTGTGAGACTTGTCGTGCGATGTTGTTTTGGTACGTGTAGGCCGCCTGTCAAGTTTCGTCGCGTTTGGAGTTCGTTTGGTACTCCAACGGTTAACCTAGCGGGCTAAAAGAACCTCTTCTTTGAGGCCCAAGACCCCCTCCACAACAGCCCACTAACCCAGCACAACCCTTCCCATCATCTCGGTCGTCGAATTGTGATCGCGTGGCCGAAAACCGCTCCTCATTTGGACTCTCCTAGCTCCTTGTGCCTATAAAAACGTCCCCCATGTCCATTTTTCGTCCAAAAACCCTAGCCTCCTCCTAGCTCCAGCCCCGCCTCGGAATCCGCGTCGGGCGGACATGTCCGACCCGGGCCGGACAAATTTCTCCGCCGCCGCTCCCACCGCGCGGGCCCGCCAGGCCCGAGGCCGGCCCCCGCGGCCCACATCGCCAACCGACGCCCGCGCCCCGTCCTTCCTCATCGTCGGCCGCCGCCGCCGCCGCGCTCGGCGCCGGAGGTCCCCGCCGCTCCGCCACCGGAGCCGGCCACGCCACCGCCCGACGACGGCCGCATCATTGTCGCCTGGAGCTCGCGCCCCGTCGCCGAAGCGAAGACCGCCGCCGTCGACGCCTCGCCGCCCGAGGGCCGTCGCCGCCGCCTCCATCCGGGCGCCGGCCACCTCACCCCGTCGGCCGAGGCCACCGCACCGGCCATCGCGTCCCCGCCGGCCGCCGGAGCCGCCGCCCCGCCGGTCCACCAGTCGCCACCGCCGGGATCGAGCTCGATCCCGATCTCCACCGCGGGCCGAAACCCTAACAGGTCCGGGCACCTGATCCGCGTCGCCCAACCCGCTTCGCCCGTTTGACCCGATCCGATCTGAAGGTTTACCCTGTTTTTCCTCTAAGTCCCTGTTATTTTGTTGTCTGATGGCATTTTGGCATGGCTATATCTCTTTGTGTGTATGTCCAAATTGTGCATATGATATGTCAAAATGACCGTGGTGATGTGTACTACGTTTTGTTCCATTGTGTCATGCTTGTTTGAGTCCATCTAGATGTCTTAATCTTCGTGACAAGAGTGCTACTTGATATAAACTGCTGCTACTTGTTATTTTCATGCCATGTTTGAAATGTGATAACTTGGTGCATGTTTATCCAAATGAAGCAAATGAGATGTCAAAATGTTCATCATGAGATGCTCTACATGTTGATAGATGTAGCATGGATGTTAGGGTTCATATTGCCATGTTTATCTTGGTTGCAAGAGTGCATGTGGCTGTTAACTTTTGTAACATGTTATGAGATGCTGATTTTAAGAGCTCGTTGCTATTGTTGTGTTTGTCCCCTTGTCACATGCCTAGATGTTTTAGAATCTCCATAATGTGGTCTTTGCTGTGGTGCAAACCATTTGCCATTATATGGTTTGAGGTGACTTAAACATGCTTGCAAACATGCCATGCCAACTTAACTGTTTTAACACTTAGTAAAATTTCACTAAATCTGGAATCTGTCTTATCCTGATTCTATGTTTGCTTGATGATAGAGGCAAAGGTGTCCCGTCTTTCGATGAGATGGTGGCTATCGTTTTGGAGGAAGTCGACTTTGACGATCCGACTACGAACGTGCGAGGACGTCGCGCCTTAGCAATCGCTAAACCAACTCCGAGAGGTTGTTGACCACGCCGGAGCACGATCAACCTGACCACGAAGGTCTGTTTCCTGCAGGCAAACGGAGAACAAGCAAGAAACTAAGATTGCAATCTGGATATTGCGAATATAAGAGGAAAGCTTTATTGATCAAGGTGGGGTTCTGTGACGTCTTGGTCTGGTCGTTGAACACAAACGAAGTACGCGAAGTTGCAGCTATGGCGAACTTTTAATCTAAAAAAAACCCAAAGTCTAAACGACGCCCTAAGGGCTGTATATATGAGGGAAAGAGGGGGGAATTTCGTGGCCCTTGGTGGAGGGGTCCGAAACCAACCCTAACTCTTGTTTCCCCACACATACGGACTCTAAAAACAGCCTATACTCAAGTATTTCGAAATTACATGGGCCTGGCCCATTAATAAGGTGACGCAGCACCTATAATAGCCTCTGGACGAAATTTATGAAGTGGCATCTTGTATATTTCGTCCAAGGCTTCTCGCACTCATTATGGTGGCTTCAAAGTCCTGAAATCATCAATTGAAACTCCATTCTTGTTCCCCTTGCGCATGCCATCATCTCCATGCTTGATCTTGCTCCAATGTTCATCCTTCTTGTCCAAGCTAGGCCCTTCATTTGTAAGCAAGACAAATCTATCCAATTTAGGCAGCATCATATTCTCATGAACATTAGATTCATTACCAAGAAACGAAAGTACCTGGTAATTTAGTTGGCGTGCGCGAGCTCTAGTAATTGGTCCTGTATATGTGTCAGTTGGAGTTGTGGGTGTAACCTTGTTAGTGATGTCCTCATCATCCTCCCCTTCTTGAATTGAAGTCGTCCTCGACGGAAGCTCATCTTCCTCACCCAAGTAAGGCTTCAAATCTGCAATGTTAAATGTGGGACTAACCCCAAAATTTGCAGGCAGCTCAAGTTTATATGCATTATCATTTATTTTCTCTAACACCTTGAAAGGACCATCAGCACGTGGCATTAGCTTTGACTTGCGCAAATTAGGAAACCTATCCTTACGCAAATGTAACCAAACAAGATCTCCAGGTGCAAAGACAACACGTTTTCTACCCTTATCTCCAACAAATTTATATTTAGCATTCATGCGCTCAATATTTTCCTTAGTTAACTCATGCAGTTTTAAGATCAATTCAGCACGTTGTTTAGCATCAAAATTAACCTTCTCCGAAGATGGAAGAGGCAACAAATCAATAGGTGCACGAGGTAGGAAACCATAGACAATTTCAAAAGGGCACATCTTAGTAGTAGAATGCAACGAACGATTATAAGCAAATTCAATATGAGGCAAGCATTCTTCCCACATTTTCTTATTATTCTTCAAAACAGCCCTAAGCATAGTAGACAAAGTTCTGTTGACTACTTCAGTTTGTCCATCAGTTTGGGGGTGACAAGTAGTACTAAAAAGCAGTTTAGTCCCCAACTTAGCCCATAAACATCTCCAAAAGTGGCTAAGAAATTTAGTATCACGATCTGAAACAATAGTATTTGGCACACCATGCAAGCGAATAATTTCACGAAAGAACAAATCAGCAACATTAGCAGCATCATCGCTTTTATGACATGGTATAAAGTGTGCCATCTTCGAGAACCTATCCACGACAACAAATATGCTATCCCTCCCCTTCTTTGTTCGAGGTAAACCCAAAACAAAGTCCATAGATATATCTTCCCAAGGAACACTAGGGACAGGCAAAGGCATATATAAACCATGAGGATTGAGTCGTGATGATACAGGGTGGAACCCTAATCAGCGGATCTTTCACGAAATGGAGGGGATCCCACGATGAACACGAAGAACACAAAGGGAAACGGGGGAAACACGAGAGGAAACACGAGGGAAAACACGAGAGAATCACTCAAACCAACAAGAACAAGTCACACATATGCTAGATCATCGAAACACAAAGAGATACAAGATCCATGATCAACAAGGGACGATACAAAGGGTAACCGGTTCTTCTCCGTGAGGAGGTCTTG
This sequence comes from Secale cereale, assembly GCA_902687465.1. Classification (NCBI taxonomy): domain Eukaryota; kingdom Viridiplantae; phylum Streptophyta; class Magnoliopsida; order Poales; family Poaceae; genus Secale; species Secale cereale. The sequence goes on from LR738710.1 coordinate 406,795,265, forward strand.
ATATCCCTGGGGATCTTCTCCGATGAAGGAGGTCCTGAATCCGTAGTGGATCTTCTCCGTAGAGGGGCCGCAGTCACTCACAAGGAGATGAACCACTAGATGAGCAAAGCTCTAGGTATCAAATGAGCTATCACTAAGCTAACCCTAACTAGGAGGAGGTGGAGGGGTATATATAGTCTAGGTCCACGAAGGGGTAAGTGGGAGAGGGATACATGGGCCTCAGGCCCGATACACTGTGCGCAGACAGGGGCCGGATGTCCGGGCGGGGGCCGGATGTCCGGGCCTTCCCGAGACGCCGGATGTCCGGGCCGAGGGGCCGGATGTCCGGGCTGGAGGGGTTGAGCCACGAGTGTCTTCTGGACAGTGGCGCCGGATTTCCGGCCAGGGTCCGGATGTCCGGGGCGCCGGATGTCCGGGCCTGGGGGCCGGATGTCCGGGGCCTGTAGGTGCTGGCCCTTCTTCCTTCTCTCCCGCGCGCACTTGGCCTTGGTCCTTGGGTTCTCCATGGTCTCCTTGGGTGTTCCTGAACATGCATAGCACATATATTTGAGGTAGTAGGCATGTCTCACATGTAGAAAGTGGAGGTTCAGAGAGGAGCGAGTGAACCTTGTGTCCAATTGTGTGTAGTTGAGGTCTCGTCGAGTGAACATGGGGATGATCATGGGATACTCCGTATCACAAGCATTCTTCCCACATTTTCTTATTATTCTTCAAAACAGCCCTAAGCATAGTAGACAAAGTTCTGTTGACTACTTCAGTTTGTCCATCAGTTTGGGGGTGACAAGTAGTACTAAAAAGCAGTTTAGTCCCCAACTTAGCCCATAAACATCTCCAAAAGTGGCTAAGAAATTTAGTATCACGATCTGAAACAATAGTATTTGGCACACCATGCAAGCGAATAATTTCACGAAAGAACAAATCAGCAACATTAGCAGCATCATCGCTTTTATGACATGGTATAAAGTGTGCCATCTTCGAGAACCTATCCACGACAACAAATATGCTATCCCTCCCCTTCTTTGTTCGAGGTAAACCCAAAACAAAGTCCATAGATATATCTTCCCAAGGAACACTAGGGACAGGCAAAGGCATATATAAACCATGAGGATTGAGTCGTGACTTAGCTTTTTGACATGTAGTGCAGCGAGCAACAAAACGCTCAACATCCCGTCGCATCTTTGGCCAAAAGAAATGTGTAGCAAGTACGTCCTCCGTCTTCTTCACGCCAAAGTGTCCCATTAATCCTCCTCCATGCGCCTCCTGCAACAACAAAAGACGAACAGAACTAGCTGGAATGCATAGCTTGTTAGCTCAAAACACAAATCCATCACTAACGACGAACTTGTTCCATGTTCTCCCTTCTTTACAATTCTGCAGTACATCTTTAAATTCAGCATCATGCACATATTGATCTTTGATGGTCTCCAAACCAAATATTTTAAAGTCAAGTTGTGAAAGCATAGTATAACGACGAGACAATGCATCAGCAATAACATTTTCTTTTCCCTTCTTGTGTTTAATAACATAAGGGAAAGTCTCTATGAATTCAACCCATTTAGCATGTCTACGGTTCAGTTTTGCTTGACTTTTAATGTGCTTTAAAGATTCATGATCAGAATGTATAACAAATTCTTTGGGCCATAAATAATGTTGCCATGTCTCCAAAGTCCGAACAAGAGCATATAATTCCTTATCATAAGTAGAATAATTCAGACTAGGCCCACTCAATTTTTCAGAAAAGTATGCAACAGGTTTACCATCTTGTAATAACACACCTCCTAACCCAATTCCACTAGCATCACATTCAAGCTCAAAAGTCTTATTAAAATCAAGAAGTTGGAGTAAAGGAGCATGTGTCAACTTATCTTTCAATACCGTGAATGCTTCTTCCTGTGCAGTACCCCAAACAAAAGGCACATCCTTCTTTGTAAGCTCATTGAGAGGTGCAGCAATGGTGCTGAAATCTCTCACAAAACGCCGATAGAATCCAGCGAGGCCAAGGAAACTCCTCACGTGTGTGACCGTTTTGGGCTGCGGCCAACTCTCAATAGCTTCAATCTTGGCTTTGTCAACCTCAATTCCCTGTGGAGTAACAACATAGCCAAGAAAAGAGACTCGGTCGGTGCAAAAGGTGCACTTTCCAAGGTTACCAAATAAACGTGCATCACGTAGAGCAATAAAAACAGCACGTAAATGTTCCAAATGTTCCTCCAAAGATCTGCTAAAAATCAATATATCATCAAAGTATACTACCACAAATCGTCCAATGAAAGCACGTAAAACTTCATTCATTAATCTCATGAAAGTACTAGGTGCATTAGTTAACCCAAAAGGCATGACTAACCACTCATATAATCCAAACTTTGTTTTAAATGCTGTTTTCCATTCATCTCCCAATTTCATACGAATTTGATGGTATCCACTACGCAAATCAACTTTGGAGAATATTGTAGAGCCACTCAATTCATCAAGCATATCATCTAGCCTAGGAATAGGATGACGATAACGAATAGTAATATTATTAATGGCTCTACAATCAACACACATACGTGATGTACCATCCTTTTTTGGCACTAGAATAATAGGAACAGCACAAGGACTAAGGGATTCGCGTATATAACCTTTGTCGAGTAGCTCCTGTACTTGACGCATAATCTCCTTCGTCTCTTCTGGATTGGTACGGTATGGTGCGCGGTTGGGTAGCGATGCACCGGGAATTAAGTCAATCTGATGCTCAATCCCTCGAATAGGTGGTAATCCCGGTGGCACGTCTTGTGGAAAGACGTCGGCGAACTCCTGCAAAATGTTAGTGACAGCAGGAGGCAAAGAGGAAGGCACGTCTTTGCATACAACAGCATAGCAAACAGATTTGCTAAAATCTAGCTCATCAATATCAGATTTGGTGGCAAATAAACATGCACTTTTCAATTTAATTTCAGAAGCAACAGTAGATGGTTTATTAGTAGGCTTCATTTGTTGCTCAAATTCTTTTGCCACAATCTGATTTTCACTCTTATTTTTCTCCTGTTTTGCTTTATTAGCTCTATTAATATCATCTTTCAAAATGGAATCAGGAGTCATAGGAAGCAAAGTAATATTTTTATCCTTATGAACAAGAGTATACTGATTGTTTCTACCATGGTGTACAGAATTTTAATCAAATTGCCATGGTCTACCAAGTAATAAGGAACATGCTTGCATAGGTACCACATCACAATCAACATAATCAGCATATGTAGAGATACTAAAATGCACACGAACAGTACGTGTTACCTTAACCTTGCCGCTGTTGTTGAACCATTGGATGTAGTAAGGATGTGGATGTGGTCTTGTGGTGAGAGATAGCTTCTCCACCATCTCCATGCTAGCCAAGTTGTTGCAACTCCCTCCATCTATGATCACGCGAACAGAACGTTCCTTCACAACTCCCTTTGTATGGAACAAATTATGCCTCTGATTTTGCTCAGCTTGTGTAACCTGCACACTCAAAACACGTTGAGCAACTAAACATTCATACCTGTCAGCATCTTCAGGAGCCATGTATTGCGTCTCATGATCAGAATCGTCTCCGCCGTGTTCTTCACGTGTTATAAGAGCCAAAGTCTCCTCATCATAGTCACTAGCGGATTCATATCCACCATCCTCAGTAGCAATCATCACACGCTGAGATTTGCAATCTCTCGCAAAATGTCCTCTTCCCTTACAACGACGACAAATAATATCACTGGTGTGCCCTGTTGATGCCATGGAAGAAGAAGAACTCTGTGCAGGCCCAATAGGTGTGCTATTGGCAGATAATGGTGGTTGTGCCTGCTTCCTTGTATCACGGCTGGAGGTAACAGCTGATGGAGGTGTCGGTGCAGTAGAATGTGTGGAAGTAGAGGATGCACGCGGTGTCCATGATGAAGGTCGACCTGCAGAAAAGTTAGTCCGCGCCAATGCCTGTCGATCCTGCACTTCACGTTCAGCTTTACAAGCAAGATGGAATAAACGAGTGATATTAGTATAATCCTTATACTCTAGAATGGTCTGAATCTCTCTATTTAATCCACCCATAAAACGTGCAAGCATAGCTTCATTCTCCTCAACAATACCACATCTAATCAGGCCAGTTTGTAATTGCTGATAATATTCTTCTACAGAATTTTTTCCTTGTCTTAAGCGCTGCAGTTTTTGAAGTAATTCACGTTGATAATATGGTGGAACCCAACGAGTACGCATAGCAGTTTTCAAAGCAGTCCAAGTAGCTGGAGTAGGATATAATCTACAATGTTCAGACCATCAAACACATGCAAAACTAGTGAAAGCACAAACAGCAGCAGGAACACGTCTCTCCTCGGGATAGTTTAAACATGTAAAACGTTGTTCAGTTTGTAACTCCCAAGTAAGATATATATCAGGAACATATCTACCCTCAAATGGTGGAATATTCAGTTTCAGTTTAGGAAGATGGTCATGTACCTCAGGTGGTGGTGCAGCCCTACCGTTTCGATGATATGCATGAGGACGACCTGGTGGTGGTGGTGCTGGTTGTTGCACGTAATTCTGATTTTGGTCAACCTCATCCTCGTAATGGTCCTCCACCTCTGCAGTAGCAGCAGGAGCTACAGAAACATCAACAGCAGCACCAGAAGCTTGACCAGTCTCAAGGGGAACGCGCTGTGCTCGTCCCACTTGATTCGGAAGGCGCCGTTGTTGTTGTTGTTGTTGTTGTTGTTGTTGAAGAGGTGGGACAGCTGCAGCAGCCGGTGGTGGTGGAAAACGCGCAAGCAATTCAGCAAACTTGTTATCGAGCTTTGTTTCAAACGTCTTCTCCATGCCATCTATCTTCTCCATGGCCTCGTCAAATCTGTTTAGCACATCTTGCACCTGTTCACTCATCATTTGCTGAAACTTATCATGAAGCTCCTTGTTCGTCAAGTTCTCCCAGTCAGTCTCGTCAACTTGTGATCCTGGCATGGTTAGCAGCAATAGAAACACACAAGAATATGATCCTACAGACTACTAATAAGTGGTGGGGGTGGCGGGTGTCACAAATCCGACAAGCAAATCTCAAATTATTACCAGTTCTTACCCAGCAGCAGGTGGTGATCGGCAACCGTGGTAGTCAAAACTCTCAAAGCTTGGACAAAGCGATTACCAGGGAGAGTCAAACGCACGACGTAGATGTATGTGGAGCTGGGAAGGCTTATAAGATGGTAGCAAAAGTGGTCAGCAATAATCAATTTAGAGATGCAAAGTTGAATAAACGCTCAACGACGGTACTGTGCTGGTCCTAGGCTAGACCGTACTAGAGACGCGAGCCTAGAACACTAACAAAATCACGGCGCTGCACGTAATCAAGGGAAAAGCACACTCAGAATTTTTTTCGCCTCTTTTTTTTGCGCTTTTTTTTTGCGCTGCTTATTTTTTTTTTGCCGAAAATCACTATAATGGCGAGTGTCTCAAAACACTTCCCAAGTCAAACTAAGATGATAGGCACGAAATTTTTTGACGAATTTTTTTTTTCGGAATCAGGGCAGCGACGACGAAAAAGTGCGGTAAAAAAACAATATGATGGCACGTGTCTCAAAAGACTCAGAAAAGCCCAAAAGTAGGATAGGGAAAAAATATTTTCACCTGTCGAAATTTTGGCCTAAAAACTGACTATGGTGCGGCGGCGACGTGACAACTTATGACCAGAACTCGAAACTCTAAAAGACTAGATGCTAAGACCAGCAACTTGACACGACGATGCAACCGCAAATTCAACAAAGCAAATACAGAAAAGATTATGCAAAGGCTCAGATTGGTTCGGATGGGATGAACTAACCCTAAATTTTTTTTGGCTTTTTCGTGGACTGTAGGTATGAAGAACAGACTCGATCTAATCTACGAAAAACTGTAGAATCTCACCGAGCAACCTGAAAACTGATACCACTTGATAGAGGCAAAGGTGTCCCGTCTTTCGATGAGATGGTGGCTATCGTTTTGGACGAAGTCGACTTTGACGATCCGACTACGAACGTGCGAGGACGTCGCGCCTTAGCAATCGCTAAACCAACTCCGAGAGGTTGTTGACCACGCCGGAGCACGATCAACCTGACCACGAAGGTCTGTTTCCTGCAGGCAAACAAAGAACAAGCAAGAAACTAAGATTGCAATCTGGATATTGCGAATATAAGAGGAAAGCTTTATTGATCAAGGTGGGGTTCTGTGACGTCTTGGTCTGGTCGTTGAACACAAACGAAGTACGCGAAGTTGCAGCTATGGCGAACTTTTAATCTAAACAAAACCCAAAGTCTAAACGACGCCCTAAGGGCTGTATATATGAGGGAAAGAGGGGGGAATTTCGTGGCCCTTGGTGGAGGGGTCCGAAACCAACCCTAACTCTTGTTTCCCCACACATACGGACTCAAAAAACAGCCTATGCTCAAGTATTTCGAAATTACATGGGCCTGGCCCATTAATAAGGTGACGCAGCACCTATAATAGCCTCTGGACGAAATTTATGAAGTGGTATATTTCGTCCAAGGCTTATCGCACTCATTATGGTGGCTTCAAAGTCCTGAAATCATCAATTGAAACTCCATTCTTGTTCCCCTTGCGCATGCCATCATCTCCATGCTTGATCTTGCTCCAATGTTCATCCTTCTTGTCCAAGCTAGGCCCTTCATTTGTAAGCAAGACAAATGTATCCAATTTAGGCAGCATCATATTCTCATGAACATTAGATTCATTACCAAGAAACGAAAGTACCTGGTAATTTAGTTGGTGTGCGCGAGCTCTAGTAATTGGTCCTGTATATGTGTCAGTTGGAGTTGTGGGTGTAACCTTGTTAGTGATGTCCTCATCACTTGATGCCCTAGGCAAATCCATGTTAGTTTTGGGGTGGCCATTGATCATTCTTTGTTGTACATGTTGTTGTCTATTCATCCATGCCCTCACTTGCTCATTTGGGTTGCTGTAGCTTATTTGTTTCTTGCTCCCAAGTTGCTATAAAATATTACTGTCAGGTTTTTAGCGTCATGATCAATATGTTGTAGCTTGTTGCTATTGATCCATGCCTCCTATGGAGTTGCTCCAATGGAGTTGTTTGCTGTAGGATATGTCTACTTCATGTCCATGCTTCTTATCACCATGTTTGAGTTCTATAGATTATATATTTCTTGCTCCAAAGTTGCTATGTGGCTGTTAATTTCAGCCTTGCATTGTTTCTTGTTTCGAGTGTATGTGTTGAACCGTTGCTCCGTGTTGAGCGTGCCCTACATGAAACTTGTGTGATTTGCATGTAGATTCATAATATCATCTTGTTAACATGTTTGGAGTATGTTTGCTTGATGTTTGGGTGCATCTTGCACCGTTGCCATGCTTATCTTGTTTTGCTCATATCTTCTAGACCGTCGCTCCGTTTTAAACAAACTTTATATGAAACTTGACTAGAATTTCGTGTAGATCATCATGATGCATGTTAACTTGCTGTTTATCAACTTTAACTTAAGGTTTGATCAGATCTGAACTAATTTCAAACTATGCATATGAGGACTTACCGGATTCGCTATATGTGGATTCCGGCCTCATGTAAACTTGTTGTACTTATGTTGTTTCTCTGTTCTTCCTACCTTGCCATGTTTTGCATCCTATATAGATCTGTCTTGCATCCTACTTGCTTGAGCATATTGTCATGTTCTTGTGTTGTTCTGGTGTGCTTCCTACCTTGACCTGTAATGCATCATAAGTGCATCTGCAGTGCATCCTAAGTGCATCATACGTGCATCCTATAGATTGTGCATTGCACCTTGTTTGATTTCGTGCCTCGTGTGTTCTTGTGTTGAGTAGAGCCGAAAGCCGAGACCGAGAACGAGGTTACTACCGAGGTTGAGTACGAGGAGCCGTCTTACGATCCCATCGACGACTCGACAGGCAAGATGACCTGACCCAGATATCATTACTATCTTTGCCTATTGCTAGATGTCTCGCTCTTTAGCTTATTGCCTCGATGCCCATGTTTGTTTGTCAGCCTCCTATTATAACCATGAATCTATCTAACCACCCAACCTAGCAAACCTTTGTTTGGCTACGTAAGGTTCGCTCAGCCCCTCTTATAGCATTGCTAGTTGTAGGAGAAGATTTGAAGATTCTTGCTTCATGTTGAAGCTTTTGTTGGGATATCACACTATATAAACTCTTAAACTAAATCATCTATATATTGGTAATGGGTGGAAGGCTAAGCCTTTTGCTTGGTGATTTGTTCCACTCATGCCGCCCTAGGAACCGTATAAACCGGTGTTATGTTCCTTGATTATGCGTCCCTAACACGGTTGGGGTTTATGGCCCCCCTTGATAATCCGCTTAGCGCTAAACCTTTTCCAGCAAGTCCCAACATTGGTACTCCATTTGCCTAAACAACTAAAACTTGCATCGGGAGTTATAAACCCTCTTATTAATCAACAACCCGGGCCAGTGCTCCACATGAGTGTTGGTCCAAACTGAGCAGACTGCGGGGCCACCTCAAGGAAACTCGAGGGCTGGTAAAAACCTGTAGGATGACTTATCCGGTCGTGGCCTGAGACGAGATACGCGCGGCTACTATCAGGGTGTCGGCACGCCGGGAGGATTTGCTGGATTAGTTTTACCTTAGTCGGAATATCTTGAGCACGGGATTCCGATAATACTCGGGTCTTCCCACCTTGGAGTTGGGACTCCGCAGATGGTGAGCTTCTCATGGGCTAAGTTGGGACACCCCTGCAGGGTTTTGAACTTTCGAAAGCCGTGCCCGTGGTTATGTGGCAGATGGGAATTTGTTAATATCCGGTTGTAGAAAACTTGACACCATGTTCAGAATACACTACCAGCCTGAGTAACCGTGACGGTCATTTTCCGAAAGGGGTTCGGGAAGTGAACACGATGGGGTCATGATTGACGTGCTTAGATAGGATCACTTCGTGATCACTTTGACGCTCGTGGCACTTCTCTTCTCGCTCTAAACACGTAAGCTAGTGCTAGTGCAGCTACAACCTTTTATCTTTCTTCAGCCTTGTTCCACAACCAAGGCTTAGATAGTTTTGCTACCCGGGAACGGGATTGCTGAGTCCTCCGTGGCTCACAGATTCTACACCACACCAGATGCAGGTACCATGGTGAAGTACTCAGGTGACGGCACAGAGCTGTACTGGGAGTACGATGAAGAACGTAGTCGATACTATGTGCACTATCCCGATGATCAGTAGTGGTTTTACTAGGGGAGATTCGGACCTGTGGCTATATGTATTTGGTATCTTTCATTTGGATCTCCACCCGTAGTCGGGTTGTGATGTTCTTTGGATGATGATTTGCTTATGTAATGTATTGTGTGGTGTGCCGAGTGTAAGCCAACTATCCTTTTGCAATTTCATCCCTATTTTTACATGAGTCGTGCAAAGATATCGAACTTGAGATCATTCCAGAATGGGCTTATACCTTTAAGTCGTGCCTCGACACGTAGGAGGTATAGTCCCATCCTGGGCTTTACATCGAGCTTGACGTGCGGCTTGACAAAGAGTGTTTGATGTAGGTGTACCTGAGCCGTCCATAGAGTCAGTGTGGCGACTTGAGCGGCTTCGTATTTGAGAAGATGTGGAAGAACAGTGTCGGTTGACTATCAAAGTCCGTAGCTCATCGAATTGAGTAGCCATGTTGGTGTTAATGATGTCGAATTGCTCTCTTGTTCTTGCTTCAAATTGGCGTGCGTCGACGGCGACTTGCTCGATTTGTTCACGCATAGCTTGACTTTCTTGGACACCAAAGAGATGTAGTTTGGTGACGTAGTTGTTCGATTCTTGAGGATCATCGAAGAGCGGGTTCGAAGAAGTACTTGGCCTATCCATCATTGCAAGCAAGAGTATGAGTGGGAGAAAGGAGAAGACAATACCAATTGTACCTTGACCGAAGTTGAAAATGGATCAATGATCACTCAATAATGTAATCCGGAAATAGCACTATTGGTACCACTTCTTATCGATTCTCACACCTACACAAGAAAAGCTTTGAGAGGAGCTTGGTTAGGATGGTGGCACAAATTCAATGCAAATGTCAAAGTGACTCAATGATGTTGAAAATGGTTCACAATTTGCTCATGCAACAAGTAGATCACAAGCAATAAGTAGCACACGGAACACACACACGGATAGATAAATGTGGTTGTGCAACCAAGGGTGAGCGAAAATGTGGAATCCACGGAAAATGCTCGTGTTGCACAACACTAGAGAGACGCTAACCGATTTCTTAATAGGCGGATACGCACTTGTACACAACCTATAAGAGGCAAAACGTAACGAATTTCTATTACAAGTATACTATGAGTGAATGATGTGCCGATGCTTGAGCACAAGATAAAGTATTGCTATCTCATATGATCTCTTTTGATGCAAGGCGTATGATGCTATTTTCCTTTTGCTTATAAGCTTTGAGTGGCTCTTTTGCTTAAAAGTGTTTGAGCTCTTTCTTTGGCCACTTATGCATGCTTCTCGGATCAAGGTAGCTATTGTGTATGCAGGACACTTTTGTGTCACACAGAGATATGATGATGTAGTATGCAATATCTGTGACTATCACTAATGTGCACAAGTGTCGTGGCCCGGCAATACTCAAATGTCTAGTCTCGATGGGAAAGCTACGCAAAAATGGTCTATAGGGTGACAATGCAATTGCAAGGTAGAATGAACAAGGTGACGTCGATGTTATCATCCTTGCCGAGGGTGAGCGGTGGTGTTGACGAAGTCGTTTCGTTCCAAGGTAGGCGAAACATCCAAGGAAACGGTGAAACCACAACTCAAGTATCCAAGGCAAAGTGAGACAAAATTGTTAGAATCATAGCAGTGAAGCGATGGTGGTTGCGGAAGTGATGGTGGTATGCGGAAGGTGGGTGGGATACCGAACGAAAATGGCGGGCTAAGTTGAAAATGGTTCGGATGATAGGTGTTAGCCTGCGGGAAGCCGGATGTCCGGGCCAGGGGCCGGATGTCCGGGCCAGGCCGGATGTCTGGGGCACGGGCCGGATGTCCGGGGTGCCCGAGGCCTTGATGAAGTCCTTGCACACGGTGACTTCCGGGGCCAAAATTCGTCGGATTTTGCGGATCAAAATTGGGGAAAAGCTAGATCCACTTGTGGCACAGCAAATCCATGGAACAAATTCAACAAAATCTCGTCAAATCAACAGATCACGAAAAACTTTTGGGGCTATTTTTGGTGGGGAATTTTCCAAATTGGGAAGAACACAACAAAAACAAGCTAGAAAACAAGATGTGTGGCTCCAAATTCGTGAATAACCTTGGCTCATGATACCATAATGATGTAGGGTGGAACCCTAGATGGCCGATCTTTCACGAAATGGAGGGATCCCGAGGATGAACACGTGGTACATGAGGGAAAACACAAGAGGGACAAGAAGAAAACACTCAAATCAACAAGTTTAGGTAACACAAATGCTAGATCCGGGTACACAAAGAGTGAAACACGATACACGATCAACTAAGGACGATACAAGTAGCGATAGTCATCTCCGTGAGGAGGTCTTGATGTTCTTCTCCGTGAAGGAGGTCTTGAATCCGGTGGATCTTCTCCGAGGAGGCCGCGGTCTCGTAAGAGAGGAACCACTAAGGTTTTAGATGAGCTATCACAAAAGCTGACCCTAAAAAGATGTAGGAGGAGGAATATATATAGTCTACGGGGCGAAGGGGTACATGGGTCACGGCCCAAAGGAGATGCGCGCTGGCAATCATGGGCCGGATGTTCGGGCGTCGGCCCGGATGTCCGGACTGTCGGGAGGCGCCGGATGTCCGGGCTTGGCGCCGGATGTTCGGGCTATCGGGGCCAGCCACGGGTATGCTTCTGTGGTGGGCGCGCCTGATTTCCGGGCACGAGGCCGGATGTCCGGGCGCTGGCCAGATGTTCGGGCCCTGTAGCTTCGGCTGCTGGTGCTCTTTTGTAGTTGGTTATCCAGGGGCCGGATGTCCGGGGCCGGGAGCCTTCTTCATCCCTTCTCGATGCAAAGCTTCGTCCGTGAGCTTGGGGACTTGTCCATCTTCACGAGCTTCTCCGATGGGGTCTTCTTTGTACCTAAGCACACAAAACACATCCGTCTGAGGTAGTAGCCATGTCTCGTAAGATTCATATGGAAGTTGGACTAGGAGAGATGTCACCTCGGTCTCGAGAGCTCTAGCATGAGCACGTGTAATTGGTCCTTGAGGCACTTGGTGAGGCGATTGAGGGTCCATGGGGATGACCTTGGGATTCTCTGCATCACCTTGGGAAGAAACAACAAATCCTAAGAAAATGACCTTTTCAACACCAAAAGTGCATTTAACCATGTTAGCATATAAGCGCTGTCTCCGAAGGGTTTGTAAAACCATACGGATGTGTGTCACATGGTCCTCAAGTGACTTTCTAAAAACGAGGATGTCATCAAAATAAAGCACTACAAAGACGCCCATGTAGGGTCGGAGAACGTAATGCATGAGACGCATAAATGAACCGGGCGCTTCCGATAAACCCATTGGCATGACCAACTACTCATATAACCCAAACTTGGTTTTCAAAGCCGTTTTCCACTCATCACCCTCTTGAATGCGAATTTGGTAATAGCCACTTTTAGAATCAATTTTCGAAAAGATGGTGGCACCACATAATTGATCAAGCATGTCGTCTAAGCGTGGAATAGGGTGACGGTATGATGCGGAGCATCCTAAGGACATCACCATGTCAAGAGCCCGCTTGGCAAGTGACACGTGCGACCTCTACTTCTCATACATAAAGGTGAATCATCTCCTTTACACGTGTTCACTTAACCCCTTCGAGGATGGTATACTACATGACACTCCACTCGTGTGCCTACATAGGTATTGTCGGAACACCATGGGCGAGGAGGAGGAGTGCGGGCGCAAGTGTACAACTACACCATCCGTGAGCGAAGCATGGAAGAGAAGGAAGAAGAGGAATCTTCCCAGCGCAGTGAAAGAGGTACTACCGGTCCAACTACCGGTCCACTAGTACTACCGGTCAACTACCGGTCTACCTTCTGTGATCGACCGGTGCAAGGCCGGTGCAAGGTCGGAACTTCTGCTAAGACTGCTAATACCGGTACTACCGGTCCCAGGACCGGTACTACCGCCCTGCCTGCGTGCAGTTGAAGGGTTTTCACCCATGTACCCCCCCCCAACTTACCCCTAGACTATAAGTACTCCTTCCCTTCCATCTTTTAGGGTTAGCAATGGTTTAGCTCATATGAGAGATAGAGCTTTGCTCATCCATCCCGGATCTACTCCACGAGAGAGACCGCGGCCCCTCTACGGAGAAGATCCACCTTGGATTCAAGACCCCTAACGGGAAGATCCTTCGAAGATTCAAGACCTCCTCTTGGAGATGAACTCTACCTTGTATCTTTCCCTTTGTTGTTCATGTACTCGTGATCTCATGTGTTTGATTGTCTAGTGGATGTGTGATTGGACTTGTTCTTGAGTGTTTCCCTCGTGATTCCCCTTTGTGTTCTTCGTGTTCATCGTGGGATCCCCTCCATTTTATGAAAGATCGGCCATCTAGGGTTCCACCCTACATTATTATGGTATCAAGAGCCACGGTTTCTCACGAAATTGGAGCCCCTACTCTTGTTTTCTAGCCTTGTTTTGTTGTGTTCTTCCCCAAATTCGAAAATTCCCCACCAAAAATAGCCCCAAAAAATTTTGTGATCTGTTGGTTTGAAGAGATTTTGTTGATTTTGATCCATCGATTCGTTGTGTCTTGAGTAGATATAGCATCTCCCCAAGTTTCCCCACTTTCCATCCACGAAATCTCCGCAATTTAGCCCCCGAAATCATCCATTTCCGCCCCAAAACCCAACCCGACCCAGATCTGCGAATTTTCCCGACACCAGCGGTACAACCGGCCCCCAAGGCGGTACTACCGCCCCCCCCATCACCTGGTACCCAATACTGGTGCTCCGGGACGCTGCAGGACTGGTACAACCGGCCATACCAAGCGGTACTTCCGCTCCACCTAGTTTCAGCTTTCCGAGATTGACAGTTTTGACCATAACTTTCACATCCGGAGTCCGATTTTCGCGTTCTTTAGCTCGTTGAGTAGCTATTGACATCCTCCATCCACCTAGATAGGTTCCATCATCATTTGACTCCATCAAATTTTGTCAAATTTGGCAAGTTTGTATAGGCCCTCCACCATATCACCCGCATAGCCACCATAGCCTTCTGCAACCTAACCATTTTGATCCCAATATCATTTGTGGTTGCTTGAGTAGTGATTTGAGTCTCCTAAGGTGTTTAGGCTACTTAGGGACTTTTGCTTCTTCATCAACCACCACCACCAATTCCACATAGCCTAGCCCACCATACATAGCCAACCCAACTTAACCAAATTTTGTTCGAGCTTTTTTTTGAGTTGTGGCTTGAGTCTCCTAAGGTGTTTCGGCTACTTAGGGACCGTGACTTAAACTCCAACACCGTGTATAGCCCATCATACACTTCCACCACCATAATCCATTTTGACCGGGTTTCCACCAACAATTCCGCAACCACCACCGCTTGTCCGCTACCACCATTTGACATTTGTCCTTGAGATTTTGAGTTGTGGTTTTTCCGTTTCCTAAGGTGTTTCGGCTAATTAGGAACGGCTCTACATCAATAGTACCGCATCTCCTCATCATCATCGGACGGTAACTTCGACGACATCTTTGTATATTCCCCTTGCAATTGCATTGTTAACCTCTAGCCCATTTTGCGTCACTTGCCTATCGAGACTAGCCTTTGAGTATTGCCGGCAACGTTACTTGTGCACATTAGTGATCATCGATCCGCCTACCATTGTATACATACCATATCATCTTGGTATCATCATATCATCCCTTGTGTCACAAGATTGTTCCCGCATATACACAATTGCTATCTTGGTTTGTGCATTTCGCATCTTGCCCATACAAAAAAAAGAGATAGAATAAAGCTTTTAAGCAAAACGAGAAAAGCAAAGAAGCTTGTAAGCAACAGCCATAGCATCGCATCATATCATATCATACTTGATCATCTTGGATCATCTTGTGCTCAAAGCACCGGAACATCTTACACATAGCATACTTGGGATAGAAAGTTCATACATTTTGCATCATATAGGTTGCGCACAAGTGTCGTATCCGCCTATAGAGCAATCGCGCTAGCGTCTCTCTAGAGTTGTGCAACACGAGCGTTTTCCGTGGACTCCACATTTTGTGCTCATTCCTTGGTTGCACGACCCCATCTATCTATCCGTGTGTGTGTTTCCGTGTGCCACATATTGCTATTGGTCTACTTGTTTCACTTGCGAATTTGTGAATCTCTTTCAACTTTATTGACTCTTGCTAACATTTTGCATCAAATTTTTGTGCCACTTATCCTAACCAAGCCACTCGATAAGCTTTACTTGATATGTGTGAGTGAACAAGTCCGGTATCAATTCCACTATTCTGTCATTTCACATTGAGTGAAATGAGATACATCCTCAACGTTGGGAAAAGGTAACTTGGTATTGTTTATCTCATCTCCTACTCACCTTTGCTTGAGTCTTGTGATGGATAGGCAAAGCATTTCATCTACTTCGGTCTACAACAACAACGACAAGTTCGATGCCATGACGTACAACTTGTGCGCCAACATGAATGCTCAAATGGAGGAGCTCAAAGCCCTCATCAAGAACCGCAAGAGGTCTCCCTCATCTTCGAGAAGACGCTCTATTGCACATCCTTCCGAGCTACCATCTTCGGCGAGATCACATCGGCATCGACAACATCAACGACAAGAACGTGAAGGTCATGAGCTCAACTCCAACAATCGCTCAACGACTTCACCGTGTACCTTGGCATCTTCGCCAAGCGACTTCAAGGCATCTTCGCCAACAAGCACCCCAAGCTTATGCTCAAGAGAAGCTCCCCAAGCTCAAGTCTGCGACTTCCACGAGCTACTACGACCTCGACAATGACTACGAGATTTCTTTCTATTGGACTCAAGACCCCGAGGAGTATCTCGAGTGGGAGCGCAAGATGGACGACTACCTCAAGCTACATCAAGTTCCCTATGAAGATCAAGTGAAGTGCGCCACAAGACACCTCCACGACAACGCGTCAACATGGTGGCTTCACACACCTTCTACGAGCTTCAACGTGAATTGGCCCAAGACGAAGAAAGCTATGCGACGAGAGTTCGTGCCTCCCACTTACACGGAACAACTTCTACGCCAATTAGAGAACACCATCCAAGGATCCAAGTCCATCGACGAGTACTTCAAGGACATGAAGATTGCCTTGCGACGAGCCGGCGTGGACGACCCCATTTCGATGAAGCTCCACTTCATGATGGGATTGCAGAACGACATCTACAAGACTATCTTCCTCGAGAATTACAAGTCCCTCGACGACAACTACATTGGTGCTCTCAAGGCGGAACAAGAACTAATGAAGGCCAAGGCTTCTCCACCGCAAGCAAACTTCTCGAAGACCAAGCTCCAAGACGACGAGCATGAGGATAGTACCACCATGATGTCCAAGCCCAACGAGCTCCAAGATGACGCTCCCAAGTTCGACTCCACCGCCATCCTTCTTTGTGGCATTGATGATGCCGAGTCTACTTCGACTCTTTTTCAAGATGGTGCAGCGCCGACTACGACTACGGAGCCATTCGAGGACCAAGCTTTGGAGGCGAACGACATGGTGACGAGCAAGGAGGATGCTTCCTCCTTTGGAGGCGAGAGTGATGATGTGCCATCTTCGGCCTTCATCCACGGCGACGGTGACGAGATGGTTGAGCATGTGATTTTCCCTTCGACCACGGCAACGTATGATGACTTGAGTGACTTGTGCCACCATATTGAGAGTGAGAGCGAGTTCACCACTAGCCCCATATATGACGAGTTGCCCCAATTCCCATGTGAGGAGAGCCACAACCCCCACCACTTGAGTGAGATGAGCGACTCCACCATATGTGAGTTTGAGTGCACCTACCTTGAGGGAGTGAGTAGAGAGAGTGAGATGGTTGATACGGCATGTGAGGCCACTTTAAACACTAACGACTTGACCTCTACCTCTATTGTGTCTTCTCATTTGGTGCTAGGTCCCACATTTGATGACGCGCCGATCCTCGACGACTTCGTCCTACCATTGGACAAGACGATGGCCATGGTGGAATATGATGCACCCCCCACATGGTTCCATCAAGATGAAGATGACGACCACCATTTGGTCTTTCCCACCTCACCTACACCACATGAGTGGAATGAGAAAGGTAACAAAGGTGAAGGTGATGCTCTAGTCCCACTAGTGGACATTGGTAACATTGATTGCTTGCATGATGTTGATCCACCTATTGCCATGCTTCATGCTAGCTCGACTACCTCATGGGATACATTACCCATTTATGATATGTATGATGATTGCCATGTGGAGTCTATTACTTGTGATGCCATGTTGCATAGGATTTCATGTGATAATTCTCTCGGTCACATCATGTTTGACAATCCGCTTGACTTGTCATATGCTATGAATGCGATCAACAATATGTCACATTTACAATCTCATCGTAGTAACTATGCATATGCCATTAAGATAAATCCAATTTGCACTTATGGCATAGATGACAAGCCCATGGTTATTGGCATTTGTTTTTCTTGTGATGATATTGATATGCTCCCTTTGCATCATTTATCTAATATGACATGCCTTCATTACCTAGCTTCGGACATGCATTGTTTTGGATGTTGTTCCACTTCTCCACATTATGCTTCCGATATTGGTCATGAGGAAACCCCCATAGTTTCCTCATACATTTTAGGAGATTTTGACCCATCCCATCCATTGCATGATCCCCATGCTTGTGTGCACAATATGCTCCCCATGAATGAACATGCTATAGATGTGCCATATAATTGTATGCTCAATTTGCATCCACATCATGCTATACACAATAACTATTCATTCATGATGGATGACATGTTCTTATACCATGCATCAAATTTCTTTGAGAGATGCTTATCATGTTCACATACACATCATGATGGATGATGTGTACATTTACCACGCGCACAATTTCTTTGGTTTGTGTGTATTTTGTGTAGGTACCCATACTTACTCGTCAACCTCGCAAGAGCACGAGTTGACGAAACGAGCTCTAGAGAGCAACGATGACTTGGGATTCCGTGGATTATCTTTCCCACCGCTTCCTTCGCACAAAGACTTCGCGCATTCCTTCTACATGGCCCTCACATGGTTATGGGTTATTGTGCATTATATCTCTTATGCCCCTCTTGCCATGTTCACTTTGCATGATATGCTCATTTATATGCCTTTGCCATGCATTTGTGACCCATGCTTCGCATTACACATGATGGTTGATTCTCATACTTGTTTGTGTATTAGCAAGCCTGGTGGAGATATTGCTTGTTATTGCCATGTTTTCTTTGTGACAAATGCCTATGATGATACCTTGTTCACGCTATGTGCTCGTGCTTGTGATATGTCGCGTGCATTGCTTATACCTACTAATTGCTCACATGACATGATTACTATGAACTCATCTAGTGTGTTGCATCTTCGCTCCACTAGTTTGCACGACATGATTGATATTGCTTGTTGTCATATGTCTCCACATGTTGCCTCTCTCATGCTATATGATTGTCCATGCATTGAGCGCAACCATGACTTTAGTCTTGCCAATGAGATTGCCCCCATAGCATTCTCGCATTTATTTGGAGATTTTGACATATTTCTTGCGAAGCATGCTTGTCTTACCTCTTTGCACCATATGCCTAGTGACATGAATATAGCCATTGTTGCACCATATTATGCATGCACTTTTGCTTCTAATGGTTATGTGCAAGAGAAGAGAACCATCATGATGGATGATGTGTTTATCTACCATGCGCATACGTTCTTCCTTTTGTTGTGTGCATGTGTAGGATACTTGGACTATGTGTCGACTTCCACTTCACGTGAGTTGACCATTCGAGCTCTTGAGAGCGAACCACTTTCTACCACGACGCTTCTACATCGCACTTGCTTGTGCTTCGGCATTGTGAAGAATGCACAAGGACATGCTTTCAAGGTGATATCCTTCTAATCCGAGAACCCAAAAACCATGAGCATGAATATTGTGGATCATACTACATGTGTTGCTTGCACCATTTGTCATCTTGGACCCCTTGATCGCGCACATGTTAGTGATATTGCTTTCTTTCACGATAGCCACATTGACATGCCTCATGTTATATATACCTTGTGTGTTGCATCCAATTCTTGGATTACTTGTCCCTATCATATGCTTGGTTGCAACAATGTCATCTCTTCACATATGCCATCTCCCATTGCTTTTCACATGATTGACTTGATGGCCTCACACATGTTGAACAATTGCTCTTTCTATTGTGTTGAGTGCCAAACCATTTTCACTACACCCTATGCATATTATGCTTGGATTGTCTTGCACCTGACCCATGTGTTTAGACACTTCATTTTACGTGGTGTTGTGAATGATTCTTATGCCTACCATAGACCTTTCATTGAGCGCTTTATGCATGCTTGCTATGACCATGAGGTAGATGCTTATTCTCTTGTCACACATATGTGCATCTCTACCTCACATTTACATGCTTGTTTCCATGATGACCTTGATTGTGCTCAACTCATATGCTCACATATCATTTCACAATCCTTTGTCAAACCACATGCTATGCTTGATGACCACACTTGTTGGGTGAATCACCTCTTGAATGCTTGGTTTTGCACTAACGCTAACCACATTTATTTTTCCAAGTGTTTGTTGTCCTTGCTCCTTTTGAAGGAATCTCTAGATGGTGTGACATTGGAGAGTGCCCATTTCGAGCTTCAAGATGATGAGTGTTTGGTGATCGACCGCTTCGACAGGGCGACGCCACCTCTTTCCCATGGTGATTTGGCTTTCGATCCGAGGTCGGATCTTTTCCAAGGGGGAGGGGATGATGCGGAGCATCCTTAGGACATCACCATGTCAAGAGCCCGCTTGGCAAGTGACACGTGCGACCTCTACTTCTCATACATAAACGTGAATCATCTCCTTTACACGTGTTCACTTAACCCCTTCGAGGATGGTATACTACTTGACACTCCACTCGTGTGCCTACATAGGTATTGTCGGAACACCATGGGTGAGGAGGAGGAGTGCGGGCGCAAGTGTACAACTACACCATCCGTGAGCGAATCATGGAAGAGAAGGAAGAAGAGGAATCTTCCCAGCGCAGTGAAAGAGGTACTACCGGTCCAACTACCGGTCCACTGGTACTACCGGTCAACTACCGGTCTACCTTCTGTGATCGACCGGTGCAAGGCCGGTGCAAGGTCGGAACTTCCGCTAAGACTGCTAATACTGGTACTACCGCCCTGCCTGCGCGCAGTTGAAGGGTTTTCACCCATGTATCCCCCCAACTTACCCCTAGACTATAAGTACTCCTTCCCTTCCATCTTTTAGGGTTAGCAATGGTTTAGCTCATATGGGAGATAGAGCTTTGCTCATCCATCCCGGATCTACTCCACGAGAGAGACCGCGGCCCCTCTACGGAGAAGATCCACCTTGGATTCAAGACCCCTAACGGGAAGATCCTTCGCGGATTCAAGACCTCCTCTTGGAGATGAACTCTACCTTGTATCTTTCCCTTTGTTGTTCATGTACTCGTGATCTTGTGTGTTTGATTGTCTAGTGGATGTGTGATTGGACTTGTTCTTGAGTGTTTCCCTCGTGATTCCCCTTTGTGTTCTTCGTGTTCATCGTGGGATCCCCTCCATTTCGTGAAAGATCGGCCATCTAGGGTTCCACCCTACATCACGGTATCTAACGGGGATAGCATTTATCGGGCGACAATCGGAACACATGTGAAAACTTCCATCTTTCTTAGGCATGAGAATAACCGGTACGGCACAAGGGCTTAAGCTTTCACGTACATGACCTTTGTCGATGAGTTGTTGCACTTGCCGTTGTATCTCCTTGGTTTCCTCGGGGTTGACACGGTAAGGTGCCTAGTTCGGAAGTGGTGCGCTGGGTATGAGGTCGATGCGGTGTTCGATTCCGTGAAGTGGAGGTAGACCCGGAGGTAGCTCATCGGGAAAGACGTCCGAGAATTCCTACAAAAATTGAGACAACACTAAAGGTAGAGGTGGTGAAGTGTTAGTAGGTTTTGCTTCCCCTTTGCATAAATGCACAAGGTGAAAGACACTCGAGGGGTTCTCACACACTTCTCTCATCTCACTTTTGGTGGCAAATGGCACTAGTTGCTTCTTGTCGCTAATCGTGGAGTCACTCATATTTGGCTTGTGGCTCTCACTCTCCTTTTGGTGGCTCACTCTCTCACCATTCTCTCCATGATGGTTGTTAGGTAAGTGTTTGTCGGTGGCTACTTGACTTGGTGATATTGGACGTAGCACGAATTCCTTGCCCTTCATCTTGAAGCTATAGTGGTTGGTCCTTCCATTGTGTGTGACTCCATGATCGTATTGCCATGGTCATCCAAGAAGAAGGTGCCACACGGACATAGGGACCACATCACACTCAAGTGTGTCCACATAGGCGCCTATCTTGAAGGAGACTTGCACGGTATGCTCGACTCGAAGAATTCCGGCGTCGTTAAGCCATTGGACCTTGTAGGGATGAGGGTGCTTCATCTTGAACAATTGGAGCTTGTCACATAGCTCTTCACTTGCCAAGTTATGACAACTTCCTCCATCGATGATAACCTTGACGGAGCATCCATTGATGCTGGCCTTGGTATGGAAGATGTGACATCTTTGATCGTCATCTTGTTGATGTTGGAGTGTCAAGACCTTGGAGACAACGAGATTGGGACTCAAGTCATTGACACAAAACACTTGATGGTCTTCATTTTCATTCACTTGACGATGCATAGCTACACGCTCAAGGGCTTCCATCTCATCGTCGCTCATTGAGTCATAAGATCTATCATCATTTGATGATCATTGTGCGAAAGGTCTTGCTCTCAAATGACTTGTGGCCTCGCCCTTGGCATTTGAAACATTTAATGGACCTCGTCTTGGCGTTGTCCTCGGTTGGAGTTGTAGATGATGAAGCTCTTGGCTTGAAGTTGTTTGTAGAGGGTGGACGACTAGATGTAGTCGCATTCTTGTAGCTTTACTTGTCACCGAAGTTTGTAGATGGCTTGGTAGAGGTAGTAGTAGCCGAAGTCGTTGAAGCTTGGTTGCAGGAGCCGAAGTTCTTGGAGGTGAACTTGGAATACTTGTAGTCCTCTTGAACTTGTCGCTCCGCTTTGGTGGCTTGGTGTACTAGCTCGAGGAGATTGTTGTATGGTTGAAAGTCCGCAATCTTCTTGATAGGATAGTTGAGTTCATTCAAGAATCTCGCCATCGTTTGGTCTTCATCTTCCGTGATGTTTGCTCGTATCATGGCAATCTCCATCTCCTTGTAGTACTCTTCAACGGACTTGGTACCTTGCTTGAGGAGTTGTAGCTTCTTGAACAAGTCACGGTTGTAGTGTGTTGGCACGAAGCATGCTCTCATGACTTCCTTCATTTGAGCCCAAGTACTGATAGGAGGTTCGCCTTTTGCTTCTCTTTTCTCAATGATTTGCTCCCACCAAATGAGCACATAGTCTTGGAACTGAAGGGAGGCCATTGCAATTTTCTTCCCTTCATCGAAGTTGTGTAGGCGGAAGATCTTGTCAACCTTCAATGCCCATGATAGGTAGTCTTCGGGATCGATGCTTCCGGAAAACTTTGGCATGGTGAACTTAAGCTTGCCATAGCGATGCTATTCATTGTTTGCTTGCCTATTGGGAGGGCGTTCTTGATTTGGATGATTGTCAATCACATGTTGCTCTTGGCGGAGTAGATGTTCATTGTCATGGTGTACTTGTCGAGCTTGTGGTTCTTGTTGAGCTTGTTGCTCTTGTCGTGCTTGAGGAGGAACTTCGTCTTGCATTCGTGCTTGATGGCGCCTCTCTTGCATCTCATCTCAAAGGAAATCCTCTTCTTGACGAGTATGTCGGTTGCGAGTTGCCACATTGCGATGTGAATCACGTAATGTTCGTTGCGCCTCAAGAACTTGGGCTTCTCGGCGTTGTTGTGCTTGACAATTAGCCTCGGCATCTTGTTCTTCTTGATGTCGATGTGCTCGCTCTTGTTGTTGGCATAGTCGTTGCCGTTCTTGTGCTTGCTCAAGTGTAGCTTGGCTTTGACGATGTCGACTTGCTTGCTCTTCAAATAGCTCTTGGGAGCTCTTGTCATGAAGTGGATTCCGGTTGTCATGTCGAGCTTGATGTACGGCTTGACGAAGAGTGTCCGATGTAGGTGTACTTGAGCCGGACGTGTAGTCGGTATGACGGCTTGAGCGGCTTCGTCTTTGAGAAGAAGTGGATGAGGAGCGTCGGTTGACTATCAAATTTCGTAGCTCATCGAATTGAGTAGACATGTTGGTGTTGATGATGTCAAATTGCTCTCTTGTTCTTGCTTCAAATTGTCGTGAGTCGGCGGCGACTTGCTCAATGTGCTCGCGCATAGCTTCACTTTCTTGATGTAGAGCTCGTTGGACGCCGAAGAGATGTAGTTTGGTGACGTAGTTGTTTGATTCTTGAGGATCATCGAAGAGCGGGTTCAAAGATGTACTTTGCCTATCCATCGTCACAAGCAAGTATGTGAGTAGGAGAAAAGGGAAGACAATACCAAATGTACCTTGACCGAAGTTGAAAATGGATCAATGATCACTCAATAATGTCACCCGGAAATAGCACTATTGGTATCACTTCTTGTCGATTCTCACACCTACACAAGTAAAGCTTTGAGAGGAGCTTGGTTAGGATGGTGGCATAAAATTCAATGCAATTGTCAAAGTGACTTAATGATGTTGAAAATGGTTCACAATCTTCTCATGCAACAAGTAGATCACAAGCAATAAGTAGCACACGGAACACACGCACGGATAGAAAAATGTGGTTGTGCAACCAAGGGTGAGCGAAAATGTGGAATCCACGGAAAAGGCTCGTGTTGCACAACACTAGTGAGACGCTAACCGATTGCTTAATTGGTGGATACGCACTTGTGCACAACCTATAAGAGGCAAAACATAAAGACTTTCTATCACAAATATACTATGAGTGTATGATGTGTCGATGCTTGAGCACAAGATGATGTATTGCTATTTCATATGATCTCTTTTGATGCAAGGCATATGATGGTATTTTCCTTTTGCTTACAAGCTTTGGGTGGTTCTTTTGCTTAAAAGCTTGTGAGCTCTTTCTTTGGCCACTTATGCATGCTTCTAGGATCAAGGTAGCTATTGTGTATGCGGAACACTCTTGTGTCACACGGAGATATGATGATGTAGCATGCAATATCTATAACTATCACTAATGTGCACAAGTGCCGTGGCCCGACAATACTCAAATGGCTAGTCTCGATGGGAAAGCTACGCAAAAATGGTCTATAGGGTGACAATGCATTTGCAAGGTAGAATGAACAAGGTGTCGTCGATGTTACGTCCTTGCCGAGGGTGAGCGGTGGTGGTGTCGAAGTGTTTCCGTTACAAGGTAACCTAAACATCCAAGGAAACGGTGAAACCACAACTCAAGTATCCAAGGCAAAGTGAGACAAAATTGTCAAAATCGTAGCGGTTAAGCGATGGTGGTTGCGAAAGAGGTGGTGGTATGCGGAAGGTCTGGTGGGATACCGAACGAAAATGGCGGATCGAAGTGTTAGGTGATGTGGATGGTGGGTGTTAGGCTGCGGAAGGCCGGATGTCCGGGCCAGGGGCCGAATGTCTGGGCCAGGCCGGATGTCCGGGGCACGAGCCGGATGTCCGGGGTGCCCGAGGCCCTGATGAACTCGTTGCACACGATGACTTCCGGGGCCAGAATTCGTCGGATTTTGCGGATCAAAATTGGGGAAAGATGGGGAAAAACTAGATCCACTCGTGGCACAGCAAATCCATGGAACTTATTCAATAAAATCTCGTCAAATCAACAAATCACAAAAAAATTGGGGCTATTTTTGGTGGGGAATTTTTGAAATTGGGAAGAACACAACAAAAACAAGCTAGAAAAACAAGGTGCGGGGCTCCAAATTCGTGATCAACCTATGCTCATGATACCATAATGATGTAGGGTGGAACCCTAGATGGCCGATCTTTCATGAAATGGAGGGATCCCGAGGATGAACACGTGGTACACGAGGGAAAACACAAGAGGAACAAGAAGAAAACACTCAAATCAACAAGTTTATGTCACACAAATGCTAGATCCGGGAGCACAAAGAGTGATACACGATACACAGTCAACTAATGACGATACAAGTAGCGGTAGTCATCTCCGTGAGGTGGTCTTGATGTTCTTCTCCGTGAAGGAGGTCTTGAATCCGGTGGATCTTCTCCGAAGAGGCCGCGGTCTCGTAGGAGAGGAACCACTAGGGTGTTTAGATGAGCTATCAAAAAGCTAACCCTAAAAAGATGTAGGAGGAGAAATATATATAGTCTACGGGGCAAAGGGGTACATGGGTCACGACCCAAAGGAGATGTGCGCAGGCAATCAGGGGCCGGATGTCCGGGCGTCGGCCCGGATGTCCTTGCTGTCAGGAGGCGCTGGATGTCCGGGCTTGGCGGCGGATGTCCGGGCTAGCGGGTCCAACCACGGGTATGCTTCTGTGGTGGGCGCGCCGGATTTCCGGGCACGAGGCCGGATGTCCCGGGCCTGTCGAGCCGGATGTCCGGGCCCTGTAGCTTCGGCTACTGGGGCGGTTCTGTAGCTCATCGTCCAGGGGCCGGATGTCCGGGCTAGGGGGCGGATGTCCGGGCCAGGGGGCGGATGTCCGGGCCTGGAGCTTTCTTCAGCTTCCCTTGATGCAAAGCTTCGTCCGTGAGCTTGGGGACTTGTCCATCTTTACGAGCCTCTCCGATGGGGTCTTCTTCATACCTGAGCACACAAAACACATCCGTCTGAGGTACTAGCCATGACTCGCAATATTCGTATGGAAGTTGGACTAGGAGAGATGTCACCTCTGTCTAGAGAGCTCTAGCACGAGCACGTGTCATTGGTCCTTGGGGCACTTGGTGAGGTGATGGAGGGTCCATGGGGATGACCTTGGGATGCTCCGCATCACTTTCCCTTAACTCCAAAATGTTGAACTCCACGCAGAGGCGACACTCTCAGGTACGCTCTGTCTCGATTTCATAGACTACTTCCTTGCGCTTCGAGTCTGCATAACTCTTCTTCCTGGACTGAGCTACCTTCAGTCTATCTCGAATCAGCTTAACCTTCTCTTCTGACTCTTTAATCAGATATGGTCCAAATAACTGACGGTCTCCGACTTCACCCCACATCAACGGCGTTCGACATCTCCTCCCATACAATGCTTCGAACGGTGACATCTTCAAACTGACCTGATAGCTGTTGTTGTACGAGAACTCCGCATAGGGCAAGTTGTCGTCCCAACTAGATCCATAATCTAGCGCACAAGCTCTCAACATGTCCTCGAGAATCTGATTGACTCTCTCGGTCTATCCATCAGTCTGCGGCTGGAAAGTTGTACTGAATTCCAGCCTCGTTCCCAAAGTCTGGTGTAGCTGATGCCAAAACTTTGAGGTGAACTGTGTTCCTCTATCTAATACGATGGTCCATGGAACTCTGTGCAGACATACGATCCTGGTCATATATATCTTGGCCAACTTCGCACTGGTATACATGGTTTTTACGGGGATAAAGTCGGCTACTTTGGTCAAGCGAGCCACTACTACCCAGAGTGAGTCATATCCTGATCTGGTCCTGGGTAATCCGGTGATAAAGTCCATGCAAAGCTTGTCCCACTTCCATTCGGGTATAGGCAAAGGCTGTACTAATTCTGCTGGCTTCTGATGTTCCGCCTTCACTCTCTGGCATACATCACATACGGCTACATACTCGGCAATATCCTTCTTCATTCCCGTCCACCAGAAACGTTCCTTCAAATCCAAATACATCTTAGTGTTTCCGGGGTGTATCGAGTATGGTGAATCATGTGTAGTATCAGCTTCCTGATCTCGACGTTTTTGGGCACATAGATTCGGTCCTCAAACCACAAGGTGTCATGTTCGTCCTCACGAAAACCCTTGGCTTTTCCTTCACTCATCTTCTTCTTTATCTCGGCAATCTCTTTGTCATCCTTCTGGGCTTCTCGTATCTTTCCCAACAATGTTGACTGAACCTCCAATGTTGCAACAAAACCCCTAGGAACTATCTCCAAACGAAGCTCCCTGAGATCATCTGCTAACTCCTTTGGCAATCCTCCCTTTACTAGGGTATTTGCATAACACTTCCGGCTCAAAGCGTTTTGCCACGACATTGGCCTTGCCTGGATGATAGTGCAGCTTCATATCATAATCCTTTATGAGCTCCAACCATCTCCTCTGTCTAAGGTTCAGCTCCTTCTGAGTGAAATGTACTTCAAACTCTTGTGATCCGTGTACACATCACAATGATTTCCAATAAGGAAATGTCTCCAGGTTTTGAGCGCATGCACTACTGCTGCTAACTCCAAATCATGTGTAGCATAATTCAATTCGTGCGGTCGAAGTTGACGGGATGCATAGGAAACAACTCTTTCGTCCTGCATGAATACTCCTCCATGTCCTAAGCGTGAAGCGTCGCAATACACTTGGAAATCCTTGCGTATATCTGGCAAGATCAGCACTGGGGCTGTCGTCAACCGTTTCTTCAACTCCTGGAAACTTTCTTCGCACTCTTTAGTCCAATGGAACTTGGTGTCCTTCTTCAACAATGCCGTCATGGGTTTTGCAATCTTGGAGAAATTCTCTATGAATCTCCGGTAATATCCCGCGAGTCCAAGAAAACTGTGGATCTCTCCCACTGAAGTGGGTGCCAACCACTCAGTGACTGCCTGTACCTTGACAGGGTCCACTGCTATACCTTCTCCTGATATAACATGTCCTAAGAATCCAACTTCCTTCAACCAAAACTCACATTTCCTAAACTTGGCATACAACTGATGTTCTCTGAGCTTCTCCAGAACCAAACTCAAATGCTCCTCGTGTTCCTCTTCGTTCTTCCAGTACACCAAGATATCATCAATGAATACCACGATGAACTTATCCAAGAATTCCATGAACACCTTATTCATCATACTCATGAAATAGGCAGCGGCGTTAGTCAATCCAAATGACATAACTGTATACTCATATAGCCCATACCTTGTGGTGAAGGCTGTCTTAGGTATATCCTTCTCTTATATCTTCAACTGGTGGTATCCTGATCATAGATCGATCTTGGAGAATACTTTAGCTCCTTGAAGTTGGTCAAACAAATCATTGATCCTCGGCAGTGGGTACTTATTCTTAATCGTCACTTCATTCAATGCCCGATAATCAACGACCATTCTTAAAGATACATCCTTCTTCTCGACCAAAAGAACAGGGGCTCCCCAAGGTGATGAACTTCGTCGAATGCATCCTTTCTCCAATAACTCCTTAATCTTCTTCTTGATCTCCTCCACATCATTTGCTGGCATCCGGTATGGTCTCTTCGATATTAGTCCGGCACTAGGCAATAGCTCTATCAGAAACTCAATATCCCTATCCGGTGGCATGCCTGGTAGCTCCTCTGGAAATACATCCGGATAATCCCTTACTATGGGCACTCCCTCTTGAACAACTCCCGAGAGAGAATTCACTTGTGTCCTCCTAGGCGAATGCCTAGATACATACTTCATCCTTTTTCCCTCCGGGGTGGTAAGTAGAATAGACTTACTGGCACAATCATTGTTCCCTTCATACATCGATAGCCAATCCATACCTAGTATCACATCCAATCCTTGTGACTCCAAAAATATCAGGTCTGAGGGGAAAACATGGCGTCCAATGGTCAATGGCATCTGAAAACATCCTTGATTTGCCATATATTCCGCTCCGGGTGAACTTACTAACATGGGGGTCATAAGGACTTTGGTGGCCAACTTATGTCTATTCATGAATCCCCTTGAAATGTACGAATGCGATGCACCAGTATCGAAAAGAAGTACTGCGGTAAATGAGTTAACCAAAAACTTGCCGACAACTGCATCTGGTTGCTCTTCCACTTCCTCCACGGTCACGTGGTTCACTTGCCGTTTGTTGAAAGGGTTGGTCTTCTTCCCGGCGCTTCCACTGTCGTTCCCATTCTTCGCTTCAGGGCACTCCGTGGCATAGTGTCCATTCTTCCCGCACTTGAAACAGGTAACATGACTTAAATCCCTCTTGGCGGATGTGGAGGGCGTAGAGCGGTTATGATTATGGTTTGCTCCATTCCCATTCCATTCTTAGAGCCATTGTGGTGGTGAGAACTCCCTCCATTATGGGTGTGGCTTCCATGGTTATGGGTGTATCCTCCTGGGTTAGGGGTGAAACGGGGCTTCTGGTGGTGCATGCATAGGTTCCATCTTCAATGTCGGTCCTCCATCCCGTAGATGTATCACGTAGACAACAAGAAGGAAACATCAATGAAAGTATGGCCTGTCCAATATGCATATGTGAGGATGGCTCACAAAGAAGGAATTCACCTTATGTATGTTCTTGAAGATGTTGGTGTCGCGCAACGTGTATGCCTTCACATGCTCAAGATGCCCCGTGATGGTACCGCCTTGTGAATCCTTCAAAATGAAAGAACATGACAAACACTCAGAAAAACAAATGAAGTTAGCCGTAATGCAAAACCTAGCATTCGTGCAGGAAAATACCCAACAAGTGCTTGCATCATTCATATCATAAGAAAGTACAAGGGTGTGGTGCATGGTATGTAGGCATAAGATGCGAGAACGACCAAGTGTAGTAGGCTCAATCAAGCAAGTATGCATCACAAGAATGGTGTCAAAGTCTCCGAGATCAACGAGCATAGCATGGTTGCACTCACTATAAATGAATATGAGAGATGCAACTATTGTAGACAAGTGACAATGATCGATGTAAATCGTTTGAAATGCATGAACATATATGTCATCAACCCAAAAAAGCATGTAAGAGTGGAACATGAGTGATGCGACACAGCAAGCAATCATAGTGATCAAGTCAAGCAAGCTAGTAGTGCGAAGATGCAACATACTAGAAGTAATCATGGCAATCATGGCATGTGTGCAAATAGGAGGCATGAATAATGCACATGGCATATCACAAGCATGTAAGCAAGATATGAGAAAAATAGGATCAATGTATTGGCGAGAGGCCATATGTAAATAGCGATGGGACATCATGACTCTCCCAACACAAGAATCAATAATAGCATGGGGCACACAAAAAATCCTGGCAATAGCTACAAGTATCTCCACCAAGCATGCAAATACACATAGGAGTATCATAATGGTGAATCATGAGTAAATGCAAGCAAGGGTCACAAATGCATGGCAAGGTCATAGCAAGAGGCATAACATGCAAAGTGAACACGATAGTATGGGCATAATGTGACAAGTGGCAAATAGCCCATAGCCGTGTGAGAGCCAAGTAAAAGAGATGCGCGTAGTTGTTGCGCAAAGTGAACGGTGGTAGGCACAATCCACAGGATCCCAAATCGTCGTTGCTCTCAAGAGCTCGTTTTGTCAACTCATGGGATTGTGAGGTTGACAAATGTTCAGGAGTACCTACACAAAACAAAGACAAAGGAAAAATTGTGTGTGCGTGGTATATGTACACATCATCCATCATGATGTACACATGCGTGTGGTGGTTAGCACAAAATATCCAATTCTCAAACAAATGAGATGCGTTATATAGAAACATGTTATCCATCATGAGAGGTTTATTGTTATGTATAGCATAATGGAGACTCGAATTGTGTAATGCATCATGACAAATATGTAGGGCATTATTATTCATGGGATGCATATGGTGCACACAATTATGGGAACTATGCAAAGTATGGAATGCATCAAGATCTCCTAGTGAGTATGAGGAAACTATGGGGGGGTCTCCTCATGAGCATTATTGGAAAGTTCTCATGGAGAATATTGACAACATCCAAAGCAAATCATATTTGGAACAATGTGATCATGGCATGGTATATTAGATGAATTGCGCAAATCATGTAAAGGAAGCATGGCAATATCATCGCAAGAGAAACACAAGCCAATGATCATTATCTTGTCATCTATGCCACAAGTGCAAATAGGATTTACTTTAATGGGGCATGCATATGTACTATGTTGAGATTGAAATGATACAATATGTGATATCTCACACATAGCATATGACAAGTTCAAAGGATTATCAAACATGATATGACCAAAAGAATTTTCACATGATATCCTATGGAGCATAGCATCAGAACTAGGCAACTCAACATGCTCATCATCATATTCATCATAAATAGGTAAATCATGACATGAAGAAGTCGCACTAGCATGAAGCATGGGAATAGGTGTGTCAACATCCTGCAAGCAATCATTGGTAAGATAGTCCACTAGTGGGACAAGAGAAACACCATCACCTATGTTACCTTTAGAGCTCCTCTCATGTGTTGTAGGTGAGGTTGCAGCTTGATGGTACCATGTGGGGGTGCATCTTCTTCCACCATGGCCATCGGGTTTTCCATTGGCGGGATGGACTCGTCGAGGATTGGCGCGTCGTCATGTAGGAGACCTAGCACCAAAGAAAACACACTCGGAGTAGAGATTAAGTCATTAGAAATCATAGTGGCCTCACATGCCCTCTCAACTACCTCACTCACTAAGTGGTGTGCCTCACTCGCTCCCTCTTGGATGCTCTCACTCGTATGGTTGGTGGAGTCACTCAAATGGCTCTCAACCTCACATAGGATGTGTGGCATGCTCTCATGTGTGGGGCTAGTGGTGGTCACACTCATCCTCTCATAGGAAATGCACGCAATGTCACATATGGTGGAGTCACTCATGTCACTCATGTGGTGGTGGCTCTCCTCACATGGAAATTGGGAAATCTCGTCATATGTGGGTGTCGGAGAGATGTAGGTGCAAACGTCTCCATGCTCAACTCCAATCGTCTCCTTATCCATAACGCCTCCAAAGATGAATGCCGTAGGCGGTGGCAAATCATCACTCTCCTCCGAGATCAAAGAGGACTCATGTGCGCTCGTGTAGCTTGACTCGGAGTAGTAGTCATATTTGGGCGCCGTCTTCATGTTGTTGAAGACGTTCATGCTTGTCGCCTTGGTCTAAGGGGATGGCCCTTGCTCGACCATATTGTTGCCGTCTTTATGTGGGGAGCTTCCGAAGATGGAAGTGTCGCCCTCACTTGTAGGTGGTCGCCTTGTAGTTGGAGATGTCGATGTAGGCGAACTCACTGGAAGTAGGCAAAGATGTCGTACGTCCGAAGGCAAAGATGCCTTGATAGCACTTGGCGAAGATGCCGAAGTGGTGGTTGTAGCCGTAGCTCCTTCATGGTGGTGGTTGTCTCGCAGTCTTCTCTCTTGCTCTTGAAGCTCATCCTTGGCATGGAGTAGAGCTTGATTGGACTTGTAGATATGCGCTTGATAAAGGCGAGGGGCCCGATCTTTCGATGAGATGATAACTATCGATTTGGTGGAAACGACTTTGACGATCCGACTACAAACATGCACGACGTTGCGCCTTAGCAATCGCTAAACTAATCTGCAGGGGTTACTAACGATGCCAGAAGCACGATCAGCCTGACCACGAAGGTCTATTCCTGCATGCAATCGAAGAACAAGCAAGAATATGATAAAGCAATCTGAATATTGCAAATATAAATGAAGTATTGATAAAGATGGGGATCCGTAAGTGGTCTTGGTCTGGTCGTTGGACACAAACGAAGTACACGAAGTTGCAATGGCTAACTTTTGACTAAACAAATCCAAAAAAAAACTACTGGATGGATCTACTTATATAAGAGCAAGGGTGGTGGCCAAGGAGGTGGAAGGACGTCCCAAGGCAGCCTAAAACTAACCCTAGGTCCTACAAGGCTCATGGGCCCAAGTGGAGGTGATGCAACACCTCTGGAATTGTAGTTTGACTCGGATTCTGCTGCAGCGTCAGATTGTTTTGTCGATATCTCAACGCTCCGGACGAATTTGAAGGTGAATCCAATTGGGTTGGAAAGTGTACGAAATCTAGTTTCCAACAAAAATGAATCACCCAATTCGGAGTCCGTATGAAGGAGTTCTTGCCGTTTTGAGTCAGGTATGTCTGTGAAGTCCGAATTTGGATGCAGAATGTGAGAGACTTGGACTCTATCTTCTCTTGGCCCAAAAGTGAAGTGAGAGAACTTTTTGAACAGCACCTAAACTTCTCTTTTTCCCTTATCTTCATATGTGGATTGTACAAATGTCCCATACACCTGGAATTAGACATGGCACAAAAGTCTATGAAGTATTTTTGTCCTGGATGACATAAATAAATTGTTGCATAGTTTGCATTAGAAATCACCTCACAAATATACATGTATGCAATATTTTTGGTCGTATCCAAGGTAGTAATGTCCTCATCAGCGCTTGTCGAGCATCTTCATGAGGATGATGTTGTTGTCGTGCTTGAGCTCGTGGACGGCTTGTGCTTGCGTCATGTTTGCGCTCCGAAGACTTGTGACTTGAACGTTGCCGCCGAGAAGATGATGAAGGGGAAGAAGACTTGTAATCGACCACCAGGTGTTTGAGCTCTGCCATTTAATTGCTGAAGGAGTCGCACATGTCGTTGAAGGAAGCCATTCTCCTTGTCTCAGAGTGTCATAGTTCGATGGCGATGTTGCCCAAGCGCTCTTGCATTGCTCGTTGTAGTCCGATGGTTTTCGCGTGGATGTCATTGTTCGCGCCGTCGATGTCAAAGACCAGAGATGAAATGCCTTGCCTATCCATCACAAGACACTAGCAAGTATGAGTGGGAGAAAGAGAAGAACTATACCAAATATACCTTGACCTATGTTGAAGATGGATCAATGATCACTCAAATGTGGAACAAGGAAATAGCACAATTGGTACCAATTCTTGTCGGTTTCTCACACCTCACAAGTAAAGCTTATGGTGGAGCTCGGTGAGGATAGTGGCACAAAAATTTGATGCAAAATGTTAGCAAGATTCAATAATGTTGAAAAAGATTCACAAAATTGCAAATGCAACAAGTAGATCAAATAAGGTTTTTGATCCGAGGCGGATCTTTCCCAAGGGAGGGGAGATGATGCGGAGCATCCTTCACTCATCCCCATGTACACCATTTGGACGCAAGGTGATCCCATTCCTCGATGCTTTCCCTTTCCTTTCTCGCGAGACATGGATGCTACTTTAAGCGCGGACCTTGTGCATGCTCAGGAACACGCATGGAGACCATGGAGAGCCCAAGGACTAATGCCAAGTGTGCGAGGAAGAGAAGGAAGAAGGGCCGGCCGGATGCCCCGGACATCCGGCCCCTTCGCCGAAAATCCGGCCCCTCATCACAGAAGACAACCGAAGCCGGCCACGCTCAGCCCGGACATCCGGCCAGAGGCCCGGACATCCGGCTCCTCGTGAGCCGCCGGATATACGCCCCCCAGCCCGGACATCCAGCACCTGTCTGCGCACAGTGAACGGAGCTCCTCCACCTCCCTCTTTCTAGGGTTAGCTTAGGTTTAGCTCATTTGAGACAGAGCTTTGCTCATCCACTACTGGTTCATCTCCTTGTGAGTGACCGCGGTCCCTCCACGGAGAAGATCCACATGGATTCAAGACCTCCTTCATGGAGAAGAACCCGCGGGATACCCCAAGACCTCCTCACGGAGAAGAACCGATTACCCTTTGTATCGTCCCTTGTTGTTCATGGATCTTGTATCTCTTTGTGTTTCGAGGATCTAGAATATGTGTGACTTGTTCTTGTTGGTTCGAGTGAATCTCTCGTGTTTCCCCTCGTGTTACCTCTCGTGTTCTTCGTGTTCTTCGTGGGATCCCCTCCATTTCGTGGAATTTGAGTGGAATTTGATGATTTTGGGGTCAAAACTGATGAGATTTCGTGGATGGAAAGTGGGGAAACTTGGGGAAATGATAGATCCACTTGAAACCAAGCAAATCCATGAATTAAAATCAACAAAACATCATCAAACCAACATATCACAAAAAATTTGGGGCTATTTTTGGTGGGGATTTTCGTAATTTAGGACGAAATTAAAAAAAAAGAAGGCTAGAAAACGGTGGAGGGGACTCCAAATTCATGAGAAACCTTGCTATTGATACCATATGATGTAGGGAGGAACCCTAGATGGCCGATCTTTCACGAAATTGAGGGAATCCCACTAAGAACACGATGAACACGGGGAAGAACAAGGGGAAATCACAAGGGGAAACACTCAAGAACAAGTCCAATCACACATCCACTAGACAATCAAACACACAATATCACAAGGTACATGAACAACAAAGGGAAAGATACAAGGTAGAGTTCTTCTCCAAGAGGAGGTCTTGATGATATCCCATAGGATCTTCCCGTGAGGGGCCTTGAATCCCGTAGGATCTTCTCCGCAGAGGTCTTGAATCCGGTGTGGATCTTCTCCGTAGAGGGGCCGAAGTCACTCGTAGGAGTAGAACCACATAGATGAGCAAAGCTCTAGTCTAAAATGAGCTATCACATTTGCTAACCCTAAAATGGTGGAGGTGGAGGAGTATATATAGTCCAGGGCCACCAAGGGGTAAGTGAGGGGCGAAAGGGATACATGGGCCTCGGGCCCGAACACTGTGCACAGACAGGTACCGGTCGTCCGCTGGACACCGGACGTGCGGTGGCTCGGGAGCGACCGGATGTCCGGTATCTCTCGGACTTCCGGTATTTTCTGCTATTTTGGTTCTGAGAAGGATGTCATGAACGTCCGGTGGCTGCCGGTCGTCCGATCGCCTGGGACGCGACGGACGTCCGGTAAACGCCGGTCGTCCGGAGACTGAAGCTTGCAGTAGCTCCATTTCTTCCGTCTTCTCTTCCATGCTTCCCTCGCGGATCATGTAGGTGATCCTTGCCGCTTGCACTCCTCCTCGTCATCCGTGAAGCTCCGACAATACCTATGCATGCACATGAGTGGAGTTTCAAGTAGTATACCATCCTCGAAGGGATCAAGTGGACACGTGTAAAGGAGATGATTCACCTTTATGTATGTGAAGTAGATGTCGCACGTGTCACTTGCCAAATGGACTCTGGACATGGTGATGTCTGTAGGATGCTTTGCGTCATTCCCTCCCCCTTGGAAAAGGTCCGACCTCGGATCGAGAACCAAATCACCATGGGAAAGAGATGGCGTCGCCGCGTAGTAGTGGACGATCACCAAGTACTCATCATCTTGAAGGTCGAAATGGGCGCTCACCAATGTCTCACCGTCTAGTGATTCCTTCAAAAGGAGCAAGGACAACAAGCACTTGGAAAAACAAATGTGGTTAGCATTAGTGCAAAACCAAGCATTCAAGAGGTGATTCACCAAACAAGTGTTGTCATCAAGCATAGCATAAGGTGTGACAAAGAAGTGTGGCATGGCAAATAAGCATATAAGTTGAGCACAATCAAGAACATCATGGAAACAAGCGTAGAGTGAGGTAGAGATGCAAATTGGTGTGACAAGTGAAGAAGCATCTACCTCATGGTCATAGCAAACAAGCACAAAGCGCTCAATGAAAGGTCTATGGTAGGCATAGGAATCATTCACAACACCAAGTAAAATGAAGTGTCTAGACACATGGGTCAAGTGCAAGACAATCCAAGCATAACGTGCATATGATGTAGTGAAGGTGGTATGACACTCAACACAATAGAAAGAGCAATTGTTCATCATGTGTGAAGCAATCATGTCAAGTATGTAGCAATCAATGAGACATGGCATATGTGAAGAGATGATATTGTTGCACCCAAGCATATGATAAGGACAAGTAATCCACAAGTTGGATGCAACACACAAGGAATATATATCATGAAGCATGGCAATGTGGCAATGGCAAGTCGAAGAGAGATCTCTAGCATGTGTGCAAAGTGTCATGGTCCAAGCAACACAACTAGTATGATCCACAATGTTCATGCTCATGGATTGGGGTTTCTCGAAAGAGAAGGATATCACCTCGAAAGTGTGTCCTTGTGCGTCCCTCACAATGCCGAAGCACAAGCAAGTGCGATCTAGAATCGTCGTGGTAGAAGGTAGTTCGCTCTCAAGAGCTCAAATGGTCAACTCACGTGAAGTGGAAGTCAACACGAAGTCCAAGTATCCTACACATGCACACAACAAAACAAAGAACGTATGCGCATGGTAGATAAACACATCATCCATCATGATGGTTCTCTTCTCTTGCACATAACCATTAGAAGCAAAATTGCATGAATAATATGATGCAACAATGGCTGTATTCATGGCACTAGACATATGGTGCAAAGAGGTAAGACAAGCATGCTTCACAAGAAATATGTCAAATCTCCAAATAAATGCGAGAATGCTATGGGGGCAATCTCATTGGCAAGACTAAAATCATGGTTGCGCTCAATTCATGGTAGCATGAGAGAGGCAACATGTGGAGACATATGAGAACAAGCAATATCAATCATGTGCAAAGCATGGAAATGGTTGTCATCAACCGCACGAAATGAGCAAGTATGAATCATTGGTGATGCAACACATGAAGCAAGGATGGTGATCAAGTTGTGCAAACTAGCGGAGTGAAGATGCAACACACTAGGAGAAGGCATGTCAATCATGTCATGTGAGCAAATAGTGGGTATAGGTAATACACATGATATATCGCAAGCACGCACACAAAGCAAGATCAAAGCATCATAATAGGCATGGTGTGCAAAGGAATCATGGTAATAACAAGTGATATCTCCACCAAGCTTGCAAATACATATACAAGTATGAGAATCAATCATCATGTGTAATGCCAAGCATGGGTCACAAATGCATGGCAAAGGCAAAGGGATTGGCATATCATGCAATGTGAACATGGCAATATGGGAAAATGATACATAACGAACAATAAGCCATAACCATGTGAGGGCCATGTAGAAGAAACGCGCGAAGTCTTTGCGTGAAGGGGGCGGTGGGAAAGTGATGTAGGGTGGAACCCTAGATGGCCGATCTTTCACGAAAAGGAGGGATCCCGAGGATGAACACGTGGTACACGAGGGAAAACACAAGAGGGACACGAAGAAAACACTCAAATCAACAAGTTTAGGTCACACAAGTGCTAGATCCGGGTACACAAAGTGCGATACACGATACACGATCAACTAAGGACGATACAAGTGGCGGTAGTCATGTCTGTGAGGAGGTCTTGATGTTCTTCTCTGTATAGGAGGTCTTGAATCCGGTGGATCTTCTCCGAAGAGGTCGCGGTCTCGTAGGAGAGGAACCACTGGGGTGTCTAGATGAGCTATCACAAAGCTAACTCTAAAAAGATGTAGGAGGAGGAATATATATAGTGTACGGGGTGAAGAGGTACATGGGTCACGACCCGAAGGAGGTGCGCACAGGCCATCAGGGGCCGGATGTCCGGGCGTCGGCCCGGATGTCCGGGCTGTCGGGAGGCGCCGGATGTCCAGGCTTGGCGCCGGATGTCCGGGCTATCGAGGCCAGCCACGGGTATGCTTCTGTGGTGGGCGCGCCGGATTTCCGAGCCCGAGACCGGATGTCCGGGCCCTGTAGCTTCGGCTGCTGGGGCTAATCGTTTAGGTTCCAGATGTCCGGGCCAGGGGCCGGATGTCCGGGGCTTAGAGCTTTCTTCAGCTTCTCTCGTTGAAAAGCTTCGTCCGTGAGCTTGGGGACTTGTCAATCTTCACGAGCCTCTCCGATGGGGTCATCTTCATACCTGAGCACACAAAACACATCTGTCTGAGGTAGTAGCCATGTCTCGCAAGATTCATATGGAAGTTGGACTAGGAGAGATGTCACCTCAGTCTCGAGAGCCCTAGCACGAGCACATGTCATTGGTCATTGGAGCACCTGGTTATGCGATGGAGGGTCCATGGGGGTGACCTCGGGATGCTCCACATCATCTCCCCTCCCTTGGGAAAGATCCGACCTCAGATCGAAATCTTCATCACCATGGAAAGGGGATAGATCCTTGACGTTGAAGGCATCGCTCACGTTGTACTTGTCTTGTGGGATGTCGATCTTGTAGGCGTTGTTGTTGTAGCGTGCTAGCACCTTGAACGGTCCGTCGACACGAGGTAGTAGTTTGGACTTGCGCTCGTGTGGGAAGTGGTCCTTGCGAAGATGAAGCCAAACAAGATCTCCCGGTTGGAACACCATTTGTGCCTTGTTGACGTTGAGCTTGGTGGTGAGGCTATGGACTTGTCGCTCGATCGTTGCCCTTGTATCTTCATGCACCTTCTTGAGATAGCTTGTTCGTGCACTTGCGTCCATGTTTGTGCGCTCTTGTAGAGGTAGAGGTAGGATGTCCAATGGAGACAAGGGGTTGAAGCCGTAGACGACCTCGAAAGGGGACTTGCCGGTAGTCGAATGTCTTGCGCGGTTGTAGCATACTCGGTGATGGGCAAGCATTACTCCCATTCCTTGATGTTCTTCTTGATGAACACGCGAAGATGCGTCGAAAGTGTGCGGTTCGTCACCTCCGTTTTGATGCGGGGTCAACCTGTTCTAGGCCGATCTTTCACAAAATGCAGGGGATCCCACAAAGAATACGAGGGGGAACACGAGGGGAAACACGAGAGAAACACTCAAACCAACAAGAACAAGTCACACATATGCTAGATTCTCGAAACACACAAAGATACAAGATCCATGATCAACAAGGGATGATACAAAGGGTAACTGGTTCTTTTCCGTGAGGAGGCCTTGGGGGAATCCCGAGGGATCTTATCCGTGAAGGAGGTCTTGAATCCGTGTGGATCTTCTCCGTGGAGGCACTGCAGTCACTCCCAAGGAGATGAACCACTAGTGGATGACTCAAATGAGCTAAACCTAAGCTAGCCCTCAAATGGAGGAGGAGGAGTCAAATATATAGGCTAGGGGGACGAAGGGGTACATGGGCCTCGTCCCAACTCGCACACGCAGGTGGGGGTCCGGATGATCCGGAAGGTGACCCGGATGATCCGGGTGTCTGGGGTCCGGATGATCCGGGTGACCGTCCGGATTGTCCGGAGGTGTCGACGCACAGCAGATGGCCCGGATGATCCGGGGCCTGGTCCGGATGTCCGTCTCCATCCGGATGATCCGGGGCCTGGTCCGGATCGACCGGCTTCGTGGGCAAGCTTCGGGTGCCTCGGGGAATATTACCCGGATCATCCGGGTGTTGGTCCGGATCATCCGGGCTTGGTCCGGATCGTCCGACTGGGGTCCGGATGATCCGGGCAAGTCCAGTCTTGCTCTGATTCTTCTCCGTCTTCGCGTATGCTTCTCTCCTTCGATCGTACTTGCTCCTTAGCTGCTCCATGGTCTTCCTCTTGGTTCCTGGTCATGCATAGCACATATGTTTGAGGTAGTAGCCATGTCTCACAAGTGCAAAGTGAAGGTTCGGAGAGGAGCGAGTCAACCTTGTGTCCAATGGTGGGTACTTGAGGTCGTGTCGAAGTGAACATGGGGATGATAGTGGGATGCTCCGCATCGTCTCCCCCCTCCCTTGGGAAAGATCTGACCTCGGATCAAGAAGCTCTTCACCATGGCAACGGTTGTTGTGAACGGACTTGTAGTTGGACGAAGTTGAGGGCATGGCGCTGATAGAGGGAAAGGTGTCCCGTCTTTCGATGAGATGGTGGCTATCGTTTGGATGAAGTCGACTTTGACGATCCGACTACGAACGTGCGTGGACGTCGCGCCTTAGCAATCGCTAAACCAACTCCGAGAGGTTATCGACCAAACCGGAGCACGATCAACCTGACCACGAAGGTCTGTTTCCTGCAGGAAAAGAAAGAACAAACAAGAAACTAAGATTGCAATCTGGATATTGCGAATATAAGAGGAAAGCTTTATTGATCAAGGTGGGGTTCTGTGACGCCTTTGTCTGGTCGTTGAACACAAACGAAGTACGCGAAGTTGCAGCTATGGCGAACTTTTAATCTAAACAAAACCCAAAGTCAAAACGACGCCCTAAGGGCTATATATATGGGGAAAGAGGGGGGAATTTCGTGACCCTTGGTGGAGGGGTCCGAAACCAACCATAACTCTTGTTTACCCACACATACGGACTCTAAAAACAGCCTATACTCAAGTATTTCAAAATTACATGGGCCTGGCCCAATAATAAGGTGACGCAACACCTATAATAGCCTCTGGACGAAATTTATGAAGTGGCATCTTGTATATTTCGTCCAAGGCTTCTCCCACTCATTATGGTGGCTTCAAAGTCCTGAAATCATCAATTGAAACTCCATTCTTGTTCCCCTTGCGCATGCCATCATCTCCATGCTTGATCTTGCTCCAATGTTCATCCTTCTTGTCCAAGCTAGGCCCTTCATTTGTAAGCAAGACAAATGTATCCAATTTAGGCAGCATCATATTCTCATGAACATTAGATTCATTACCAAGAAACGAAAGTACCTGGTAATTTAATTGGCGTGCGCGAGCTCTAGTAATTGGTCCTGTATATGTGTCAGTTGGAGCTGTGGGTGTAACCTTGTTAGTGATGTCCTCATCATCCTCCCCTTCTTGAATTGAAGTCGTCCTCGATGGAAGCTCATCTTCCTCACCCAAGTAAGGCTTCAAATCTGCAATGTTAAATGTGGGACTAACCCCAAAATCTGCAGGCAGCTCAAGTTTATATGCATTATCATTTATTTTCTCTAACACCTTGAAAGGACCATCAGCACGTGTCATTAGCTTTGACTTGCGCAAATTAGGAAACCTATCCTTACGCAAATGTAACCAAACAAGATCTCCAGGTGCAAAGACAACACGTTTTCTACCCTTATCTCCAACAAGTTTATATTTAGCATTCATGCGCTCAATATTTTCCTTAGTTAACTCATGCATTTTTAAGATCAATTCAGCACGTTGTTTAGCATCAAAATTAACCTTCTCCGAAGATGGAAGAGGCAACAAATCAATAGGTGCACGAGGTAGGAAACCATAGACAATTTCAAAAGGGCACATCTTAGTAGTAGAATGCAACGAACGATTATAAGCAAATTCAATATGAGGCAAGCATTCTTCCCACATTTTCTTATTATTCTTCAAAACAGCCCTAAGCATAGTAGACAAAGTTCTGTTGACTACTTCAGTTTGTCCATCAGTTTGGGGGTGACAAGTTGATAGAGGCAAAGGTGTCCCGTCTTTCGATGAGATGGTGGTTATCGTTTTGGAGGAAGTCGACTTTGACGATCCGACTACGAACGTGCGAGGACGTCGCGCCTTAGCAATCGCTAAACCAACTCCGAGAGGTTGTTGACTACGCCGGAGCACGATCAACCTGACCACGAAGGTCTGTTTCCTGCAGGCAAACGAAGAACAAGCAAGAAACTAAGATTGCAATCTGGATATTGCGAATATAAGAGGAAAGCTTTATTGATCAAGGTGGGGTTCTGTGACGCCTTGGTCTGGTCGTTGAACACAAACGAAGTACGCGAAGTTGCAGCTATGGCGAACTTTTAATCTAAACAAAACCCAAAGTCTAAACGACGCCCTAAGGGCTGTATATATGAGGGAAAGAGGGGGGAATTTCGTGGCCCTTGGTGGAGGGGTCCGAAACCAACCCTAACTCTTGTTTCCCCACACATACGGACTCTAAAAACAGCCTATACTCAAGTATTTCGAAATTACATGGGCCTGGCCCAATAATAAGGTGACGCAGCACCTATAATAGCCTCTGGACGAAATTTATGAAGTGGCATCTAGTATATTTCGTCCAAGGCTTCCCGCACTCATTATGGTGGCTTCAAAGTCCTGAAATCATCAATTGAAACTCCATTCTTGTTCCCCTTGCGCACGCCATCATCTCCATGCTTGATCTTGCTCCAATGTTCATCCTTCTTGTCCAAGCTAGGCCCTTCATTTGTAAGCAAGACAAATGTATCCAATTTAGGCAGCATCATATTCTCATGAACATTAGATTCATTACCAAGAAACGAAAGTACCTGGTAATTTAATTGGCGTGCGCGAGCTCTAGTAATTGGTCCTGTATATGTGTCAGTTGGAGCTGTGGGTGTAACCTTGTTAGTGATGTCCTCATCATCCTCCCCTTCTTGAATTGAAGTCGTCCTCGACGGAAGCTCATCTTCTTCACCCAAGTAAGGCTTCAAATCTGCAATGTTAAATGTGGGACTAACCCCAAAATCTGCAGGCAGCTCAAGTTTATATGCATTATCATTTATTTTCTCTAACACCTTGAAAGGACCATCAGCACGTGGCATTAGCTTTGACTTGCGCAAATTAGGAAACCTATCCTTACGCAAATGTAACCAAACAAGATCTCCAGGTGCAAAGACAACACGTTTTCTACCCTTATCTCCAACAAGTTTATATTTAGCATTCATGCGCTCAATATTTTCCTTAGTTAACTCATGCATTTTTAAGATCAATTCAGCACGTTGTTTAGCATCAAAATTAACCTTCTCCGAAGATGGAAGAGGCAACAAATCAATAGGTGCACGAGGTAGGAAACCATAGACAATTTCAAAAGGGCACATCTTAGTAGTAGAATGCAACGAACGATTATAAGCAAATTCAATATGAGGCAAGCATTCTTCCCACATTTTCTTATTATTCTTCAAAACAGCCCTAAGCATAGTAGACAAAGTTCTGTTGATTACTTCTGTTTGTCCATCAGTTTGGGGGTGACAAGTAGTACTAAAAAGCAGTTTAGTCCCCAACTTAGCCCATAAACATCTCCAAAAGTGGCTAAGAAATTTAGTATCACGATCTGAAACAATAGTAGTTGGCACACCATGCAAGCGAATAATTTCACGAAAGAACAAATCAGCAACATTAGCAGCATCATCGCTTTTATGACATGGTATAAAGTGTGCCATCTTCGAGAACCTATACACGACAACAAATATGCTATCCCTCCCCTTCTTTGTTCGAGGTAAACTCAAAACAAAGTCCATAGATATATCTTCCCAAGGAACACTAGGGACAGGCAAAGGCATATATAAACCATGAGGATTGAGTCGTGACTTAGCTTTTTGACATATAGTGCAGCGACCAACAAAACGCTCAACATCCGGTCGCATCTTTGGCCAAAAGAAATGTGTAGCAAGTACGTCCTCCGTCTTCTTCACGCCAAAGTGTCCCATTAATCCTCCTCCATGCGCCTCCTGCAACAACAAAAGACGAACAGAGCTCGCTGGAATGCATAGCTTGTTAGCACGAAACACAAATCCATCATTAACGACGAACTTGTTCCATGTTCTCCCTTCTTTACAATTCTGCAATACATCTTTAAATTCAGCATCATGCACATATTGATCTTTGATGGTCTCCAAACCAAATATTTTAAAGTCAAGTTGTGAAAGCATAGTATAACGACGAGACAATGCATCAGCAATAACATTTTCTTTTCCCTTCTTGTGTTTAATAACATAAGGGAAAGTCTCTATGAATTCAACCCATTTAACATGTCTACGGTGCAGTTTTGCTTGACTTTTAATGTGCTTCAAAGATTCATGATCAGAATATATAACAAATTCTTTGGGCCATAAATAATGTTGCCATGTTTCCAAAGTCCGAACAAGAG
This sequence comes from Secale cereale, assembly GCA_902687465.1. Lineage (NCBI taxonomy): Eukaryota > Viridiplantae > Streptophyta > Magnoliopsida > Poales > Poaceae > Secale > Secale cereale. The sequence continues at coordinate 406,839,854 of LR738710.1, forward strand.
CATATAATTCCTTATCATAAGTAGAATAATTCAGACTAGGCCCACTCAATTTTTCAGAAAAGTATGCAACAGGTTTACCATCTTGTAATAACACACCTCCTAACCCAATTCCACTAGCATCACATTCAAGCTCAAAAGTCTTATTAAAATCAGGAAGTTGTAGTAAAGGAGCATGTGTCAACTTATCTTTCAATACCATGAATGCTTCTTCCTGTGCAGTACCCCAAACAAAAGGCACATCCTTCTTTATAAGCTCATTGAGAGGTGCAGCAATGGTGCTAAAATCTCTCACAAAACGCTGATAGAATCCAGCGAGGCCAAGGAAACTCCTCACGTGTGTGACCGTTTTGGGCTGCGGCCAACTCTCAATAGCTTCAATCTTGGCTTTATCAACCTCAATTCCCTGTGGAGTAACAACATAGCCAAGAAAAGAGACTCGGTCGGTGCAAAAGGTGCACTTTCCAAGGTTACTAAACAAACGTGCATCACGTAGAGCAATAAAAACATCACGTAAATGTTCCAAATGTTCCTCCAAAGATCTGCTAAAAATCAATATATCATCAAAGTATACTACCACAAATCATCCAATGAAAGCACGTAAAACTTCATTCATTAATCTCATGAAAGTACTAGGTGCATTAGTTAACCCAAAAGGCATGACTAACCACTCATATAATCCAAACTTAGTTTTAAATGCTGTTTTCCATTCATCCCCCAATTTCATACGAATTTGATGGTATCCACTACGCAAATCAACTTTGGAGAAAATTGTAGAGCCACTCAATTCATCAAGCATATCATCTAGCCTAGGAATAGGATGACGATAACGAATAGTAATATTATTAATGCCTCTACAATGAACACACATACGCAATGTACCATCCTTTTTCGGCACTAGAATAATAGGAACAGCACAAGGACTAAGGGATTCGCGTATATAACCTTTGTCGAGTAGCTCCTGTACTTGACACATAATCTCCTTCGTCTCTTCTGGATTGGTACGGTATGGTGTGCGGTTGGGTAGCGATGCACCGGGAATTAAGTCAATATGATGCTCAATCCCTCGAATAGGTGGTAATCTCGGTGGCACGTCTTGTGGAAAGACGTCAGCGAACTCCTGCAAAATGTTAGTGACAGCAGGAGGCAAAGAGGAAGGCACGTCCTCGAATGAAAATAATGCCTCTTTGCACACAAAAGCATAGCAAACAGATTTGCTAAAATCTAGCTCATCAATATCTGATTTGGTGGCAAATAAACATGCAGTTTTCAATTTAATTTCAGAAGCAACAGTAGATGGTTTATTATTAGGCTTCATTTGTTGCTCAAATTCTTTTGCCACAATCTGATTTTCACTCTTATTTTTCTTCTGTTTTGCTTTATTAGCTCTATTAATATCATCTTTCAAAATGGAATCAGGAGTCATAGGAAGCAAAGTAATATTTTTATCCTTATGAACAAGAGTATACTGATTGTTTCTACCATGATGTACAGATTTTTTTATCAAATTGCCATGGTCTACCAAGTAATAAGGAACATGCTTGCATAGGTACCACATCACAATCAACATAATCAGCATATGTAGAGATACTAAAATGCACACGAACAGTACGTGTTACCTTAACCTTGCCGCTGTTGTTGAACCATTAGATGTAGTAAGGATGTGGATGTGGTCTTGTGGTGAGAGATAGCTTCTTCACCATCTCCATGCTAGCCAAGTTGTTGCAACTCCCTCCATCTATGATCACGCGAACAAAACGTTCCTTCACAACTCCCTTTGTATGGAACAAATTATGCCTCTGATTTTGCTCAGCTTGTGTAACCTGCACTCTCAAAACACGTTGAGCAACTAAACATTCATACCTGTCAGCATCTTCAGGAGCCATGTATTGTGTCTCATGATCAGAATCATCTCCACCGTGTTCTTCACGTGTAATAAGAGCCAAAGTCTCCTCATCATAGTCACCAGCGGATTCATATCCACCATCCTCAATAGCAATCATCACACCCTGAGATTTGCAATCTCTCGCAAAATGTCCTCTTCCCTTACAACGACGACAAATAATATCACTGGTGTGCCATGTTGATGCCATGGAAGAAGAAGAACTCCGTGCAGGCCCAATAGGTGTGCTCTTGGTAGATAATGGTGGTTGTGCCTGCTTCCTTGTATCACGGCTGGAGGTAACAGCTGATGGAGGTGTCGGTGCAGTAGAATGTGTGGAAGTAGAGGATGCACACGGTGTCCATGATGAAAGTCGACCTGCAGAAAAGTTAGTCCGCGCCAATGCTTGTCGATCCTGCACTTCACATTCAGCTTTACAAGCAAGATGGTATAAACGAGTGATATTAGTATAATCCTTATACTCTAGAATGGTCTGAATCTCTCTATTTAATCCACCCATAAAACGTGCAAGCATAGCTTCATTCTCCTCAACAATACCACATCTAATCAGGCCAGTTTGTAATTGCTGATAATATTCTTCTACAGAATTTTTACCTTGTCTTAAGCGTTGCAGCTTTTGAAGTAATTCACGTTGATAATATGGTGGAACCCAACGAGTACGCATAGCAGTTTTCAAAGCAGCCCAAGTAGTTGGAATAGGATATAATCTACAATGTTCAGACCACCAAACACATGCAAAACTAGTGAAAGCACAAACAGCAGCGGGAACACGTCTCTCCTCGGGATAATGTAAACATGTAAAACGTTGTTCAGTTTCTAACTCCCAAGTAAGATATATATCAGGAACATATCTACCCTCAAATGGTGGAATATTCAATTTCAGTTTAGGAAGATGGTCATGTACCTCAGGTGGTGGTGCAGCCCTACCGTTGCGATGATATGCATGAGGACGACCTGGTGGTGGTGGTGCTGGTTGTTGCACGTAGTTCTAATTTTGGTCAACCTCATCCTCGTTAAGGTCCTCCACCTCTGCAATAGCAGCAAGAGCTACAAAAACATCAACAGCAGCACCAGAAGCTTGACCAGGCTCAAGGGGAACGCGTTGTGCTCGTCCCACTTGATTTGGAAGGCGATGTTGTTGTTGTTGTTGTTGTTGTTGTTGTTGTTGTTGTTGTTGTTGCAGAGGTGGGACAGCTGCAACAGCCGGTGGTGGTGGAAGACGCGAAAGCAATTCAGCAAACTTGTTATCCAACTTTGTTTCAAACGTCTTCTCCATGCCATCTATCTTCTCCATGGCCTCGTCCAATGTGTTTAGCACATCTTGCACATGTACACTCATCATTTGCTGAAACTTATCATGAAGCTCCTTGTTCGTCAAGTTCTCCCAGTCAGTCTCGTCGACTTGTGATCCTGGCATGGTTAGCAGCAATAGAAACACACAAGAATATGATCCTACAAACGACTAACAAGTGGTGGTGGTGGCGGGTGTCACAAATCCGTCAAGCAAATCTCAAATTCTTACCAGTTCTTACCCAGCAGCACGCGGTGATCGGCAACCGATGTAGTCAAAACTCTCAAAGCTTGGATAGAGCGATTACCAGGGAGAGTCAAACGCACGATGTAGATGTATGTGGAGCTGGGAAGGCTTATAATATGGTAGCAAAAAGGGTCAGCAATAATCAATTCAGAGATGCAAAGGTGAATAAACGCTCAACGACGGTACTGTGCTGGTCCTAGGCTAGACCGTACTAGAGACGCGAGCCTAGAACACTAACAAAATCACGGCGCTGCACGTAATCAAGGGGAAAGCACACTCTGAATTTTTTTTCGCCTCTTTTTTTTGCGCTCTTTTTTTTGCCGAAAATCACTATAATGGCGAGTGTCTCAAAACACTTCCAAGTCAAACTAAGATGATAGGCACGAAAAAAATTTGACGATTTTTTTTTTCGGAATCAGGGCAGCGACGACGAAAAAGTGCGGTAAAAAAACAGTACGGTGGCATGTGTCTCAAAAGACTCAGAAAAGCCCAAAAATAGGATAGGGAAAAAATATTTTCACCTGTCGAATTTTTTTTTGCCAGACCTACGCAGGCAAGGAAACACAAATCCGAAACCTAGATGGATCTCGAGAACAAACCTAATATGAAAAGAACTATGATTGGTGGTGGATATATGGTGGTAGGATATGGCAGCGGTGGTAGGTTATGGCAGCGGTGGTAGGTTATGGCAGCGGTGGTGTATGTGGTGGCGGTGGTGGGATATGGCAGCGGTGGTGGTATGGCAGCGGCGATGAATATGGTGCGGCGGCAACGTGACAAACTGTGAACAGAACTCGAAACTCTAAAGAACTAGACGCTAAGACCAGCAACTTGACACGACGATGCAACCGCAAATTCAACAAAGCAAATACAGAAAAGATTATGCAAAGGCTCAGATTGGTTCAGATGGGATGAACTAACCCTAAATTTTTTTTTGGCCTTTTCGTGGACTATAGGTATGAAGAACAGACTCGATCTAAACTATGAAAAACTGTAAAATCTCACCGAGCAACCTGGAAATCTGATACCACTTGATAGAGGCAAAGGTGTCCCGTCTTTCGATGAGATGGTGGCTATCGTTTGGATGAAGTCGACTTTGACGATCCGACTACGAACGTGCGTGGACGTCGCGCCTTAGCAATCGCTAAACCAACTCCGAGAGGTTATCGACCACACCGGAGCACGATCAACCTGACCACGAAGGTCTGTTTCCTGCAGGCAAACGAAGAACAAGCAAGAAACTAAGATTGGAATCTGGATATTGCGAATATAAGAGGAAAGCTTTATTGATCAAGGTGGGGTTCTGTGACGCCTTTGTCTGGTCGTTGAACACAAACGAAGTACGCGAAGTTGCAGCTATGGCGAACTTTTAATCTAAACAAAACCCAAAGTCTAAACGACGCCCTAAGGGCTGTATATATGGGGAAAGAGGGGGGAATTTCGTGACCCTTGGTGGAGGGGTCCGAAACCAACCCTAACTCTTGTTTCCCCACACATACGGACTCTAAAAACAGCTTATACTCAAGTATTTCGAAATTACATGGGCCTGGCCCAATAATAAGGTGACGCAGCACCTATAATAGCCTCTGGACGAAATTTATGAAGTGGCATCTTGTATATTTCGTCCAAGGCTTCTCCCACTCATTATGGTGGCTTCAAAGTCCTGAAATCATCAATTGAAACTCCATTCTTGTTCCCCTTGCGCATGCCATCATCTCCATGCTTGATCTTGCTCCAATGTTCATCCTTCTTGTTCAAGCTAGGCCCTTCCTTTGTAAGCAAGACAAATGTATCCAATTTAGGCAGCATCATATTCTCATGAACATTAGATTCATTACCAAGAAACGAAAGTACCTGGTAATTTAATTGGCGTGCGCGAGCTCTAGTAATTGGTCATGTATATGTGTCAGTTGGAGCTGTGGGTGTAACCTTGTTAGTGATGTCCTCATCAGGCGCAATCCAAGTACTCCAAGGTGTCTCCGTTATGTGGTATATGTGAAATGAGCAAACACAAAGTACACTTGGAAATACAATGGTTAGCGCACACAAAGTATCCATCATGTAATAATGAGTGCGTGTGACAAGTTTGGGCATGGCAAGGCACAACATGCTTATCTAAAAGACGTACAATGACATGTTAAGCATTCATGTGAGCAAATTCATTTGTTGTGCACACAAAGGTAGGGTAATTGGCATGGTGCACAATGCTACAATTTCTACCATTGTGCAAAATGATGTCATAGTGTGATGGTTTATCAAGAGCATGAACATGGAAATGGGTGCTCAATATGACTATGTGATCATGCAATTGATGTTGGGCAATATGATCATGATGTATGAATATGTCGTCAAGAAAGAGCACAACAAATTTGCTAAGGAAATGCACAAGCTCATATATCATGGATGACATGGGAATACAAGATGCAACGAGGCAATCATAATGTGAGTCAATCCATGCATATGATGCAAATTTGTCATGGGTATGAAATGTCCATGGAGCATGGCATGTGAGCACGCAATCAACAAATATGAAGGTTTTGGTGCAATCTGTCAAAGAGGTGTCGATATACCAATGCTCCATGTCGTGGCATGAGTGGAATTCCGAAGGTGTATCCATAGGGTCCATCGTCAATGTTGGTCCTCCATCTCGTAGATGTATCATGTATACAACAAGAAGGAAACAACAATGAAAGTATGGCCCATCCAATATGCATATGTGAGGATGGCTCACAAAGAAGGAATTCACCTTATGTATGCTCTCGAAGGTGTTGGTGTCGCGCAACGTGTATGCCTTCACATGCCCAAGATGCCTCGTGATGGTACCGCCTTGTGAATCCTTCAAAATCAAAGAACATGACAAACACTCGGAAAAACAAATGAGGTTAGCCATAATGCAAAACCTAGCGTTCGTGCGGGAAAATACCCAACAAGTGCTTACATCATTCTTATCATAAGAAAGTACAAGGGAATGTGGCATGTTATGTAAGCATATGATGCGATAACAACCAAAGGCATTAGGCCCAAACAAGCAAACATGCATCACAAGTAAGGTGTCCAAGTCTCCAATATCAATATGCATAGCATGGTTGCACTCAATACAAGGTAATATGAGAGATGCAACTAATGGAGACAAGTGACAATGATCAATGTGAATCATGTGAATGGCATGAACATATATGTCATCAACCCAAGAAAGCAAGTAAGAGTGGAACATGGGTGATGCAACAAGGCAAGCAATCATAGTGATCAAGTAGAGTAAGCTAGTAGTGCAAAGATGCAACATATTCACTCTCTCCGTAGGTCCTTGAGTTGCTTAGAATTTCGAGGAACGCCACAACAAAAAAATGCAAAGAGCATGCAATGCAGTATGATCTATGTATAACATTCCAAATTGAAAATTTGGGATGTTACAGACAACGCGGGGGAAAGGGCCCAGTATGTCGAGCCCCTAGACCGAGAAGGGCCAGGAGAGAGGAATGGTTTGAAGGGCTTGAGCTGGTTGATGAAGTTTCTTTGAATGGAACTGACACGCTTCACACCTGGTGACCAGTGTCGTCGCATCCTGGAGGGCAGTGGGCCAGAAGAACCCTTGTCGAAATGCCTTGCCGGTGAGGGCTCTTAACCCTATGTGGGATCCACATATGCCTCCATGTATCTCTGCCAACAGCCCCAGTCCTTCCTCTCGAGGGATACACTTCAATTTCATGTCGTTCGGTCTCTTTTTGTACAGGACGTCATCGACGAACTGGTACATAGCAGACCGACGGGCTACTTTCTCCGCTTCTTCCTGCTCCTCAGGAAGTTCCCCAGTCTGGAGGAATCGGACGGTATGATGTGCCCACGCTGGAGCCTGGGGCTCGACGGCGAGGACTAAAGGCATTTCCTCCGCCATGGGAGCGGCTGTCTCGACGGCAAGAGCTTGACGCTCCGCCAGAGCTAGCCGTCCCGTGGTGGGCTCGGTGTCCCCGGCAACATCCTTGCCGGCGGCTCCGGGGAGCTCGGCGGGAAAGTACTTGCCGGGCCCTGATTTCCTCCTCTTATTTTGCTCTGTTGATGGATCAACGGATGGCTGAGAAAGCTGAAGCACAAAGGTACCTGGTTCCACAGGTAATTTGAGGGCAGCGCGCTTTGACAGGTAATCGGCGATGTTGTTCTCTGCTCGGGGAACGTGCTCCGCCTGTATACCATCAAAGCGCTCTTCCAGCTTTCTCACTTCATCGACGTAGGCCTTCATCAACGGGCTCTGGTAATCTTTGTTGACTTGTTTGACGACAAGCTGCGAGTCGCCCCCTGACAATGAGTTTCTTGATTCCGAGGTCTGCCGCGATCCTAAGACCAGCAAGCAGCCCCTCATACTCAGCAGTGTTGTTCGTTGATACCTCCCTGGGGAAGTGCATCTGGACCACGTACTTGAGGTGCTCTCTAGTGGGCGTGACTAGCAGTACGCCAGCCCCGGCGCCCTGTAAGGAGAAAGCTCCATCAAAGTACATGATCCAGTCGCAGCTCGCCTCTTTGCCGGGGAGAGCAGTTTCCTGGACTTCTTCATCAGGCGTCGCGGTCCATTCTGCAATGAACTCCACCAGGACTCGACTTTGAATCGTCGAGGTACTTTCAAACTTGAGGCCAAAGCTGGACAGCTCCAGTGCCCACTCTAAAATTCTTTCCGTTGCATCTGGATTGTGCAATATCCGTCTCGGAGGGAGGCGAGTGACGACAGTGATCTCGTGCGCCTGGAAGTAGTGACGCAGCTTCCTCGAGGCCATAAGAAGGCCGAAGAGCAATTTCTGCACACCGGAGTACCTTGATCTAGTCCCCTGCAAGAGGGAGCTAACAAAGTAGACCGGGTGCTACATCATTTTCTTCCTTGGCTGCACTCCAACCGGCCGTGTCGTCTCTGCACCAATGGCACCAGGCTCTGTCGCTGCGATCACCTCATCATCAATTTCTTTTTGCGCCACTAGTGCGGCGCTGACCACCTGGTTTGTTGCCGCCAAGTATAGCAGCAACGGTTCTTGTGGCCTAGGCGCAACTAGTACTGGCGTGGAGGAAAGATACCTCTTCAAATCTTGTAATGCTGCTTCAGCTTCTGGCGTCCACTCCATCGGGCCTGCCTTTTTCAAAATCTTGAAAAAGGGAAGGGCGCGCTCGGCAGACTTGGAAATGAATCTGCTCATGGCGGCAACGTAGCCAGCAAGCCGACGCACATCCTTGACCCGTTTGGGTGCTTCAATCTATTCTATAGCTTTGATCTTGTCCGGATTGGCCTCTATCCCACGCTGTGACACAAAGAACCTGAGAAGCCTGCCGGACGGGACGCCGAAGACGCACTTCTCAGGGTTCAGCTTGAGGTTGATCTTGCGTAGGTTTACAAATGTTTCTTGTAAATCCGGTATAAGGGTTGCCCTATTCTTGGTTTTGACCACTATATCATCCATATAAGCCTCCATATTTCTATGGAGCTGGGGTTCAAAACCAATCTGGACTGCCCTTGCAAACGTCGAGCCAGCACTCTTCAACCCGAAAGGCATTCGTACGAAACAGTACGTACCACATGGGGTGATGAATGAGGTCTTCTCTTCGTCTTCTCTTGCCATGAAGATCTGGTGGTAGCCGGAGTAGGCATCGAGGAATGACAACAGGTCACACCCAGCCGTGGAGTCAACAATCTCGTCGATGAGCGGCAACAGGAAGGGGTCCTTGGGACAAGCCTTATTGATATCTATGTAATCAATACACAGCCTACACTTCCCATTTGCCTTGCGCACTACCACTGGATTGGCCAACCTCGTTGGATGGAGCACTCCTCTTGCCAAACCCGCTGCTTCCAGTTTCCGGATCTCCTTTGTGATGAACTCTTGTCGTTCCAAAGTGATGCGGAGCATCCCAAGGTCATCCCCACGGACCCCCCTTCACCTCCTCAAGTGCTTCAAGGACCGATGACACGTGCTCGTGCTAGAGCTTTCGTGACCGAGGTGACGTCACTCCTAGCCCTACTTCCATACGAATCTTGCGAGACATGGTTGCTACCTCAAGCGAGTGTGCTTTGTGTGCTCAGGTGTGAAGGAGACCACTTCGGAGAAGAGCTTGAAGATGGACAAGTCCCCAAGGTCATGGACGAGCTGATGCAACAAGAGGACCAGAAAGCAGCTCCAGGCCCCGGACATCCGGCCCCCTGGCCCGGACATCCGGCCCCTGGACGATCAGCTACAGAAGGCCAGCAGCAGCCGAAGCTACAGGGCCCGGACATCCGGCCAGGGCCCGGATATCCGGCCTGGCACGGCCCGGACATCCGGCCTCGGGCCCGGAAATCCGGCGCCTTTGTCCAGAGAGCACCCGAGGCGCGCCCACTCCAGCCCGGACATCCGGCCCATGGCCCCGGACATCCGGCGCCCCGCGAAGCCCCGGACATCCGGCTCGACGCCCGGACGTCCGGCCCCTGATATGCCTGCGCGCATCACTTGGGCCGAGGCCCGTGTATCCCCTTCGCCCGTAGACTATATATACTCCCCTCCTCATTCCGTTTAGGGTTAGCTGTGGTTTAGCTCATTTGACACTTGTGTGGATTTCTCCCACGAGACGGTGCGCCTCTACGGAGAAGATCCACTACGGATTCAGGACCTCCTTCACGGAGAAGATCCTTAGGGATATCAAGACCTCCTCCGGGAGAAGACTATCTGTATCACCGTTGTTGACTTTGGATCATGTATCTCGACCTTGTATCGCGAATCTAGCACTTGTGTGATTGCTACCGTGTTGATTTGAGTGTCCTCTCTTGTGTTTTCCCCGTCTTTCTCTTGTGTTTCCCCGTGTTCATCGTGTGCCACCCTCCAAATCGTGAAAGGTCCGCTGATTAGGGTTCCACCCTACATCATCTTGGTATCAAGAGCAAGGTTGATCACGATTTTGGAGCCCCACACCCCGTCTTCTAGCTTGTTTTTGTCGTGTTCTTCCCAATTTCGAAAAATTACCCACAAAAAGACACCCAAAAATTTTCTGTGATCTGTTGATTTGGCAAGATTTTGTTGAATTTGTTCCATGGATTTGCTGTGCCACGTGTGGATCTAGCTTTTCCCCCACTTTTCCCCAATTTTCATCCGCAAAATCGGCCGAATTTTTGCACCGAATCCACCCTTTGCAACGTGTTCTTGCTGGCTAGGGCACCCCGGACATTCGGCTCGTGCCCCGGACATCCGGCCCAGCCCGGACATCCGGCCTTTGCCCCGGACATCCGGCCGCCCGCAGCCACAAAACCACCACCACACCCCACCTAGAAAACCTCCACCGCCTTTTCGTTCGGTGATCCACCCATTCTTCCGCAAAACAACCACCAATCTTCCGCAACAACCACCATCGCTTCACCGCTTCGAGTTTGAAAAGTTGGTCTCCATTTGCCTTGGATACTTGAGTTGTGGTTTTCACCGTTTCCTTGGATGTTTAGGCTACCTTGGAACGGCAAGACTTCGACAACACCACCGCTCAACTTCGGCAAGGACGGTAACATCGACGACACTTCGCTCATTCTACCTTGCAATTGCATTGTCACCCTATGAACCATCTTTGCGTAGCTTTCCCATTGAGACTAGCCATTTGAGTATTGCCGGGCCACGACACTTGTGCACATTAGTGATAGTCATAGATATTGCATACTACATCATTGTGAGTAATATCACATCATCTTGGTATCTTGCATATCCCCGTGTGCCACAAGAGTGCTCCGCATACACAATAGCTACCTCGATCCGAGAAGAATGCATATGTGCCCAAAGAAAGAGCTCAAAAGCTTTTAAGCAAAAGAGCCAATCCAAGCAAAGAAACAATAGCATCATACGCCTTGCATCCAAAGAGATCATACATAGCAACACCATCTTGTGCTCAAGCATCGGCACATCATACACTCATAGCATACTGGTGATAGATAGTCGTTACGTTTTGCCTCTTATAGGTCGTGCACAAGTGCGTATCCGCCTATTAAGCAATCGGTTAGCGTCTCTCTAGCGTTGTGCAACACGAGCATTTTCCGTGGTTTACCACATTTTTCGCTCATCCTTGGTTGCACAACCACATTTATCTATCCGTGCGTGTGTTCCGTGTGCTACTCTTTGCTAGTGATCTACTTGTTGCATGAGCAAATTTGTGAACCATTTTCAACATCTTTGAGTCACTTTGACTATTGCATTGAATTTGTGCCACATCCTAACCGAGCTCCTCTCAAAGCTTTACTTGTGTAGGTGTGAGAATCGACACGAAGTGATACCAATAGTGCTATTTCCGGGTTACATTGTTGAGAGATCATTGATCCATTTTCAACCTCGGTTAAGGTACATTGATATTGTCTTCTCCTTTCTCCACTCACATACTTGCTTGTGATGATGGATAGGCCAAGTTCATCTACCAACCCGATCTTCGACGATCCTCAAGAAGCGAACAACTACGTCACCAAACTACATCTATTCGGTGTCCAACGAGCTCTACATCAAGAGAGTGAAGCTATGCGAGAGTACATTGGTCAAGTTGCCGAGGACGCGCGACAATTCCAACAAAGCACCAAGGAGCAAATAGACCTCATCAACACCAACATGTCTACTCAATACAATGAGCTCCGGACATTGATCATTAACCGACGTTCTTCCTCAACATCATCTCATCGACGAAGCCGCTCTGATACAGGGTGGAACCCTAATCAGCGGATCTTTCACGTTTGGAGGTTGGCACACGATGAACACGGGGAATCACAAGGGAAAGATGGGGAAAACACAAGAGGAAAACACTCAATCAACATGAAAGCAATCACACAAATGCTAGATTCGCGATACAAGGTTGAGATCCATGATCCAAGGTCAACAACGGTGATACAGATAGTCTTCTCCCGGAGGAGGTCTTGGAATCCCGTGGGATCTTCCCGTTAGGGGTCTTGAATCCAGAGGTGGATCTTCTCCGTAGAGGCGCACCGTCTCGTGGGAGAAATCCACACAAGTATCAAATGAGCTAAAACCACAGCTAACCCTAAACGGAAAGAGGAGAGGAGTATATATAGTCTACGGGGACGAAGGGGGTACACGGGCCTCGGCCCAAGTGCTGCACGCAGGCAGATCAGGAGCCGGACGTCCGGGCAGCGGGCCGGATGTCCGGGGCTTCGCGGGGCGCCGGAAGTCCGGGGCGGGGACCCGGATGTCTGGGCTGGAGTGGATGCGCCTCGGGCGCTCTCTGGACAGAGGCGCCGGATTTCCGGGCGCGGGGCCGGATGTCCGGGCCGTGCCTGGCCGGATGTCCGGGCCCTGGCCAGATGTCCGGGCCCTGTAGCCTCAGCTGCTGTTGGCCTTCTGTAGGTGAATGCCCAGGGGCCGGAAGTCCGGGCCAGGGGGCCGGATGTCCGGGCCCTGGAGCTCTCTTCTGCTCTTCTCGATGCATTGGCTCGTCCATGATCTTGAGGACTCGTCCATCTTCACGCCCCTCTCCGATGTGGTCTTCTTCACACCTGAGCACACACAACACGTCCGTCTGAGGTAGCGACCATGTCTCGCAGGATTTGTATGGAAGTAGGGCTAGGAGTGACGTCACCTCGGTCTCGGGAGCTCTAGTCCTTGGTCCTCTGGGCACTTGATGAGGTGAAGGAGGGTCCATGGTGATGGCCCTAGGATACACCGTATCATCTCCCCTCCCTCGGGAAAGATCCGACCTCGGATCGAAATCTTCATCACCATGGGGCACCTTGAAGGGTCCGTCGGCGCGAGGTAGAAGCTTGGACTTGCGCTCTTGTGCGAAACGGTCATTGTGAAGATGTAGCCAACTAAGATCTCCTGGGTGAAACACCATTGTGGCCTTGTTGACGTTGATCTTGGTGGTGAAGCGATGTACTTGTCGCTCGATTGTTGCCCGTGTTTGTTCGTGCACCTTCTTGAGTATTTCACTACAAAAGAAAGTGGCAACATGTGAAGCATCGTCGATCTTGTTATCGGGAATGAAATGAGCCATTTTAGAGAATGTGTCGATCACGACAAGCACGGAATCTTTTCCATTTTTTGTCCTAGGCAAGCCAAGTATGAAATCCATGTTTATGTCTTCCCATGGGTGGTATGGAATAGGAAGAGGCATGTAAAGACCATGAGATTGCGCTTTGGACTTAGCTTTGCGGCATGTCGAACATCGGTTGGTGAGGTGGGAGACGTCACGTAGCATCTTGGGCCAAAAATAGTTCGTAGAGAGGGTAGGAAACATCTTGTCGCGTCCAAATTGTCCCATGAGTCCTCCTCCATGCAATTCCTGCAAAAGGAGCAAACGAATCGAAGACTCGGGGATGCAAAGTTTGTTAGCTCTCATAAGATGTCCATCCTTGGTGTAATGATGTTCCCAAGAAGTGTGAGTCAAGCATTTAGCATAGGCATTTGCAAAGGAAGGATCATGCTCATATAAATCTTTTAGGTGCTCAAAGCCAATCACATGCAACTCAAATTGTGTAACAAGTAAGCATTTGCGTAACAAGCATGCATTTGTGTGAAAACTTCCATGTTTCATAGGCAATAGAATAACCGGAGCGGCACAAGTGCTAAAGCTGTCACGTAAATGACTTTTGTCGATGAGTTTGGGCACTTGCCGTTGTATCTCGTGGTTGACACGGTAGAGAGCCTTGTTGGGAAATGGTGCACCGGGTACGAGTTCGATGCGGTGTTCTATCCCGTGAAGTGGAGGTAGAACCTGTGGTAGCTCATCGGTAAAGACGTCCGAGAATTCCTGCAATAATGGAGACAACACAAAAGGGGGAGGTTGTGAAGTGTTAGTAAATTTGTCTTCCCCTATGCATAAGAGCACAAGGTGAACGACGTTCGATGGGTTCTCACACACTTCTCTCATCTCACTTTTGGTAGCAAATAGCACTAGTTTCTTCGTGTAGCTCATCGTGGAGTCGCTCATATTTGGCTTGTGGCTCTCGCTCTCTTTTTGGTGGCTCGCTCTCTCACCATTCTCTCCACGATGGGTTGTAGGTAAAAGCTTGTCGGCGGCTACTTGACTTGGAGTCATTGGTCGTAGCACGAATTCCTTGCCCTTCATCTTGAAGTGATAGTGATTCGTCCGTCCATTGTGTGTGACTCCACGATCATATTGCCAAGGACGTCCAAGAAGAAGGTGGCACACGGACATGGGTATCACATCATACTCGAGAGTGTCCTCGTATGCGCCAATCTTGAAAGAGACTTGCACGGTGTGCTCGACTCGAAGAATTCCGGCGTCGTTGAGCCACTGGACCTTGTAGGGGTGAGGATGCTTCGTCTTGACCAAATGAAGCTTGTCGCATAGCTCTTCGCTTGCCAAGTTGTGGCAACTTCCTCCATCGATGATAACCTTGACGGAGCGTCCATTGATGGCGGCCTTCGTATGGAAAATATGGCATCGTTGGTCGTCATCGTGTTGATGTTGTAGTGTCAATACTTTGGAGACAACAAGGTTGGGGCTTGAGTCATTGTCGCAAAACACTTGACGATCTTCTTCTTCATTGATACGCCGGTGGATGGCCAAGTGCTTGATGGCGTCCACTTCGTCGTCGCTCATCGAGTCATATGTGCCGTCGTCGTGGAAGATCATTGTTCTCTTGTTGGTGCACTCGAAGGACTTGTGACCACGGCCACCACATGTGAAACATTTGATGGAGCTTGTCTTGGAGTTCTCTTCGTTTGGAGTTGTAGATGATGTAGCTCTTGGCTTGAAGTTGTTGGTAGAATGTGGATGACTCGATGTAGTCTCATTCTTGTAGCTTGACTTGTCGCCGATGGTTGTAGATGGTTTGGTAGAGGTAGGAGGAGTAGCCGAAGTCGTTGAAGCTTGGTTGTAGGAGCCGAAGTTCTTGGAGTTGAACTTGGAGTACTTGTAGTCCTCTTGAACTTGTCGCTCCGCTTTGGTTGCTTGATGTACTAGCTCGAGGAGATTGTTGTATGGTTGGAAGTCCGCAATCTTCTTGATGGGATAGTTGAGTCCATTCAAGAATCTCGCCATAGTTTGCTCATCATCTTCCGTGATGTTTGCTCGTATCATGGCAATCTCCATCTCCTTGTAGTACTCTTCAACGGACTTGGTACCTTGCTTGAGGAGTTGGAGCTTCTTGAACAAGTCGCGGTTGTAGTGTGTAGGCACAAAACGTGCTCTCATCACTTCCTTCATTTGAGCCCAAGTGGTGATAGGAGGTTCGCCTTTGGCTTCTCTTCTCTCTATGATTTGCTCCCACCAAATGAGAACATAGTCTTGGAACTCAAGTGATGCCATTGCGATCTTCTTCTCTTCATCGAAGTTGTGAAGGCGAAAGATCTTGTCAACTTTCAATGCCCATGAGAGATAGTCTTCGGGATCAATGCTTCCGGAGAACTTTGGCATGGTGAACTTTAGCTTACCATAGCGATGCTCGTCATTGTTTCCTTGCCTATTGGGAGGATGATCTCAATTTTGGCGGTTTGCCATATCGTGTTGCTCTTGAGGATGTAGATGTCCTTGTTGAAGTTGTTGGTCTTGCCGCGCTCGGGGAGGGGCTTCGTCTTGCATTCTTGCTTGATGGCGCCGTTCTTGCATCTCATCTCGAAGGAAATCCTCTTCTTGACGATTGTGACGAGTGCGGGCTGCCACATTGCGATGTGCATCTTGTAGAGCACGTTGCGCCTCCATAGCTTGAGCTTCTCGACGTTGTTGTGCTTGGCGGTTAGCCTCGGCATCTTGTTCTTCTTGATATTGGCGAGCTCGCTCTTGTTGTTGTTGGCGTAGTCGTTGCCGTTCTTGTGCTTGCTCAAGTGTAGCTTGGTTTTGACGACATCGACTTTCTTGCTCGTCGAATAATTCTTGTGAACTCTTGTCATGTAGAGGATGCCGATGTTCATGTCGAGCTTGACGTGCGGCTTGACGAAGAGTGTTTGACGTAGGTGTACTTGAGTCTTGCGTTGAGTCGTGTCGACTTGAGCGGCTACGTCTTTGAGATGATGTTGAGGAAGAACGTCGGTTGATGATCAATGTCCGGAGCTCATTGTATTGAGTAGACATGTTGGTGTTGATGAGGTCGATTTGCTCCTTGGTACTTTGTTGGAATTGGCGCGCGTCCTCGGCGACTTGGCCAATGTACTCTCGCATAGCTTCACTCTCTTGATGTAGAGCTCGTTGGACACCGAATAGATGTAGTTTGGTGACGTAGTTGTTCGCTTCTTGAGGATCGTCGAAGATCGGGTTGGTAGATGAACTTGGCCTATCCATCATCACAAGCAAGTATGTGAGTGGGAGAAAGGAGAAGACAATATCAATGTACCTTAACCGAGGTTGAAAATGGATCAATGATCACTCAACAATGTAACCCGGAAATAGCACTATTGGTATCACTTCGTGTCGATTCTCACACCTACACAAGTAAAGCTTTGAGAGGAGCTCGGTTAGGATGTGGCACAAATTCAATGCAATCGTCAAAATGACTCAAAGATGTTGAAAATGGTTCACAAATTTGCTCATGCAACAAGTAGATCACTAGCAAAGAGTAGCACACGGAACACACGCACGGATAGATAAATGTGGTTGTGCAACCAAGGATGAGCGAAAAATGTGGTAAACCATGGAAAATGCTCGTGTTGCACAACGCTAGAGAGACGCTAACCGATTGCTTAATAGGCGGATACGCACTTGTGCATGACCTATATGGGCAAAACGTAACGACTATCTATCACAAGTATGCTATGAGTGTATGATGTGCCGATGCTTGAGCACAAGATGATGTTGCTATGTATGATCTCTTTGGATGCAAGGCGTATGATGCTATTGTTTCTTTGCTTTGATTGGCTTGTTTGCTTAAAAGCTTTTGAGCTCTTTCTTTGGGCACATATGTATGCTTCTCGAATCGAGGTAGCTATTGTGTATGCGGAGCACTCTTGTGGCACACGGGGATATGCAAGATACCAAGATGATGTGATGTTACTCACAATGATGTAGTATGCAATATCTATCACTATCACTAATGTGCACAAGTGTCGTGGCCCGGCAATACTCAAATGGCTAGTCTCAATGGGAAAGCTGCGCAAAGATGGTTCATAGGGTGACAATGCAATTGCAAGGTAGAATGAGCGAAGTGTCGTCGATGTTACCGTCCTTGCCGAAGTTGAGCGGTGGTGTTGTCGAAATCTTGCCGTTCCAAGGTAGCCTAAACATCCAAGGAAACGGTGAAACCACAACTCAAGTATCCACGGCAAATGGAGACAAATATTCCAAACTCGAAGCGGTGAAGCGATGGTGGTTGTTGCGGAAGATTGGTGGAGGTTTGCGGAAGAATGGATGGATCACCGAACGAAGAGGCGGAGGCGGTTTGCGAGGTGGGGTGTAGTGGTGGGAAAATGGCTGCGGGAGGCCGGATGTCCGGGCCAGGGGCCGGATGTCCGGGCCGGGCCGGATGTCCGGGGCACGAGCCGGATGTAATGCCCAGGATGGAATTATACCTCCTACGTGTCGAGGCACGACTTAAAGGCATAAGTCCATCCTAGAATGATCTCAAGTTTGGTAATCTTTGCACAACTCATGTAAAAGAGGGATAGTAAACTGAAAAAAATAGTTGGCTTACAATCGCCACGTCACAGAATAACAGTACAAGTCTCAAACATCATACAATAAGATCACTACAACCCTCTAAGGGCAAAAGCCAAAAGTCAAAGTACCAAACTCAGATAAAAAAAACAACCACAGGCGGATCGAATCCTAGTAAGAGACTCCACTACTGATCGTCCGGGTAGCGCACGTAGTAACGACTACGCTCCTCGTCGTACTCCCAATCCAGCTCGGTGCCATCACCTGGATAGCTCACCGCTGGACCTGCATCTGGTGTGTGAAGTAACTGTGAGCCACAGAGGACTCAGCAATCCCGTTCCCGGGTAACAGAACTATCAAAGCCTTTAGGTGAGAGAAAGGCTGAAGAAAGAACAAGTCTGCAGCAGCAACTAGCATCTATCTTACGCAAGTGAGAGCGAGAAGAGAAGGCATCGAGAGAAGTGATCACGAAGTGATCCTAGCTACAAGCTCACAAACATAACCCCTCCGTGTTCAACTCCCGAATCCCTATTCGGAAATTGACAGTCACGGAACACACGCTGGTAGTGTATTAGTATCATTGTGTCAAGTTATCTACAACCGGAATTAACAAGCTCCCATCTGCCACATAACCGCGGGCACGGCTTTCGAAAGTTCAAACCCTGCAGGGGTGTTCCAACTTGACCCATTACAAGCCCACGATCCGCGGAGTCGCAACTCCAAAGTGGGAAGACCCGAGTATCCTCGGAATCCCGTGCTCAAGATATACCGAGCTAAGGTAAGGCTAATCCAGCAAATCCTCCCGGCGTGCCGACACCCTGATAGTAGCCGCGCGTATCTAGTCTCAGGCCACGACCGGATGGGCGATTCTACAGGACCCAATCCTCGAGTTTCCCCGTGGTGGTTCCCGCAGACTCCCCGTTTGGGACCAACACCAGCGGCACTGGCCCCCCCTGCTATGTTGAATTAAGAATCCCCGGGGACATGACCCCCTATGCAATTTAATTAAAATTATTTAAGTTGTTATTATGAGGCAAATAGTACCAAAAGTTGGGACTTGCTGGAAAAGACTTAGCACTTAGCGGTTTATCGAGGGGGTCCCATACACCCCAACCGTGTTAGGAACGCATAATCAAGGAACATAAAACCGGCTTATACGGATCCTAACGGCATGAGTGGAACAAAACACCAAGCAAAAGGCTTAGCCTTCCACCCTTGCCAATATATAGGTGATTTCAATTAAAGCATTTATATAGAGTGATATAACCCAACCAAACTTCAACATGGAGCAAGCATCTTCACTTCACCTGCAACTAGCAACGCTATAAGAAGGGCTGAGCGAAGCGTACTTAGCCAAGCAACGGTTTGCATAGGTAGGGTGGTTAAACATGGCAATTGGTTACAAGTAGGAGGCTGACAAGAAGAACATGGGCATCGAGGCAAAACTATAGATCGAGACTACTAGCAATAGGCAAAGATAGTAATGTTATCGGGGTTCGGTCATCTTGCCTGAAGAGAAGACGTTCGGATCGAAAGAAGGGTCCTCGTGCTCAAACTCGTTGGACAACTCGTGCTCAACCTCGTTGGAAAACTCGTGCTCAACTTCCGCTCTAAACACAACAAACATACCAAGCACCAATCAACACGATGCAATGCGCACTCGAAAAACATGAATGCATGATGGATGCACTAGGGATGCACATGGAGCACGGAAAACATCACTCAAGAAAAACACCTCAAAACAATATAACAACCTGATATTATTAATCTACACAGAAAATCACCCAAGTTTGATATAAGAATCGCTGAAATCGGAGTTACGGGCTAAAAGTTATGCCCGAAACAAGATTTGAGCGAAAACTGCAAATTACAGCAACATAGCATCTTGGGAGCTCAAAATAAATAATCTACAGCACCCAAAAGGCATGGCAAAGGACTTGAACATAAACTAGATATAATGTACAGCAACTAGGTCCAAAGTGCACCCCCAACGGAGTCACGGATCAATAGCAATGATCTTAGACATATTGAACTTTGAAATAAAATTCTGGCAGCAGAATTTTATTGAAAGTTTGGAGCAAAAGATAAGCATGCTACAGCCACTCAAATGGACATGTGAGGACATGGATGGAAAGACAACAATATATACTTCATGGAACAATCAAAATCCACCCCAAAACTATCATGCTTTGTCCTACAACATCACACGAACACGGCATCGGAACGTTACAGATTTCAGACTTAGTGAAATTTCACTAAGTCCTAAAACAGCAACATCATCATAGCATCAAAAAGAGCATGTTTAAGACACCTCGAAACTAAACATGGCAAAGGGTAAGCACCTCATCAAAATACATATGACGGTGATCCCGAAACACACAAACATGCATCAATGTGGTGAACACACCGATTGCAACGAGCTCAACAAGATGACATTTCATAACAAGTGAAAACACAACATGTGAACATGGCACTTTGCAACGATGATAACAAGGAAACAAAACATCTACCATGCAACCTATCACACCCAACACGTAGTTCGTGGCAAGACAAACACGTGGACATGTCATTTGCATCGTTTGGACAAACGAGCTAAAAGATATCACAAGTCAAAGGTGGCATGAAAATAACACATAACAGCAGTTTATAACATGATGCCCTCTTGCAACAGCAAAACAAGTGTCAAGATGACCTCTAACATGCATGACTACAACAGGTAAAACGTAGAGGGCATCTCCACGAACATCTGGACATGCTACACGCGCAAAACGGAGCAACAGGCACCAATCTAGAGCAGTTTGAAGATTGCATCTCAGATCAGGATTTAAAGGACTTAGGGAAAAAAAGGGGGGTACCTCTCCAGATCTGGATCTGGAGGAACAGTACGGGCCGGCCGGATGAACAGTACCGGCGGCGGCCCGGAGGAACAGTGCGGCGGCTGGTGGCGGGAGGCCCGCGGGCGAAACGGGGCGGCGGCCCGGGGAGGATCCCGGCCCGAGCGACGGAGCTGCCTGGGCGCCTGGCCTGGGCCGAAGGCGGAGCGAGCGGCGGAAGAGGCCCGTGGGGCGGTGCGGCGGCCCACCGGTGGAGAAGGAGCTGCGTGCAGCCGGGCGAACTGGTCCCGCAGCTGACGAGGCCCGGTCGGCGTACGGGCCCTTGCGGCGCTGGGTGCGGTCGAAGGAACCGGAGCGGAAGGCGCGCGGGAGGAGTTGTCGGGCCGGCGGCGCGGGGCCCGCTCGGTGCGGCCAAGTGGTCCAGGCCCCGATGGCCTCGCTGGATCAGCCGGCCGATCTGGCGCGCGGGACGAGGAACCGAAGGATCTTGCGGACGGCGCCTCGAGGCGTTGACCTCGGGGAAAAATCGATCCAGATCGGATCTGGCGAACGGCGGCTCGAGGGAGCTGGATCCCTCGGGATCCAGAGAAATATCTGGGGATTGGATCTGAGAAAAAAAAAGAAAAAAAAAAGAAAGTGGAGAAGGGGAAGAAGAAGGGGAATGCCCAAATAGACTAGGGGGTCTATATGTAGCAGTTCTAGACTAGGGTTTGGAGAAGTTTAGGGGCGCTAGGAGCCCTCCGATCGGGATCCAACGGATCCGATCGCGGGGATGATTTAAAAGGACCAGACGGAGATAAAAGAATGCAACAGGGGTATTTCCGGGACACGAAGTAAGGGCACTTCGGACCCACACGGACAACGGAGGGAAAAGTCAACGGAGTCCAAACGAGACGAGATTTGAGAGGCAGGTTGCACACAACAAAACAACAACACACAACACAACCTCGCGGCACACCGGTAACGAAAAACGCCCGAACAACAAAGTAGGCCTACGGGACGTCACGGACACGTGAGGGAGCTCCGGAACACGAAACGGACAACGGGAAGAAACACGACGAACCGGATGCAACCCACAACACAAACAAAATGCAATGCACATGTCTACATGATATGAATGAATGCCACACACTCACACAACAAAACGACGAAAGCCCGAAACACAAAGAGCCCGAAAAGGAAATAGATGAAGCCGGAGATTTATTATATGCCCAAAAGGGAAAGTATTACATCCGGGGCATTACAAACTCTCCTCTACTACAAAAAGATCTCGTCCCGAGATCTAGGACTGGAAAAAGGAAGGGTACTCGGAACGAAGATGATCTTCTCGTTCCCAGGTAGCTTCTCGGTCTGTGTGATGTGACCACTTGACTTTCAGAAACTTGATGGTCTTGTTGCGAGTCTTGCGTTCGGTTTCTTCGAGAATTGCAACTGGATGCTCTCGGTAGGAAAGGTCTTGTTGAAGATCAATCTCCTCAAACGGAATCATGCCCTCAGGTGCCTTGAAGCATTTGCGAAGCTGAGACACATGGAAGACATCATGAACATTTGCAAAGTTGGAAGGGAGTTCGAGCTGATAGGCTAGATCGCCTCTTTTGCCAAGAATTTTGAAAGGCCCGACGTATCTAGGAGCAAGCTTTCCTTTGATACCGAACCTTTGGGTTCCTTTCATCGGAGATACTCGGAGATAGACATGTTCACCGATGTCGAAAGCCAAATCACGATGCTTTCCGTCATAGTAGCTCTTCTGACGCGACTGAGCGGCCTTGAGATTCTCACGTATGACTTTGCCCATTTCTTCGGCTTCAGAGATCAAATCATTGCCAAGAAGTCGGCGTTCACCTGTTTCAGACCAGTTGAGAGGGGTACGGCACTTCCTGCCATAGAGAATTTCAAACGGTGCTTTGCCTGCACTTGCTTGGAAGCTGTTGTTGTAAGAGAATTCGGCAAATGGAAGACAGTCTTCCCATTTCATGCCGAAGGAGATGACACAGGCTCTGAGCATATCTTCAAGGATCTGATTCACACGCTCGACTTGACCACTAGTCTGAGGGTGAAAAGCAGTGCTGAACCTGATCTTCGTGCCCATGGCGGACTGAAAGGAGTCCCAGAACTTTGATGTGAACAAGCTGCCACGGTCTGAGGATATCACTTGAGGAATGCCATGTAGGGACACAATTCTGGAAGTGTACAGCTCTGCAAGTTGAGCTGCATTGATTGATTCTTTGACTGGAAGAAAGTGAGCAACTTTGGTAAGCTTGTCAATCACCACAAAGATAGCATCATTGCCTCGCTTGGATTTAGGAAAGCCAGTGACGAAGTCCATTTCAATGTGGTCGAACTTCCACTCAGGAATAGGAAGAGGTTGGAGAAGACCGGCTGGACGTTGATGTTCTGCTTTCACTCTTCTGCAGACATCACATTCATTCACGAATTGGGCAATTTCCCTTTTCATGCGTGTCCACCAGTAAGATTGCTTGAGGTCTTGGTACATCTTGGAACTGCCAGGATGAATGGAAAGGAGAGAGTCATGAGCTTCTTCCATTATGAGCTTCCTGAGATCACCTTTGGGAACAACGAGTCTGTCCTCGAAGAACAAGGTATCTCTCTCATCAACACGGAAGCACTTATATTTTGGAGTGCCCTTTGCAATCCCATGTTTCACCTTCTTCACCATGGTATCACTGAGCTGGGCCTCACGGACTTGATCTTCCAAGGTAGGAGCAATTTGGAGATTAGCAAGAAAACCCTGCGGAACAACCTGAAGGTTGAGCTTCCTGAAAGCTTCACAAAGCTCAGGCTGGTGTGGCTTGATAAGAAGGCTGTTACAATATGCCTTTCTGCTCAAAGCATCTGCAATCACATTCGCCTTGCCTGGAGTGTACTCAATGCTGGGGTTGTACTCTTGGATCATCTCGACCCAACGAGTCTGGCGGAGGTTCAGATGCGGCTGTGTGAAGATGTACTTCAAGCTCTTGTGATCAGTGAAGATGTCGACCTTTCTGCCCAACAACAGATGTCTCCACGTAATCAGAGCATGTACCACAGCTGCTAGCTCGAGATCATGTGTGGGATAGTTCTTCTCAGCTGGCTTGAGCTGACGTGAAGTGTATGCCACAATTCTCTTCTCTTGCATAAGCACACCACCAAGGCCTTGAAGAGAAGCGTCACAGAACACTTCATAGGGCTTGGATTCATCTGGAGGAATCAGAACTGGAGCTGAGACAAGCTTCTCTTTGAGGGTTTTGAAAGCCACTTCACACTCAGGAGACCAAAAGTATTTGACATTCTTCTGAAGGAGGTTGGAAAGAGGCTTGGCAATCTTGGAGAAGTTCTCCACAAACCTTCTGCAATAGCTGGCAAGACCCAGAAAACTGCGGAGCTGCTTGACGTTCTGAGGAGCTTCCCAGTTGACAATTGCTTCAACTTTCTCGGGATTAACCGCAATACCGTCAGCTGAGATAATGTGGCCCAGGTACAAAACCTTATCAAGCCAAAACTCGCACTTTGAGAACTTGGCATAGAATTTATGCTCTCTGAGTCGATCAAGAACCAGACGCAAGTGCTTTTCGTGATCTTCTTCATTCTTGGAAAACACCAGAATATCATCCAGATACACTAGCACAAACTCACCTGTATAGGGGTTGAAGATGTAATGCATCATCCTTGAAAAGGTAGGAGGAGCATTGGCGAGGCCGAAGGACATGACGGTATACTCATATGAACCGTAGCTCGTTCTGAACGCCGTCTTGGGAATGTCTTCCTCGCGAATGCGAATTTGATGATAGCCCATTCGGAGGTCAAGCTTAGAGAATACTTTAGCTCCTTTTAGTTGCTCAAAGAGTTCGTTGGTGTTGGGGAGCGGATACTTGTTCTTAATCGTCTTCTTGTTCAATGGCCGGTAGTCAACACAGAGACGCTCCGTGCCATCTTTCTTCTTGACAAATAAGACACCACAGCCCCACGGAGATGTACTCGGTCTGATGAGACCCATACGCTCCTGTTCATCCAACTGTCTCTTCAATTCCTTCAATTCATCTGAAGAGAGCTTGTATGGACGCCGGCAAACAGGTTCGGTGCCCGGCTCGAGTTCAATGACAAACTCCACCTGACGGTGTGGAGGCATGCCTGGAAGTTCTTCTGGGAAGACATCTTGATATTCGTTCACCACTGGAATTTGCTCTATGGCATTAATTTCACCCTTGTCATTAAGAGAGAAAAGCCGAATAGTATTATCCCTGGAGGCGAAGATAATCACATCTTCATCAGAATGAGTCAATTTGACTTCCTTTTGAGCACAATCAATGTGAGCATCGTGCTGAGAAAGCCAATCCATTCCGAGAATGAGGTCGATGTCAGAATGACCAAGAATCACCGGTTTAGCCAGAAAACGATAGTCTCCCATGCGAATAGAAACATCCGGAGCATAAACACTAGAAGTCATAATCTTGCCCGGAGAAACAACTTGCAACTTCTGAGGCAAGTTTGAAGTGGCAATACTGTGCTTGGATGCAAATGGTTGAGACATGAAAGAGCATGATGCACCCGAATCAAATAACACTTTAGCAGGTATAGAGTTCACTGGAAGGTTACCCAGAATGACATCAGAAGAAGCCTCTGCTTGTGCTGCATTCATCAGATTGACCCTGGCAGCCTTTGGATCATGCTTGACCATAGCGGTACCGACAGGAGGAGGAGGCGGAAGGCGCCTTGGGTTGTTGCACTTGTTGGAATAATGACCCTTCTGGCCACACTTGTAGCAAGTCACCTCAGAGAGCGGACGGGTAGGAGGAGCATTTAGTCTTTGAGCTTGGAACTGCTGCTTGGACTGCTTGTTGGAGTTGGGTGGGTGGGAGAAACCACGACCACTAGAGTTCTTGTTGTTGGAGTTGTTGAAGTTGCTGGAGTTGTTGTATGGAGCTCGAAACATTGGAGGAGGAGGAAGCCAGAATTTCTGTTGTTTCGCAGCCAACTGAGACGATGAGGTAGAGTGAACAGCATCTCGAATTCTCTTCTTAGAAGCCTCCATCTTGAGCTGAGCTGCTTCTTGTTTCAAAGCCATATTATAGAACTTATCGAATTCGTCTGGCTCGAACAAGGTGAGAGCAAGCTGAAGTTCATCTTTGAGACCTCCACGGAACTGATAGATTTTGCTCTTTGCATCAGGAATGTCTTGCTTTGCATAGCGAGCGAGGTTTTGGAACTTGACATTATACTGATAGACCGACATGGAGCCCTGCTTGAGGTTGCGGAATTGCTCACGCATACCCTCGATAACACTTGTAGGAATGTGATGCGAGCGGAAATCCTTGCAGAAATTCTCCCATGAGATCACTTGACCCGGCCTTGAGTCTTTGTACTGCTGCCACCAATCAGCTGCTTGATCTTTCAGTTGGAAGGCTGCAAACTTCACATAGTCATCTTCTTTCACGTTACTGCACTCAAAATGCTTCTTGATATCGGTCAGCCAATCTTCAGCATCAAGAGGGTCGACACAGTAACTGAAAGCTTTAGGATTGTTGGCCAAGAACTGGTTGAGGGTAGCATGGTGCTGCTGGAAGAAGTTGCCTTGGTTCATTGGAACGCCCTGATTAGCTTGATTAGCTTGATTAGCTTGCATCATCTGCATCATCTGCATCATCAACTGAGTGTTCTGAGCAGTAGTCTGCATAATTGCTCTCCAAGCCTCAGGCGGAGGAGGAGGGGAAGGAGGATGCTCTGGGACCTCTTCCACCTCTGGGTTGGCATTCGGAACCTTTTTCGGAGCCATCCTGTAAGAGATGACCACGAATCAGCAATTGATTGACAAAAGGAATAAGCGGAATCAATGGAATGAATTGCAACAAGTCTTCACAATAATCGTTCGAACAATAAGAACGAATGAAATCATCCGAACAAGAGGAACGAATGAATTTCTTAGTTAAATGATAACATCAGTCTTCACGAGAAGCCACATAGGGATCAAAAGGATAAAATAATAAAACAACAAGGTACGGAAAGGAACAAACACAAGAAAGGAGTTTCGTTCTAACATCTTTGTGCTGAAAGCATATGAACGCGTTACGAAAAGGTTTTGCAATCCCCGGATCAGCATAGCCAAGGACCCTTTAAGATGCAACTCCTGATAGTAACCTCGGTCATATAAGTCCTTCACTCAATGTCGAACCCCGAACTCACTAACCTGCATTCGTTGGAAGAATGCCTACGATCTACTGGATAAAACCCACCTATAGCTTTCCGAAAGATTCCAGTTATGCAATCAGGTGTTGGGGATACACGGGAAGCACCGCGCAATCAACTCTAACCTACATCCAGGTGTATCCATCCTTCAACACATAACCATTCTTTCTCGGAAACTGTGTACCTCGGACCTTCGAAAAGCATCCACTATAACAAGCTATGGCAATACTCCCGAACTACCTCCCCAGTACTGGGTGATGTCGGGGTTATCGTGCCACTGGCCGTATAGGGGAGATTTTCGATGTTGGCCGTCTTAAGTATTTAGTACTGTCGCGATATGCTTGTTACAATGATACCCCGAAGCTCAACTCCTCGGTAACAGGAGGCATCGGGAACAATATCCTTGTCACAAGAACATCGAAACAATCCCAGAATACTCGCGGGATTCCTAAAAAAAATTTTGTGCAAATTTTGAAGATAGGAGAGACAAGAGTAGACGTCAGGAGTCCCCACCAGAGAGAAAGGGGATGAGAAGCAAAGAAATCCTACTCTCCGATATAATATAGGACTCAAAAAGTTTTCAGTGTGTGCCTAGACTCAACCGTCAACGGTTCGATCAAACAGTGGGGGCTCCTAGGTCGGAGAAGGCTCTGAATACCAACTTGTAATGCCCAGGATGGAATTATACCTCCTACGTGTCGAGGCACGACTTAAAGGCATAAGTCCATCCTAGAATGATCTCAAGTTTGGTAATCTTTGCACAACTCATGTAAAAGAGGGATAGTAAACTGAAAAAAAATAGTTGGCTTACAATCGCCACGTCACAGAATAACAGTACAAGTCTCAAACATCATACAATAAGATCACTACAACCCTCTAAGGGCAAAAGCCAAAAGTCAAAGTACCAAACTCAGATAAAAAAAACAACCACAGGCGGATCGAATCCTAGTAAGAGACTCCACTACTGATCGTCCGGGTAGCGCACGTAGTAACGACTACGCTCCTCGTCGTACTCCCAATCCAGCTCGGTGCCATCACCTGGATAGCTCACCGCTGGACCTGCATCTGGTGTGTGAAGTAACTGTGAGCCACAGAGGACTCAGCAATCCCGTTCCCGGGTAACAGAACTATCAAAGCCTTTAGGTGAGAGAAAGGCTGAAGAAAGAACAAGTCTGCAGCAGCAACTAGCATCTATCTTACGCAAGTGAGAGCGAGAAGAGAAGGCATCGAGATAAGTGATCACGAAGTGATCCTAGCTACAAGCTCACAAACATAACCCCTCCGTGTTCAACTCCCGAATCCCTATTCGGAAATTGACAGTCACGGAACACACGCTGGTAGTGTATTAGTATCATTGTGTCAAGTTATCTACAACCGGAATTAACAAGCTCCCATCTGCCACATAACCGCGGGCACGGCTTTCGAAAGTTCAAACCCTGCAGGGGTGTTCCAACTTGACCCATTACAAGCCCACGATCCGCGGAGTCGCAACTCCAAAGTGGGAAGACCCGAGTATCCTCGGAATCCCGTGCTCAAGATATACCGAGCTAAGGTAAGGCTAATCCAGCAAATCCTCCCGGCGTGCCGACACCCTGATAGTAGCCGCGCGTATCTAGTCTCAGGCCACGACCGGATGGGCGATTCTACAGGACCCAATCCTCGAGTTTCCCCGTGGTGGTTCCCGCAGACTCCCTGTTTGGGACCAACACCAGCGGCACTGGCCCCCCCTGCTATGTTGAATTAAGAATCCCCGGGGACATGACCCCCTATGCAATTTAATTAAAATTATTTAAGTTGTTATTATGAGGCAAATAGTACCAAAAGTTGGGACTTGCTGGAACAGACTTAGCACTTAGCGGTTTATCGAGGGGGTCCCATACACCCCAACCATGTTAGGAACGCATAATCAAGGAACATAAAACCGGCTTATACGGATCCTAACGGCATGAGTGGAACAAAACACCAAGCAAAAGGCTTAGCCTTCCACCCTTGCCAATATATAGGTGATTTCAATTAAAGCATTTATATAGAGTGATATAACCCAACCAAACTTCAACATGGAGCAAGCATCTTCACTTCACCTGCAACTAGCAACGCTATAAGAAGGGCTGAGCGAAGCGTACTTAGCCAAGCAACGGTTTGCATAGGTAGGGTGGTTAAACATGGCAATTGGTTACAAGTAGGAGGCTGACAAGAAGAACATGGGCATCGAGGCAAAACTATAGATCGAGACTACTAGCAATAGGCAAAGATAGTAAAGTTATCGGGGTTCGGTCATCTTGCCTGAAGAGAAGACGTTTGGATCGAAAGAAGGGTCCTCGTGCTCAAACTCGTTGGACAACTCGTGCTCAACCTCGTTGGAAAACTCGTGCTCAACTTCCGCTCTAAACACAACAAACATACCAAGCACCAATCAACACGATGCAATGCGCACTCGAAAAACATGAATGCATGATGGATGCACTAGGGATGCACATGGAGCACGGAAAACATCACTCAAGCAAAACACCTCAAAACAAGATAACAACCTGATATTATTAATCTACACAGAAAATCACCCAAGTTTGATATAAGAATCGCTGAAATCGGAGTTACGGGCTAAAAGTTATGCCCGAAACAAGATTTGAGCGAAAACTGCAAATTACAGCAACATAGCATCTTGGGAGCTCAAAATAAATAATCTACAGCACCCAAAAGGCATGGCAAAGGACTTGAACATAAACTAGATATAATGTACAGCAACTAGGTCCAAAGTGCACCCCCAACGGAGTCACGGATCAATAGCAATGATCTTGGACATATTGAACTTTGAAATAAAATTCTGGCAGCAGAATTTTATTGAAAGTTTGGAGCAAAAGATAAGCATGCTACAGCCACTCAAATGGACATGTGAGGACATGGATGGAAAGACAACAATATATACTTCATGGAACAATCAAAATCCACCCCAAAACTATCATGCTTTGTCCTACAACATCACACGAACACGGCATCGGAACGTTACAGATTTCAGACTTCGTGAAATTTCACTAAGTCCTAAAACAGCAACATCATCATAGCATCAAAAAGAGCATGTTTAAGACACCTCGAAACTAAACATGGCAAAGGGTAAGCACCTCATCAAAATACATATGACGGTGATCCCGAAACACACAAACATGCATCAATGTGGTGAACACACCGATTGCAACGAGCTCAACAAGATGACATTTCATAACAAGTGAAAACACAATATGTGAACATGGCACTTTGCAACGATGATAACAAGGAAACAAAACATCTACCATGCAACCTATCACACCCAACACGTAGTTCGTGGCAAGACGAACACGTGGACATGTCATTTGCATCGTTTGGACAAACGAGCTAAAAGATATCACAAGTCAAAGGTGGCATGAAAATAACACATAACAGCAGTTTATAACATGATGCCCTCTTGCAACAGCAAAACAAGTGTCAAGATGACATCTAACATGCATGACTACAACAGGTAAAACGTAGAGGGCATCTCCACGAACATCTGGACATGCTACACGCGCAAAACGGAGCAACAGGCACCAATCTAGAGCAGTTTGAAGATTGCATCTCAGATCAGGATTTAAAGGACTTAGGGAAAAAAAGGGGGGTACCTCTCCAGATCTGGATCTGGAGGAACAGTACGGGCCGGCCGGATGAACAGTACCGGCGGCGGCCCGGAGGAACAGTGCGGCGGCTGGTGGCGGGAGGCCCGCGGGCGAAACGGGGCGGCGGCCCGGGGAGGATCCCGGCCCGAGCGACGGAGCTGCCTGGGCGCCTGGCCTGGGCCGAAGGCGGAGCGAGTGGTGGAAGAGGCCCGTGGGGCGGTGCGGCGGCCCACCGGTGGAGAAGGAGCTGCGCGCAGCCGGGCGAACTGGTCCCGCAGCTGACGAGGCCCGGTCGGCGTACGGGCCCTTGCGGCGCTGGGTGCGGTCGAAGGAACCGGAGCGGAAGGCACGCGGGAGGAGTTGTCGGGCCGGCGGCGCGGGGCCCGCTCGGTGCGGCCAAGTGGTCCAGGCCCCGATGGCCTCGCTGGATCAGCCGGCCGATCTGGCGCGCGGGACGAGGAACCGAAGGATCTTGCGGACGGCGCCTCGGGGCGTTGACCTCGGGGAAAAATCGATCCAGATCGGATCTGGCGAATGGCGGCTCGAGGGAGCTGGATCCCTCGGGATCCAGAGAAATATCTGGGGATTGGATCTGAGAAAAAAAAAAGAAAAAAAAAAGAAAGTGGAGAAGGGGAAGAAGAAGGGGAATGCCCAAATAGACTAGGGGGTCTATATGTAGCAGTTCTAGACTAGGGTTTGGAGAAGTTTAGGGGCGCTAGGAGCCCTCCGATCGGGATCCAACGGATCCGATCGCGGGGATGATTTAAAAGGACCAGACGGAGATAAAAGAATGCAACAGGGGTATTTCCGGGACACGAAGTAAGGGCACTTCGGACCCACACGGACAACGGAGGGAAAAGTCAACGGAGTCCAAACGAGACGAGATTTGAGAGGCAGGTTGCACACAACAAAACAACAACACACAACACAACCTCGCGGCACACCGGTAACGAAAAACGCCCGAACAACAAAGTAGGCCTACGGGACGTCACAGACACGTGAGGGAGCTCCGGAACACGAAACGGACAACGGGAAGAAACACGACGAACTGGATGCAACCCACAACACAAACAAAATGCAATGGACATGTCTACATGATATGAATGAATGCCACACACTCACACAACAAAACGACGAAAGCCCGAAACACAAAGAGCCCGAAAAGGAAATAGATGAAGCCGGAGATTTATTATATGCCCAAAAGGGAAAGTATTACATCCGGGGCATTACACCGGATGTCCGGGGTGCCCGAGCCAGGAAGAACTCCTTGCAACCGGTGGTGTTTGGGGAAAAATTCGGCGGATTTTGCGGATGAAAATTGGGGAAAAGTGGAGGAAAAGCTAGATCCACACGTGGCACAGCAAATCCATGGAACAAATTCAACAAAATCTTGCCAAATCAACAGATCACAAAAAAATTTTGGGGCTCTTTTTGTGGGGAAATTTTCGAAATAGGGAAGAACACGACAAAAACAGGCTAGAAAACGAAGTGTGTGGCTCCAAAATCGTGAGAAACCTTTGCTCTTGATACCAAATGATACAGGGTGGAACCCTAATCAGCGGATCTTTCACGTTTGGAGGTTGGCACACGATGAACACGGGGAATCACAAGGGAAAGATGGGGAAAACACAAGAGGAAAACACTCAATCAACACGAAAGCAATCACACAAATGCTAGATTCGCGATACAAGGTTGAGATCCATGATCCAAGGTCAACAACGGTGATACAGATAGTCTTCTCCCGGAGGAGGTCTTGGAATCCCGTGGGATCTTCCCGTTAGGGGTCTTGAATCCAGAGGTGGATCTTCTCCGTAGAGGCGCACCGTCTCTTGGGAGAAATCCACACAAGTATCAAATGAGCTAAAACCACAGCTAACCCTAAACGAAAAGAGGAGAGGAGTATATATAGTCTACGGGGACGAAGGGGGTACACGGGCCTCGGCCCAAGTGCTGCACGCAGGCAGATCAGGAGCCGGACGTCCGGGCAGCGGGCCGGATGTCCGGGGCTTCGCGGGGCGCCGGAAGTCCGGGGCGGGGACCCGGATGTCCGGGCTGGAGTGGATGCGCCTCGGGCGCTCTCTGGACAGAGGCGCCGGATTTCCGGGCGCGGGGCCGGATGTCCGGGCCGTGCCTGGCCGGATGTCCGGGCCCTGGCCGGATGTCCGGGCCCTGTAGCCTCAGCTGCTGTTGGCCTTCTATAGGTGAATGCCCAGGGGCCGGAAGTCCGGGCCAGGGGGCCGGATGTCCGGGCCCTGGAGCTCTCTTCTGCTCTTCTCGATGCATTGGCTCGTCCATGATCTTGAGGACTCGTCCATCTTCACGCCCCTCTCCGATGTGGTCTTCTTCACACCTGAGCACACACAACACGTCCGTCTGAGGTAGCGACCATGTCTCGCAGGATTTGTATGGAAGTAGGGCTAGGAGTGACATCACCTCGGTCTCGGGAGCTCTAGTCCTTGGTCCTCTGGGCACTTGATGAGGTGAAGGAGGGTCCATGGTGATGGCCCTAGGATACACCGTATCACGCTCAAGTCGACATACCGACTCAACGCAAGACTCAAGTACACCTACATCAAACACTCTTCGTCAAGCCGCACGTCAACCTTGACATGAACATCGGCATCCTCTACATGACAAGAGTTCAGAAGAGTTATTCGACGAGCAAGAAAGCCGACGTCGTCAAAACCAAGCTTCACTTGAGAAAGCACAAGAACGGCAACGACTACGCCAACAACAACAAGAGCGAGCTCGTCAATATCAAGAAGAACAAGATGCCGAGGCTAACCACCAAGCACAACAACGTCGAGAAGCTCAAGCTATGGAGGCGCAACATGCTTTACAAGATGCACATCACAATGTGGCCGCCCGCAATCGACACACTCGTCAAGAAGAGGATTTCCTTCGAGATGAGATGCAAGAAAGGCGACATCAAGCAAGAATGCAAGAAGAAGTTCCTCCTCAAGCGCGACAAGAGCAACAACCCCAACAAGAACATCAACTCCAACAAGAACGTCTACATCCTCAAGAGCAACAAGATATGGCAAACCGCCAAAATCGAGATCGCCCTCCCAATAGGCAAGGAAACAATGACGAGCATCGCTATGGCAAGCTCAAGTTCACCATGCCAAAGTTCTCCGGAAGCATTGATCCCGAAGACTATCTCTCATGGGCATTGAAAGTTGACAAGATCTTTCGCCTTCACAACTTCGATGAAGAGAAGAAGATCGCAATGGCATCACTTGAGTTCCAAGACTATGTTCTCATTTGGTGGGAGCAAATAATAGAGAGAAGAGAAGCCAAAGGCGAACCTCCTATCACCACTTGGGCTCAAATGAAGGAAGTGATGCGAGCACGCTTCGTGCCTACACACTACAACCGCGACTTGTTCAAGAAGCTACAACTCCTCAAGCAAGGAACCAAGTCCGTTGAAGAGTACTACAAGGAGATGGAGATTGCCATGATAAGAGCCAACATCACGGAAGATGAAGAGCAAACTATGGCGCGATTCTTGAATGGACTCAACTATCCCATCAAGAAGATTGCGGACTTCCAACCATACAACAATCTCCTCGAGCTAGTACACCAAGCAAGCAAAGCGGAGCGACAAGTTCAAGAGGACTACAAGTACTCCAAGTTCAACTCCAAGAACTTCGGCTCCTACAACCAAGCTTCAACGACTTCGGCTACTCCTCCTACCTCTTCCAAGACTTCTACCAACTTCGGAGACAAGCCAAGCTACAAGAATGCGACTACATCGAGTCGTCCATCTTCTACCAACAACTTCAAGCCAAGAGCTTCCTCAACTACAACTCCTACCAAAGACAATAACAAGACGAGCTCCATAAAATGCTTCAAGTGCCAAGGACGAGGCCACAAGTCATTTGAGTGCAAGACCGTTCGCACCATGATCATCAACGACGACGGATCTTATGACTCCATGAGCGATGATGAGATGGAAGCACTTGAGCATGTCGCTATGCATCGTCAAGTCAATGACGAAGAAGACAATCAAGTGTTTTGCGACAATGACTCAAGCCCCAGCCTTGTTGTCTCCAAAGTCTTGACACTCCAACATCAACAAGATGACGACCAACGTTGTCATATTTTCCATACGAAGGCCGGCATCAATGGACGCGTCGTCAAGGTTATCATCGATGGAGGAAGTTGCCACAACTTGGCAAGTGAAGAGCTATGCGACAAGCTTCATTTGGTCAAGACGAAGCATCCGCACCCCTACAAGGTCCAATGGCTCAACGACGCCGGAATTCTTCGAGTCGAGCACACCGTGCAAGTCTCTTTCAAGATTGGCGCCTACGAGGACACTCTTGAGTGTGATGTGATACCAATGTCCGTGTGCCACCTTATTCTTGGACGCCCATGGCAATATGATCGTGGAGTCACACACAATGGACGGACGAATCACTATCATTTCAAGATGAAGGGCAAGGAATTCGTGCTTCGACCTATGACTCCAAGTCAAGTAGCCGCCGACAAGCTTTTACCTACCACCCATCATGGAGAGAATGGTGAGAGAGCGAGCCACCAAAAAGAGAGTGAGAGACACAAGCCAAATATGAGCGACTCCACGATGAGCGACAAGAAGCAACTAGTGCTATTTGCTACCAAACGTGAGATGAGAGAAGTGTGTGAGAACCCATCGAGCGTCTTCCACCTTGTGCTCTTATGCAAAGGGGAAGCCAAACCTACTAACACTTCACCACCTCCACCTTTTGTGTTGTCTAAATTGTTGCAGGAATTCTCGGACGTCTTTCCGGATGAGCTACCACCGGGTCTACCTCCACTCCGAGGGATAGAACACCGCATCGACCTCGTACCCGGTGCTCCACTTCCAAACAAAGCTCCTTACCGCGTCAACCCCGAGGAAACAAAGGAGATACAACGGCAAGTGCAAAAACTCATCGACAAGGGTCATGTACGTGAAAGTCTAAGCCCTTGTGCCGTTCCCGTTATTCTCGTGCCTAAGAAAGACGGAACTTTTCGCATGTGTTCCGATTGCCGTCCGATAAATGCTATCACCGTTAGATACCGTCACCCTATTCCTCGCTTAGATGACATGCTTGATGAACTTTGTGGTGCCACCATCTTTTCAAAAATTGATCTTAAAAGTGGTTATTACCAAATTCGCATTCAAGAGGGTGATGAGTGGAAAACTGCTTTCAAAACCAAGTTCGGGTTATATGAGTGGCTTGTTATGCCAATGGGCTTATCGGAAGCACCCGGCACCTTTGTGCGCCTTATGCACTTTGTTCTTAGACCCTACATAGGTGTCTTTGTCGTGGTTTATTTTGATGACATTCTCGTCTTTAGCAAGTCGCTTGAAGAACATGTTGACCATGTCCAACTTGTTTTACAAGCACTTCGCAAACAACAATTATATGCTAATATGGAGAAATGCACTTTTGGCGTTGACAAGGTTGTCTTTCTAGGATTTGTCGTGTCTTCTCAAGGTGTTCACGTTGATGAAACTAAAATTGAAGCAATTAAAACTTGGCCTCAACCAAAGAATCTCATGCAAGTGCGTAGTTTCCTTGGTCTAGCCGGTTTCTATCGACGTTTTGTGAAGGACTTTAGCACCATTGCTATGCCTCTACACACTTTGAGCAAGAAGAACGCACCCTTCATTTGGGGTCCTTCTCAAGACACCGCGTTCAATGAGCTTAAGAGCTTGCTCACGCACGCACCACTTCTAGCCCTACCAAACTTTGACAAACCGTTTGAGATTCATTGTGATGCTAGCGGTACCGGCATAGGTGGCGTGCTAATGCAAGAAAAGCGCCCAATTGCGTACTTTAGCGAGAAGCTATCGGGAGCGCAACTTAAGTACCCCATATATGATAAAGAGCTTTATGCCTTGGTGAGAGTCCTACGTGTTTGGGAACACTATCTTAGACCTCATGAATTCATTCTTCATACGGACCATGAGACACTCAAGTATCTCAAAGGTCAAACCAAGTTGAACAAGCGTCATGCTAAATGGAGTGAGTTCATTGAGTCTTTTCTCTATGTCATCAAATACATCAAGGGCAAAGAAAATGTTGTGGCGGACGCGCTTTCCCGCAAATGCATGCTTGTAACACAACTTGAGTTGAATGTGATTGGCTTTGAGCATATTAAAGATTTATATGAGCATGATCCTTTCTTTGCAAATGCTTATGCTAAATGCTTGACTCACACTTCTTGGGAACATTACTACATCAAGGATGGATATCTTATGAGAGCTAACAATCTTTGTATTCCCGAGTCTTCGCTTCGTTTGCTCCTTTTGCAGGAATCGCATGGAGGAGGACTCATGGGACACTTTGGACGCGACAAGACGTTTGCTACTCTCTCTAAGAACTATTTTTGGCCCAAGATGCTT
Source organism: Secale cereale (assembly GCA_902687465.1). NCBI lineage: Eukaryota > Viridiplantae > Streptophyta > Magnoliopsida > Poales > Poaceae > Secale > Secale cereale. The sequence continues at coordinate 406,876,836 of LR738710.1, forward strand.
CGTGACGTCTCACGCCTCACCAACCGATGTTCGACATGCCGCAAAGCTAAGTCCAAAGCTCAATCTCACGGTCTTTATATGCCTCTCCCTATTCCATATCATCCATGGGAAGACATAAGCATGGATTTCATACTTGGCTTGCCTAGGACTCAAACGGGCAAAGATTCTGTGCTTGTGGTGGTAGATAGATTCTCCAAAATGGCTCATTTCATTCCTTGCAACAAGATCGACGATGCTTCACATGTTGCCACTCTCTTTTGCAGGGAGATACTTCGTCTTCATGGCGTGCCTAAAACGATCGTGTCGGACCGGGACGTCAAGTTCCTGAGTTACTTTTGGAAAACACTATGTGCCAAGCTGGGAATCAAGCTCCTCTTTTCTTCGGCGTACCACCCACAGACGGACGGCCAGACGGAGGTGACGAACCGCACGCTCTCCACTCTTCTTCGTGTGTTGATCAAGCGGAACATCCGGGAATGGGAGAATTGCTTACCCATCGCCGAGTACGCCTACAACCGCGCAAGACATTCGACCACCGGCAAGTCGCCATTCGAGGTTGTCTACGGCTTCAACCCGTTGTCACCTTTGGACATTCTACCTCTCCCGCTACAAGAGCGCATCAACATGGATGCAAGTGCTCGAGCAAGCTATCTCAAGAAGGTGCACGAAGATACAAGGGCAATGATCGATCGCCAAATCCAACGTCTCGCCACCAAGCTTAACATCAACAAGACACAAATGGTGTTCCAACCGGGCGATCTTGTCTGGCTTCATCTTCGCAAGGACCGATTCCCACACGAGCGCAAGTCCAAGCTTCTACCTCGCGCCGACGGACCATTCAAGGTGCTCGCCCGCTACAACGACAACGCCTACAAGATCGAACTCCCTCGAGACAAGTACTCCGTGAGCGCCACCTTCAACGTCAAGGATCTCTCTCCGTTCCATGGTGATGACGAATTCGATCCGAGGACGGATCTCTCCCAAGGGAGGGGAGATGATGCGGAGCATCCCAAGGTCATCCCCACGGACCCCCCTTCACCTCCTCAAGTGCTTCAAGGACCGATGACACGTGCTCGTGCTAGAGCTTTCGAGACCGAGGTGACGTCACTCCTAGCCCTACTTCCATACGAATCTTGCGAGACATGGTTGCTACCTCAAGCGAGTGTGCTTTGTGTGCTCAGGTGTGAAGGAGACCACTTCGGAGAAGAGCTTGAAGATGGACAAGTCCCCAAGGTCATGGACGAGCTGATGCAACAAGAGGACCAGAAAGCAGCTCCAGGCCCCGGACATCCGGCCCCCTGGCCCGGACATCCGGCCCCTGGACGATCAGCTACAGAAGGCCAGCAGCAACCGAAGCTACAGGGCCCGGACATCCGGCCAGGGCCCGGACATCCGGCCTGGCACGGCCCGGACATCCGGCCTCGGGCCCGGAAATCCGGCGCCTCTGTCCAGAGAGCACCCGAGGCGCGCCCACTCCAGCCCGGACATCCGGCCCATGGCCCCGGACATCCGGCGCCCCGCGAAGCCCCGGACATCCGGCTCGACGCCCGGACGTCCGGCCCCTGATATGCCTGCGCGCATCACTTGGGCCGAGGCCCGTGTATCCCCTTCGCCCGTAGACTATATATACTCCCCTCCTCATTCCGTTTAGGGTTAGCTGTGGTTTAGCTCATTTGACACTTGTGTGGATTTCTCCCACGAGACGGTGCGCCTCTACGGAGAAGATCCACTACGGATTCAGGACCTCCTTCACGGAGAAGATCCCCAGGGATATCAAGACCTCCTCCGGGAGAAGACTATCTGTATCACCGTTGTTGACTTTGGATCATGTATCTCGACCTTGTATCGCGAATCTAGCACTTGTGTGATTGCTACCGTGTTGATTTGAGTGTCCTCTCTTGTGTTTTCCCCGTCTTTCTCTTGTGTTTCCCCGTGTTCATCGTGTGCCACCCTCCAAATCGTGAAAGGTCCGCTGATTAGGGTTCCACCCTACATCACAAAGCTTGCTTCCTGACCTTATGCTTGACGGGCCGCGCATGAGGACAGACAGCAAGGTGGTGCTCAATCACCTCCCTGGGAACGCCGGGGATGTCGGATGCTTGCCATGCAAACACATCGACATTTGCCCGTAGGAAGGTGACGAGCGCGTCTTCCTATTTGTCGTCAAGGGTGGAGCTTATGGTGAAAGCCCCTCCTGTGCCGTCCTCCTTGACAGAAACCTTCTTGGTTCCCGGCGGTGTGGCCCTGGACTTCTTGTTTCTGCCGGTGGAGCTCTCTGGCACGTCCTCGGCGGGAGCACTACACTCCGAAGAGGTGTGCTTGCCGGAGTGGGTGTCCGAGGTCTCACTGGTCTTCTTCTTCTTCTCCCCGGCGGAGCTCTCTGGCACGTCCTCGACGGGAGCGCTACACTCCGAAGAGGTGCGCTTGCCGGAGTGGGTGTCCGAGGTCTCACCGGTCTTCTTCTTCTTCCCTCCCTGGGTTCCAGTGGCAGGAGCAAGTGCCCTCATGGCGGTAGCTGCTGCAACTGCCTGCTGGTATAGTTGGTCAGCACAAATCAGCGCATCTTTCTTATCGGAGGGGATGGTGATGATCGTCACAGGTCCTGGCATCTTCAGGGTGTTGTTGGCGTAGTGTGACGCTGCCATGAACTCGGCCAGCGCTGGGCGGCCAAAAATCCCGTTGTAAGGCAAGGGGATCTTGGCAACATCAAACACGATCCTTTCTGTCCTGTAGTTCAGATCACTTCCAAAAGTCACGAGCAGCGTGACCTTTCCCTTTGGTTGACTTCTTCCCGGGTTGACCCCCTGAAACGTGCCCATCTCTTCGAGGTCTTCGTCAGGAATCTGCAGCTTCTCGACCACGGTAGGCGAGATTAAGTTCAGACTGGCCCCGCCATCGACTAGCATCTTTGTCACCTTGAGGTTGCGTATTGTCAGCGAAACCAACAATGGCAAGCACCCGACCGCAGTAGTGCGATCAGGATGATCCTCAGCATAAAAAATGATAGGCGTGCTGGACCATTTCAGTGGCTTTTGGGCACCAGAAGACGGCTCCGCCACTGTAATCTCACGCGCCCACTGTTTAAGCTGGCGGTGAGAAGTATGCAGCGTGGCGCCGCCATCGACGCACATGGCCTCCATGGCTTTCTGAAACTCTTGGTCACCCGACTCGTCGGCCTCTTCGTGATAGTCATCCTCTGGCTTTCTGTCACGGCCCCGGGCGGGCCTCTCCTGCTGTTTATCCTTGCCGCGACGGCCCGCTTGGCCGTCATGCTTCTTGCCGGACCCCTCAGCACCGTCCTGGCCCTTCTCCTTGTCCCGCCTGTCATATTCAGCCCTCTGCTTCTCAGCAAGGAGGTCAACCTATTGGCAGTCCTGGAGATCATGGCCTTTGGTGCGATGGATCTTGCAGTATCGCTTGCCGGAGTTTCCTGGCTTCTCGGTAGCCGGCAAGGCCCGGCAGGCGACACACCCGGCAATTTCCTTGCCGGGGTCACCCGCCTTGGTTTTCTTGGCGGAGCCGGCGTCATCAGATCCCTCCGGCAAGCACGGCTTTACCTTTGCGCTTCCTATTGCGGTGTCGACCTTTCTTCACCGGGGCGGCAGTATCCTCATCTGAAGAGTCGGTTTCCGCGCCGGCATCTTCGCCGGGGTACTTCCTTCCCTCTTCAGCCCGGGCACATCTGTCAGCAAGAACATAGAGTTTCGCCACATCTTTCACCTTGGTCATTGCTAGTTCTTCAGGCATCTTGCGGTTACACACGTTCTGATGGAATGCGCTGATGATGGCGGCAGGGTGAACATCAGGGATGTTGTGCTGTACCCGGCTGAACCTCTGTATATACTTGCGCAGACTCTCGCCTTCCTTCTGGGGTATGACGTGCACGTCACTTGCTTGGCCATGGGCTTGGTGACCTCCAGTAAAGGCGCCAACAAACTCATGGCACAAGTCCGACCAGGAGGAAATAGAGTCTACCAGCAAGTGGATCAACCATGACATGGCGTTGGGTTTAAGAGCCAACGGAAAGTAATCTGCGAGCACCTTATCGTCGCGGGCTCCGGCAGCTTGCATCGCGATGGTGTAGATGCTGAGGAACTTCGACGGGTGGGTCTTGCCGTTGTCCTTCTCGCCAACGTCAGGCTTGAAGGTGCGGTGAGTGGGCCACTAGAACTGCCGCAGCTCACGGGTAAAAGCCGGACAGCCTACCTCGTAAGGTAGGCCTCCAGGGCTCTCCGGTGCTGGGCGGTTCACAGCAGGCCCTGCTCACCTATCTGACTGGTGGCGCACTCCGCGCCGGCGCTCGATGGTGGTTCGACCGTCTTCATGAGCTCGCTCCTGAAGAACTTGACGCTGGTCGCCTTGGGTCCGTGGGTCGGACGATACTATGGGGATGGCGTCACCCGCGACGTCTCGACGAGTCAACACACGTGGTACCGGGCTCGGAGGAGGCGAATGCACCGTGGCCGCGGTGCTGCCGGTCCTCCCGCCGCCGGTGCGTGGGACCCCTTCGGAACGTCGACCCAGGGGCCTCGCTGGGCTTGGTTCATCCTTGTTGGCGACCGCGACAAGGCTTCGGATGGTGGCTCTCCATTCGTCGAGTTTCCCCGTAACGGGAGGAAAGTCGAGGAGCAACTGCGCGCGCGCTAGGGCTTCTGCTGGGGTTAGCGATAGCGAAACCTGCACGGACCGCGACTCGCTTCGACCCCTAACCATGTCAGGAGGAGCTCCATCACGATCTCGTGGTCGCATGCCGTTTTCACCAGCGCTTCGGCGAGCGGGCAGGTCTTCTATGTCTCGGGAGTGGTGCTCGGGGCTCTTCCTGCGGCGACGCCCGGGATCTTCGGCGTGATGACGTCGTTCATCGCGCGCTGCTTGGGAGGAGCGCGCTGTCGGCGCCAGCGTGGGAGTCCTGGAGGCCCTTGCGTCGCCTTCGGGTGATGCGGCAACGATCCTGGAGGGCCCCGCGCCACCCACGGAGGGCCTAGCTCCGTCTTTGGATTTGGCGGTGTGTGGCCCGTTACCAGGCGAACAAACATCGCCACCTCCCAAACTCCGGCTGCTGGGACGGTGTTGGTGTTCGCGAGCAGCGCCCCGGGTCCTTTCCGTGACCGGTCCGCTGCTCGCCCGCATCGCGACGGGCTGTCTGGCTTCCGACTGGCCAACCGCCACCGTCGTCTTCTTCTTGGGCGCCATGATGATGAAGAAGTGTCGAACTAACTGCTAAAGCCGATTCTCACGACTGTGCCCCATACCTGGCGCGCCAAAGATGTCGGTGTATTGGGGACGACACCTATGGGATCACAAGAATCCCTACTATGGTTGCGGGGCGCGGGGTTGAGAGAACAACGGATCCAACAGTTAGCACACGGTTCGTTTACCCAGGTTCGGGCCGTGAGGATGCGTCAAACCCTACTCCTGCTTTGGTGGATTATATGTTTGTGTTCTTCAGCTAGCTACGGGGCGTGAGGAGCTCCAAAAAGCCGAATCCTCTTCCTGGTCGCCTCGGGCCTCCTTTTATAGAGAAAGGGGTCGCCATAGTGGCACACAGGAGGTGGAAAGGGTACAGTGATGTGAGGTTATCCATCGTATTACATGACAAGGCACATTTAATGCGTCTTGCTTAGGTGTCCTTCTTGTGTCGACACGCGCCCTGGCCAGCGATGCCTGAGATGCCATGTAGGCAGGCAGGCAGCTGAGGTGGCGCAATGGTGGGTCTTCATGAAGATCTGCATGTCGCCACGCAGGTGCCTACCCAGCTGGTTGGGTCGGCAGGTGCATAAGGCGGTGGTGGTTTGATCGGCGTGAGCCTGATGGTGGCCCCGCGGATGCCCTCGGCAAGGGCCTTGCCGGGGCCCCGGCAAGGGTCTTGCCGCGGCGCCTGCTGCCATCCCCGGCAAGGTGCTTGCCGGAGGTCTTGTGGTCTTCCTTGGCTAGGATCCCGCCAAGGGTCGCCGTCTTCTTAGTGCGTATCTGATCTTGAATGTCTTCACAAAGATCTGCATGCCACTACTAGGACATCTCCCGAATCCTTGTCCCATGGGGGTAGCGAACTCAAGGGTGATTCGCTTCGTAGGCGAGGGGCGAGTTGCCGCGGCAAGGGTCTTGCCGGGGCTGCTAAAGCCGGCCCCGGCAAGGATCCTGCCGGGGCTACTGAAACTGGCTCCCGGCAAGGATCTTGCCGGGGGAATCTGCTTCGTCCCTTTGCTCTTTGTGGTCTTGTTCTCTTGGGATTCAGTCTTACCCTGGCTTACCTCCCTTGCCTTGCTTGGTGCGACGGTGCCAGTGGCTCAGACTGCCCGTGCACAGTTATAGGGGTACAAAAAGTGTACCCCTCTTTTTGTACACCGACACCGTCCCTAAGTTGCCGAAGCACCTTAGGAGACACAAGCCACAACTCAAACAAGCTCAAATAAAATTGGGTTAGGTTGCGGAAGGCTATGGTGTGAAATGTGTATGCGGAAGTGTTGGTGGTGGTTGATGAAGAAGCAATTGTCCCTAAGTAGCCTAAACACCTTAGGAGACTCAAATCACTACTCAAGCAACCACAAATGCGATGGAGAACAAAATGGTTTAGGTTGCGGAAGGCTATGGTGGCTATGCGGATGATATGGTGGAAGGCCTAGGCTAACTTGACAAATTTGAGAAAATTTGATGGAGGCAAAGGATGATGGTAGTATTTTTGTGGGATGGGGGATGTCAATAGCTTCAAAACGAGCTAAAGATCGTCAAAAACGGACTCCAGATGAATTAGTTATGGCCAAAAAAAGATTTCAGCCACATGAGTTTCAGGGTTACCCGGACATCCGGGAGAAAATCCAGCTCATCTGGGCTTTGTCCGGATGATCCGGGTGTACATCCGTATGATCCGGGTTCGTTAGCTCAGGTACGGGTATTCGGGTGCGTGGATTACCCAAACGTCCGGGAGAGTGTCCAGCTCATCCGGGAGGTGTCCGGATGATCCGGGACTTTGTCCGGATGATCCGGGCGGGTCAACTCCGCTCGGGATTTCCTCTCGGGGATGAATTTGGGGGCGGAAATGGATGATTTTGGGCTCAAAATTGAGAGGATTTCGTGGATGGAGAGTGAAGAAACTTGTGGAGATGCTAGATCCACTTGAAACCAAGCGGATCCATGGATCAAAATCAACAAAATCTCATCAAACCAACAGATCACAAAAAAATTGAGGCTATTTTTGGTGGGGAATTTTTGAATTTGGGGAAGAACACAACAAAACAAGGCTAGAAAACGGTGAGGGGGCTCCAAATTTGCGAGAAACCAAGGCTCATGATACCATATGATGCGGGGTCAACCCGTTCTAGGCCGATCTTTCACGAAATGGAGGGAATCCCACGAAGAATACGAGGGGGAACACGAGAGAAACACTCAAACCAACAAGAACAAGTCACACATATGCTAGATTCTCGAAACACACAGTGATACAAGATCCATGATCAACAAGGGACGATACAAAGGGTAACCGATTCTTCTCCGTGAGGAGGCCTCGGGGGAATCCCGCGGGATCTTCTCAGTGAAGGAGGTCTTGAATCCGTGTGGATCTTCTCCGTGGAGGCGCCGCAGTCACTCCCAAGGAGATGAACCACTAGTGGATCTGTCAAATGAGCTAAACCTAAGCTAACCCTCAAATGGAGGAGGAGGAGTCAAATATATAGGCTAGGGGGACGAAGGGTTACATGGGCCTCGGCCCAACTCGCACACGCAGGTGGGGGTCCGGATGATCCGGAAGGTGGCCCCGATGATCCGGGTGTCTGGGGTCCGGATGATCCGGGTGACCGTCCGGTCGTCTGGAGGTGTCGACGCACAGCAGATGGCCCGGATGATCCGGGGCTTGGTCCGGATGTCCGGCTCAGTTCGGATGATCCGGGTCCTGGTCCGAATCGACCGGCTTCGTGGGCAAGCTTCGGGTGCCTCGGGGCAATTACCCGGATCATTCGGGTGTTGGTCCGGATCATCCGGGCTTGGTCCGGATCGTCCGGCTGGGGGTCCGGATGATCCGGGCAAGTCCAGTCTTGCTCCGTTTCTTCTCCGTCTTTGCGTATGCTTCTCTCCTTTGATCGTACTTGCTCCTTAGCTGCTCCATGGTGTTCCTCTTGGTTCCTGGTCATGCATAGCACATATGTTTAAGGTAGTAGCCATGTCTCACAAGTGGAAACTGAAGGTTCGGAGAGGAGCGAGTCAACCTTGTGTCCAATGGTGGGTACTTGAGGTCCTGTCGAAGTGAACATGGGGATGATCGTGGGATTCTCCGCATCACGTTTGGCCGTCGGTTTGTGGATGGTATGCCGAAGAAAAGAGTAGCTTGATGCCGAGTTTGGCGCATAGAGTCTTCCAAAAGTAGCTCAAGAACTTGGCGTCCCGATCCGACACCATAGTCTTGGGCACTCCATGTAGACGAATGATTTCCATACAAAAGAGAGTTGCCACATGTGAAGCATCGTCGATCTTGTTACAAGGAATGAAATGAGCCATTTTAGAAAATCTATCCATGACAACAAACACGGAATCCTTTCCATTTTGAGTCCTAGGCAATCCAAGTACAAAGTCCATGCTTATGTCTTCCCATGGATGATATGGAATAGGAAGAGGCATGTAAAGACCATGAGATTGAGCTTTTTACTTAGCTTTGCGACATGTAGAACATCGGTTGGTGAGGCGTTAGACGTCACGGAGCATCTTGGGCCAAAAGTAGTTCTCTGAGAGCGTAGCAAATGTCTTGTCACGTCCAAAGTGTCCCATGAGTCCTCCTCCATGAGATTCCTGCAAAAGGAGCAAACGAAGCGAAGACTCGGGAATGCAAAGTTTGTTAGCTCTCACAAGACATCCATCCTTTATGTATTAGCGTTCCCAAGAAGTGTGAGTCAAACACTTAGCATAAGGATGTGCAAAGAAAGGATCATGCTCATATAAATTTTTTATGTGCTCAAAGCCAATAACATTCAACTCAAGTTGTGTAACAAGCATGCATTTGCGGGAAAGCGCATCCGCCACAACATTTTCTTTGCCTTTGATGTACTTGATGACATAGAGAAAAGACTCAATGAACTCACTTCATTTAGCATGACGCTTATTTAACTTAGTTTGACCCTTGAGATACTTGAGCGTCTCATGCTCCGTATGAAGAATGAATTCATGAGGTCTAAGATAATGTTCCCAAACACGCAAAACTCTCACCAAGGCATAAAGCTCTTTATGATAGATGGGGTAGTTAATTTATGCTCCGGATAGCTTCTCGCTAAAGTATGCAATTGGGCGCTTTTCTTGTATTAGCACGCCTCCTATGCCGGTACCGCTAGCGTCACAATGGATCTCGAAAGGTTTGCCAAAGTTTGGTAGGGCAAGAAGTGGTGCGTGTGTAAGCAAGCTTTTTAGTTCATTGAACGTGGTGTCTTGCGAAGGACCCCAAATAAAGGGTGCGCTCTTCTTGCTCAAGGCGTGTAGAGGCATAGCAATTGTGCTAAAGTCCTTCACAAAACGTCGGTAGAAACCGGCTAAACCAAGGAAACTACGCACTTGTAGGAGATTCGTTGGTTGGGGCCAAGTTTTAATTGCTTCAATTTTAGTTTCATCAACGTGAACACCTTGGGAAGAAACGACAAATCCTAGGAAAACGACCTTGTCAACGCCGAAAGTGCATTTTTTCATGTTAGCATATAAGCGCTCTTTTCGAAGGGTTTGAAAAACCATACGGATGTGTGTGACATGGTCCTCAAGCGACTTGCTAAACACGAGGATGTCATCAAAATAAACCACTACAAAGACGCCTATGTAAGGTCGGAGAACGAAATGCATGAGACGCACAAATGAATCAGGTGCTTCCGATAAACCCATTGGCATGACCAACCACTCATATAACCCAAACTTGGTTTTGAAAGCCGTTTTCCACTCATCACCCTATTGAATGCGAATTTGGTCGTAGCCACTTTTAAGATCAATTTTTGAAAAGATGATGGCACCACATAATTCATCAAGCATGTCGTCTAAACGTGCGATAGGGTAACGGTATCTAACGGTGATAGCATTTATCGGGCGACAATCGGAGCACGTGCGAAAACTTCCATCTTTCTTAGGCACGAGAATAACCGAAACGGCACAAGGTCTTAAGCTTTCACGTACATGACCTTTGTCGATGAGTTCTTGCACTTGCCATTGTATCTCCTTGGTTTCCTCAGGGTTGACGCGGTAAGGAGCCTTGTTTGGAAGTGGTGCGCCGGGTATGAGGTCGATGCGGTGTTCGATTCCGCGAAGTGGAGGTAGACCCGGAGGTAGCTCATCGGGAAAGACTTCCTAGAATTCCTGCAACAATTTGGACAACACTAAAGGTAGAGGTGGTGAAGTGTTAGTAGGTTTGGCTTCCCCTTTGCATAAAAGCACAAGGTGAAAGACACTCGAGGGGTTCTCACACACTTCTCTCATCTCACTTTTGGTGGAGAATAGCACTAGTTGTTTCTTGTCGGTCATATTTGGATTGTGGCTCTCACTCTCCTTTTGGTGGCTCACTCTCTCACCATTCTCTCCACGATGGTTGATAGGTAAGTGTTTGTCGGCGGCTACTTGACTTGGAGACATTGGACGTAGCACAAATTCCTTGCCCTTCATCTTGAAGCTATAGTGGTTTGTCCATCCATTGTGTGTGACTCCACGATCGTATTGCCATGGTCGTCCAAGTAGAAGGTGGCACACGGACATAGGGACCACATCACACTCAAGTGTGTCCTTGTAGGCGCCTATCTTGAAGGAGACTTGCACGGTGTGCTCGACTCGAAGAATTCCGGTGTCATTAAGCCATTGGACCTTGTAGGGGTGAGGGTGCTTCGTCTTGACCAATTGGAGCTTGTCGCCTAGCTCTTCGCTTGCCAAGTTATGACAACTTCCTCCATCGATGATAACCTTGACGGAGCGTCCATTGATGTCGGCCTTGGTATGGAAAATGTGACATCGTTGGTCGTCATCTTGTTGATGTTGGAGTGTCAAGACCTTTGAGACAACAAGATTGGGACTTGAGTCATTGTCGCAAAACACTTGATGGTCTTCTTCTCCATTCACTTGGCGATGCATAGCTACATGTTCAAGGGCTTCCATCTCATCGTCGCTCATTGAGTCATAGGATCTGTCATCATTGATAATCATGGTACGAACGGTCTTGCACTCAAATGACTTATGGCCTCGCCCTTGGCACTTGAAACATTTGATGGAACTCGTCTTGGAGTTGTCCACGGTTGGAGTTGTAGATGATGAAGCTCTTGTGATACGGTGTATCCTAGGGCCATCCCCATGGACCCTCCTTCACCTCAACAAGTGCCCAAAGGACCAAGGACTAGAGCTCCCGAGACCGAGGTGACGTCACTCCTAGCCCTACTTCCATACAAATCTTGCGAGACATGGTCGCTACCTCAGACGGACGTGTTGTGTGTGCTCAGGTGTGAAGAAGACCACATCGGAGAGGGGCGTGAAGATGGACGAGTCCTCAAGTTCATGGACGAGCCAATGCATCGAGAAGAGCAGAAGAGAGCTCCAGGACCCGGACATCCGGCCCCCTGGCCCGGACATCCGGCCCCTGGGCATTCACCCACAGAAGGCCAACAGCAGCCAAGGCTACAGGGCCCGGACATCCGGCCAGGGCCCGGACATCCGGCCAGGCACGGCCCGGACATCCGGCCCCGCGCCCGGAAATCCGGCGCCTCTGTCCAGAGAGCACCCGAGGCGCGTCCACTCCAGCCCGGACATCTGGGCCCCCGCCCCGGACATCCGGCGTCCTGTGAAGTCCCGGACATCCGGCCCGCCGCCCGGACGTCCGGCCCCTGAATTGCCTGCGCGCATCCCCCGGGCCGAGGCCCATGTACCCATTCGCCCCGTAGACTATATATACTCCTCTCCTCATCCCGTTTAGGGTTAGCTGTGGTTTTAGCTCATTTGACACTTGTGTGGATTTCTCCCACGAGACCGGTGCGCCTCTACGGAGAAGATCCACCTCTGGATTCAAGACCCCTAACGGGAAGATCCCACGGGATTCCAAGACCTCCTCCGGGAGAAGACTATCTGTATCACCGTTGTTGACTTTGGATCATGTATCTCGACCTTGTATCGCGAATCTAGCACTTGTGTGATTGCTTCCGTGTTGATTTGAGTGTTCTCTCTTGTGTTTTCCCCATCTTTCTCCGTGTTTTCCCCGTGTTCACCGTGTGCCAACCTCCAAACGTGAAAGATCCGCTGATTAGGGTTCCACCCTATATCAGCTTCACTCTCTTGATGTAGAGCTCGTTGGACACCGAATAGATGTAGTTTGGTGACGTAGTTGTTCGCTTCTTGAGGATCGTCGAAGATCGGGTTGGTAGATGAACTTGGCCTATCCATCATCACAAGCAAGTAAGTGAGTGGAGAAAGGAGAAGACAATATCAATGTACCTTAACCGAGGTTGAAAATGGATCAATGATCACTCAACAATGTAACCCGGAAATAGCACTATTGGTATCACTTCGTGTCGATTCTCACACCTACACAAGTAAAGCTTTGAGAGGAGCTCGGTTAGGATGTGGCACAAATTCAATGCAATCGTCAAAATGACTCAAAGATGTTGAAAATGGTTCACAATTTGCTCATGCAACAAGTAGATCACTAGCAAAGAGTAGCACACGGAACACACGCACGGATAGATAACTGTGGTTGTGCAACCAAGGATGAGCGAAAAATGTGGAAAACCACGGAAAATGCTCGTGTTGCACAACGCTAGAGAGACGCTAACCGATTGCTTAATAGGCGGATACGCACTTGTGCACGACCTATATGGGCGAAACGTAACGACTATCTATCACAAGTATGCTATGAGTGTATGATGTGCCGATGCTTGAGCACAAGATGATGTTGCTATGTATGATCTCTTTGGATGCAAGGCGTATGATGCTATTGTTTCTTTGCTTGGATTGTCTCTTTTGCTTCAAAGCTTTTGAGCTCTTTCTTTGGGCACATATGTATGCTTCTCGTATCAAGGTAGCTATTGTGTATGCGGAGCACTCTTGTGGCACAAGGAGATATGCAATATACCAAGATGATGTGGTATGCAATATATATATGAGTATCACTAATGTGCACAAGTGTCGTGGCCCGGCAATACTCAAATGGCTAGTCTCAATGGGACAGCTACGCAAAGATGGTTCATAGGGTGACAATGCAATTGCAAGATAGAATGATCGAAGTGTCGTCGATGTTACTGTCCTTGCCGAAGTTGAGCGGTGGTGTCGTCGAAGTCTTGCCGTCCCAAGGTAGCCTAAACATCCAAGGAAACGGTGAAACCACAACTCAAGTATCCACGGCAAATGGAGACAAATTTTCTAAACTCGAAGCGGGTAAGCGATGGTGGATGCGGAAAAGGTGGTGGTATGCGGAAGAAATGGTGGAGCACCGAACGAAAATGGCGGAGAAGTGGGGAAATGGCTGCGGGAGGCCGGATGTCCGGGCCAGGGGCCGGATGTCCGGGCCGGGCCGGATGTCCGGGGCACGAGCCGGATGTCCGGGGTGCCCGAGCCAGGAAAAATTCCTTGCAACCGGTGGTGTTTGGGGAAAAATTCGGTGGATTTTTCGGATGAAATTTAGGGAAAAGTGGAGGAAAAGCTAGATCCACACGTGGCACAGCAAATCCATGGAACAAATTCAACAAAATCTTGCCAAATCAACAGATCACAGAAAATTTTTGGGGCTCTTTTTGTGGGGAATTTTTCGAAATTAGGAAGAACACGACAAAAACAGGCTAGAAAACGACGTGTGGGGCTCCAAAATCGTGAGAAACCTTTGCTCTAGATACCATAATGATATAGGGTGTAACCCTAATAAGCGGATCTTTCACGTTTGGAGGTTGGCACACGATGAACACGGGGAAAACACGGAGAAAGATGGGGAAAACACAAGAGAGAACACTCAAATCAACACGGAAGCAATCACACAAGTGCTAGATTCGCGATACAAGGTCGAGATACATGATCCAAAGTCAACAACGGTGATACAGATAGTCTTCTCCCGGAGGAGGTCTTGGAATCCCGTGGGATCTTCCCGTTAGGGGTCTTGAATCCAGAGGTGGATCTTCTCCGTAGAGGCGCACCGGTCTCGTGGGAGAAATCCACACAAGTGTCAAATGAGCTAAAACCACAGCTAACCCTAAACGGAGTGAGGAGAGGAGTATATATAGTCTACGGGGCGAATGGGTACATGGGCCTCGGCCCAGGGGATGCGCGCAGGCATTTCAGGGGCCGGACGTCCGGGCGGCGGGCCGGATGTCCGGGGCTTCACGGGTCGCCGGATGTCCGGGGCGGGGGCCCGGATGTCCGGGCTGGGGTGGACGCGCCTCGGGTGCTCTCTGGACAGAGGCGCCGGATTTCCGGGCGCGGGGCCGGATGTCCGGGCCGTGCCTGGCCGGATGTCCGGGCCCTGGCCGGATGTCCGGGCCCTGTAGCCTTGGCTGCTGTTGGCCTTCTGTGGGTGAATGCCCAGGGGCCGGATGTCCGGGCCAGGGGGCCGGATGTCCGGGTCCTGGAGCTCTCTTCTGCTCTTCTCGATGCATTGGCTCGTCCATGAACTTGAGGACTCGTCCATCTTCACGCCCCTCTCCGATGTGGTCTTCTTCACACCTGAGCACACACAACACGTCCGTCTGAGGTAGCGACCATGTCTCGCAAGATTTGTATGGAAGTAGGGCTAGGAGTGACGTCACCTCGGTCTCGGGAGCTCTAGTCCTTGGTCCTTTGGGCACTTGTTGAGGTGAAGGAGGGTCCATGGGGATGGCCCTAGGATACACCGTATCACTAGTGATCTACTTGTTGCATGAGCAAATTTGTGAACCATTTTCAACATCTTTGAGTCATTTTGACGATTGCATTGAATTTGTGCCACATCCTAACCAAGCTCCTCTCAAAGCTTTACTTGTGTAGGTGTGAGAATCGACACGAAGTGATACCAATAGTGCTATTTCCGGGTTACATTGTTGAGTGATCATTGATCCATTTTCAACCTCGGTTAAGGTACATTGATATTGTCTTCTCCTTTCTCCCACTCACTTACTTGCTTGTGATGATGGATAGGCCAAGTTCATCTACCAACCCGATCTTCGATGATCCTCAAGAAGCGAACAACTACGTCATCAAACTACATCTATTCGGTGTCCAACGAGCTCTACATCAAGAGAGTGAAGCTATGCGAGAGTACATTGGTCAAGTTGCCGAGGACGCGCGACAATTCCAACAAAGCACCAAGGAGCAAATCGACCTCATCAACACCAACATGTCTACTCAATACAATGAGCTACGGACATTGATCATCAACCGACGTTCTTCCTCAACATCATCTCATCGACGAAGCCGCTCAAGTCGACATACCGACTCAACGCAAGACTCAAGTACACCTACGTCAAACACTCTTCGTCAAGCCGCACGTCAAGCTCGACATGAACATCGGCAACCTCTACATGACAAGAGTTCCCAAGAGCTATTCGACGAACAAGAAAATCGACGTCGTCACAACCAAGCTACACTTGAGCAAGCACAAGAACGGCAACGAATACGCCAACAACAACAAGAGCGAGCTCGTCAATATCAAGAAGAACAAGATGCCGAGGCTAACCGCCACGCACAACAACGTCGTGAAGCTCAAGCTATGGAGGCGCAACGTGCTTTACAAGATGCACACCGCAATGTGGCCGCCCGCAATCGACACACTCATCAAGAAGAGGATTTTCTTCGAGATGAGATGCAAGAACGGCGCCATCAAGCAAGAATGCAAGAAGAAGCTCCTCCTCAAGCGCGACATGAGCAACAATACCAACAAGAACATCAACTCCAACAAGAACGTCTACATCCTCAAGAGCAACATGATATGGCAAACCGCCAAAATCGAGAGCGCTTTCCCAATAGGCAAGGAAACAATGACGAGCATCGCTATGGCAAGCTCAAGTTCACCATGCCAAAGTTTTCCGGAAGCATTGATCCCGAAGATTACCTCTCATGGGCATTGAAAGTTGACAAGATCTTTCGCCTTCACAACTTCGATGAAGAGAAGAAGATCGCTATGGCATCACTTGAGTTCCAAGACTATGTTCTCATTTGGTGGGAGCAAATCATAGAGAGAAGAGAAGCCAAAGGCGAACCTCCTATCACCACTTGGGCTCAAATGAAGGAAGTGATGAGAGCACGTTTTGTGCCTACACACTACAACCGCGACTTGTTCAAGAAGCTCCAACTCCTCAAGCAAGGAACCAAGTCCGTTGAAGAGTACTACAAGGAGATGGAGATTGCTATGATAAGAGCAAACATCATGGAAGATGAAGAGCAAACAATGGCGAGATTCTTGAATGGACTCAACTACTCCATTAAGAAGATTGCGGACTTCCAACCATACAACAATCTCCTCGAGCTAGTACACCAAGCAACCAAAGCGGAGCGACAAGTTCAAGAGGACTACAAGTACTCCAAGTTCAACCCCAAGAACTTCGGCTCCTACAACCAAGCCTCAACGACTTCGGATATCCCTCCTACCTCTACCAAGCCATCTACAAACTTAGGCGACAAGCCAAGATACAAGAATGAGACTACATCGAGTCATCAACCTTCTACCAACAACTTCAAGCCAAGAGCTACATCATCTACAACTCCAAATGAAGAGAACCCAAAGACAAGTTCCATCAAATGTTTCACATGTGGTGGCCGTGGACACAAGTCCTTCGAGTGCACCAACAAGAGAACAATGATCTTCCACGACGACGGCACATATGACTCGATGAGCGACGACGAAGTGGACGCCATCAAGCACTTGGCCATCCACCGGCGTATCAATGAAGAAGAAGATCGTCAAGTGTTTTGCGAAAATGACTCAAGCCCGAACCTAGTTGTCTCCAAAGTCTTGACACTACAACATCAACAAGATGACGACCAACGATGCCATATTTTCCATACGAAGGCCGCCATCAATGGACGCTCCGTCAAGGTTATCATCGATGGAGGAAGTTGCCACAACTTGGCAAGTGATGAGCTATGCGACAAGCTTCATTTGGTCAAGACGAAGCATCCGCACCCCTACAAGGTCCAGTGGCTCAACGACGCCGGAATTCTTCGAGTCGAGCACACCGTGCAAGTCTCTTTCAAGATTGGCGCCTACGAGGACACTCTTGAGTGTGATGTGATACCAATGTCCGTGTGCCACCTTATTCTTGGACGACCATGGCAATAAGATCGTGGAGTCACACACAATGGACGGACGAATCACTATCACTTCAAGATGAAGGGCAAGGAATTCGTGCTACGACCAATGACTCCAAGTCAAGTAGCCGCCGACAAGCTTTTACCTACCACCCATCGTGGAGAGAATGGTGAGAGAGCGAGCCACCTAAAAGAGAGCGAGAGCCACAAGCCAAATATGAGCGACTCCACGATGAGCTACACGAAGAAACTAGTGCTATTTGCCACCAAAAGTGAGATGAGAGAAGTGTGTGAGAACCCATCGAGCGTCTTCCACCTTGTGCTTCTATGCAAAGGGGAGGCCAAACCTACTAACACTTCACCACCTCCACCTTTGGTGTTGTCTAAATTGTTGCAGGAATTCTCAGACGTCTTTCCGGATGAGCTACCACCGGGTCTACCTCCACTTCGAGGGATAGAACACCGCATCGACCTCGTACCCGGTGTACCATTTACCAACAAGGTTCTCTACCGTGTCAACCACGAGATACAACGGCAAGTACCCAAACTCATCGACAAAAGTCATGTACGTGACAACTTTAGCACTTGTGCCGCTCCGGTTATTCTATTGCCTACGAAACATGGAAGTTTTCATGCAAATGCATGTTTGTTACGCAAGTGCTTACTTGTTACACAATTTAAGTTGCATGTGATTGGCTTAGAGCACCTAAAAGATTTATATGAGCATGATCCTTTCTTTGCAAATGCCTATGCTAAATGCTTGACTCACACTTCTTGGGAACATCATTACACCAAGGATGGATACCTTATGAGAGCTAACAAACTTTGCATCCCCGAGTCTTCGCTTTGTTTGCTCCTTTTGCAGGAATCGCATGGAGAAGGACTCATGGGACACTTTGGACGCGACAAGATGTTTGCTACCCTCTCTAAGAACTATTTTTGGCCCAAGATGCTACGTGACGTCTCAAACCCCACCAACCGATGTCCGACATGCCGCAAAGCTAAGTCCAAAGCTCAATCTCATGGTCTTTACATGCCTCTTCCTACTACATTTCACCCATGGGGAGACATAAACATGCATTTCATACTTGGCTTGTCTAGGACTAAAAATGGAAACGATTCCGTGCTTGTCATGGTCGATACATTCTCTAACATGGCTCATTTCATTCCCGATAACAAGATCGACGATGCTTCACATGTTGCCACTTTCTTTTGTAGTGAAATACTCAAGAAGGTGCACGAACAAATACGGGCAACAATCGAGCGACAAGTACATCGCCTCACCAACAAGATCAACGTCAACAAGGCAACAATGGCGTCTCACCCGGAAGATCTCAGTTGGCTACATCTTCACAAGGACCACTTCGCGATAGAGCACAAGTCCAAGCCTCTACCTCGTGACGACGGACCATTCAAGGTGCTCCATGGTGATGAAGATTTCGATCCGAGGTCGGATCTTTCCCAAGGGAGGGGAGATGATACGGTGTATCCTAGGGCCATCCCCATGGACCCTCCTTCACCTCAACAAGTGCCCAAAGGACCAAGGACTAGAGCTCCCGAGACCGAGGTGACGTCACTCCTAGCCCTACTTCCATACAAATCTTGCGAGACATGGTCGCTACCTCAGACGGACGTGTTGTGTGTGCTCAGGTGTGAAGAAGACCACATCGGAGAGGGGCGTGAAGATGGACGAGTCCTCAAGTTCATGGACGAGCCAATGCATCGAGAAGAGCAGAAGAGAGCTCCAGGACCCGGACATCCGGCCCCCTGGCCCGGACATCCGGCCCCTGGGCATTCACCCACAGAAGGCCAACAGCAGCCAAGGCTACAGGGCCCGGACATCCGGCCAGGGCCCGGACATCCGGCCAGGCACGGCCCGGACATCCGGCCCCGCGCCCGGAAATCCGGCGCCTCTGTCCAGAGAGCACCCGAGGCGCGTTGATACAGGGTGGAACCCTAATCAGCGGATCTTTCACGAAATGGAGGGGATCCCACGATGAACACGAAGAACACGAGAGGGAACACGAGGGAAAACACGAGAGAATCACTCAAACCAACAAGAACAAGTCACACATATGCTAGATCCTCGAAACACAAAGAGATACAAGATCCATGATCAACAAGGGACGATACAAAGGGTAACCGGTTCTTCTCCGTGAGGAGGTCTTGATGATATCCCGTAGGATCTTCCCGCGAGGGGCCTTGAATCCCGTAGGATCTTCTCCGCAGAGGTCTTGAATCCGTGTGGATCTTCTCCGTGGAGGGGCCGCAGTCACTCACAAGGAGATGAACCACTAGATGAGCAAAGCTCTAGGTATCAAATGAGCTATCTCTAAGCTAACCCTAACTAGGAGGAGGTGGAGGGGTATATATAGTCTAGGTCCACGAAGGGGTAAGTGGGAGAGGGATACATGGGCCTCAGGCCCGATACACTGTGCGCAGACAGGGGCCGGATGTCCGGGCGGGAGCCGGATGTCCGGGCCTTCCCGAGACGCCGGATGTCCGGGCCGAGGGGCCGGATGTCCGGGCTGGAGGGGTTGAGCCACGGGTGTCTTCTGGACAGTGGCGCCGGATTTCCGGCCAGGGCCCGGATGTCCGGGGCGCCGGATGTCCGGGGGTCGGCCGGATGTCCGGCCGCTGTAGCTCCGCGGCGACTCCACTTGAGGCACTTCTTGATCCGCGTCGGTGTGGACTTGTCCTATGCTTCGAGCATCTCCTTGGTCGTCTCCTCGGTTCCTAAGCACATGTAGTGTCTTTGCATTAGGTAGCAACCAAGTCTCGCATGAATGAGAAGGGGAAGCATCGAGGAACGGGTTCACCTTGTGTCCACTTGGGGTTTGGGTAGTAGTCGTAGTGTACATGGGGATGAACGAAGGATGCTCCGTATCAGTCTTGACACTCCAACATCAACAAGATGACGACCAACGATGCCATATTTTCCATACGAAGGCCGGCATCAATGGACGCTCCATCAAGGTTATCATCGATGGCGGAAGTTGCCACAACTTGGCAAGTGAAGAGCTATGCGACAAGCTTCATTTGGTCAAGACGAAGCATCCGCACCCCTACAAGGTCCAGTGGCTCAACGACGCCGGAATTCTTCGAGTCGAGCACACCGTGCAAGTCTCTTTCAAGATTGGCGCCTACGAGGACACTCTTGAGTGTGATGTGATACCAATGTCCGTGTGCCACCTTATTCTTGGACGACCATGGCAATATGATCGTGGAGTCACACACAATGGACGGACGAATCACTATCACTTCAAGATGAAGGGCAAGGAATTCGTGCTACGACCAATGACTCCAAGTCAAGTAGCCGCCGACAAGCTTTTACCTACCACCCATCGTGGAGAGAATGGTGAGAGAGCGAGCCACCTAAAAGAGAGCGAGAGCCACAAGCCAAATATGAGCGACTCCACGATGAGCTACACGAAGAAACTAGTGCTATTTGCCACCAAAAGTGAGATGAGAGAAGTGTGTGAGAACCCATCGAACGTCGTTCACCATGTGCTCTTATGCATAGGAGAAGACAAATTTACTAACACTTCACAATCTCTACCTTTTGTGTTGTCACCTTTATTGCAGGAATTCTCGGACGCCTTTACCGATGAGGTACCACCGCTTCTACTTCACGGGATACAACACCGCACCGAACTCGTACCCGGTGTACCATTTACCAACAAGGTTCTCTACCGTGTCAACCACGAGATACAACGGCAAGTACCCAAACTCATCGACAAAAGTCATGTACGTGACAACTTTAGCACTTGTGCCGCTCCGGTTATTCTATTGCCTACGAAACATGGAAGTTTTCATGCAAATGCATGTTTGTTACGCAAGTGCTTACTTGTTACACAATTTAAGTTGCATGTGATTGGCTTAGAGCACCTAAAAGATTTATATGAGCATGATCCTTTCTTTGCAAATGCCTATGCTAAATGCTTGACTCACACTTCTTGGGAACATCATTACACCAAGGATGGATACCTTATGAGAGCTAACAAACTTTGCATCCCCGAGTCTTCGCTTTGTTTGCTCCTTTTGCAGGAATCGCATGGAGAAGGACTCATGGGACACTTTGGACGCGACAAGATGTTTGCTACCCTCTCTAAGAACTATTTTTGGCCCAAGATGCTACGTGACGTCTCAAACCCCACCAACCGATGTCCGACATGCCGCAAAGCTAAGTCCAAAGCTCAATCTCATGGTCTTTACATGCCTCTTCCTACTACATTTCACCCATGGGGAGACATAAACATGCATTTCATACTTGGCTTGTCTAGGACTAAAAATGGAAACGATTCCGTGCTTGTCATGGTCGATACATTCTCTAACATGGCTCATTTCATTCCCGATAACAAGATCGACGATGCTTCACATGTTGCCACTTTCTTTTGTAGTGAAATACTCAAGAAGGTGCACGAACAAATACGGGCAACAATCGAGCGACAAGTACATCGCCTCACCAACAAGATCAACGTCAACAAGGCAACAATGGCGTTTCACCCGGAAGATCTCAGTTGGCTACATCTTCACAAGGACCACTTCGCGATAGAGCACAAGTCCAAGCCTCTACCTCGTGACGACGGACCATTCAAGGTGCTCCATGGTGATGAAGATTTCGATCCGAGGTCGGATCTTTCCCAAGGGAGGGGAGATGATACGGTGTATCCTAGGGCCATCCCCATGGACCCTCCTTCTCCTCAACAAGTGCCCAAAGGACCAAGGACTAGAGCTCCCGAGACCGAGGTGACGTCACTCCTAGCCCTACTTCCATACAAATCTTGCGAGACATGGTCGCTACCTCAGACGGACGTGTTGTGTATGCTCAGGTGTGAAGAAGACCACATCGGAGAGGGGCGTGAAGATGGACGAGTCCTCAAGTTCATGGACGAGCCAATGCATCGAGAAGAGCAGAAGAGAGCTCCAGGACCCGGACATCCGGCCCCCTGGCCCGGACATCCGGCCCCTGGGCATTCACCCACAGAAGGCCAACAGCAGCCAAGGCTACAGGGCCCGGACATCCGGCCAGGGCCCGGACATCCGGCCAGGCACGGCCTGGACATCCGGCCCCGCGCCCGGAAATCCGGCGCCTCTGTCCAGAGAGCACCCGAGGCGCGTCCACTCCAGCCCGGACATCCGGGCCCCCGCCCCGGACATCCGGCGACCCGTGAAGCCCCGGACATCCGGCCCGCCGCCCGGACGTCCGGCCCCTGAAATGCCTGCGCGCATCCCCTGGGCCGAGGCCCATGTACCCATTCGCCCCGTAGACTATATATACTCCTCTCCTCACTCCGTTTAGGGTTAGCTGTGGTTTTAGCTCATTTGACACTTGTGTGGATTTCTCCCACGAGACCGGTGCGCCTCTACGGAGAAGATCCACCTCTGGATTCAAGACCCCTAACGGGAAGATCCCACGGGATTCCAAGACCTCCTCCGGGAGAAGACTATCTGTATCACCGTTGTTGACTTTGGATCATGTATCTCGACCTTGTATCGCGAATCTAGCACTTGTGTGATTGCTTCCGTGTTGATTTGAGTGTTCTCTCTTGTGTTTTCCCCATCTTTCTCCGTGTTTTCCCCGTGTTCATCGTGTGCCAACCTCCAAACGTGAAAGATCCGCTGATTAGGGTTCCACCCTATATCATCTTGGCTTGAAGTTGTTCGTAGAGGGTGGACGACTTGATGTAGTCGCATTCTTGTAGCTTGACTTGTCACCGAAGTTTGCAGATGGCTTGGTAGAGGTAGGCGTAGCCGAAGTAGTTGAAGCTTGGTTGTAGGAGCCGAAGTTCTTGGACGTGAACTTGGAGTACTTGTAGTCCTCTTGAACTTGTCGCTCCGCTTTGGTTGCTTGGTGTACTAGCTCGAGGAGATTCGTGTATGGTTGAAAGTCCGCAATCTTCTTGATAAGATAGTTGAGTCCATTCAAGAATCTCGCCATCGTTTGTTCTTCATCTTCCGTGATGTTGGCTCTTATCATGGCAATCTCCATCTCCTTGTAGTACTCTTCAACGGACTTGGTACCTTGCTTGAGAAGTTGTAGCTTCTTGAATAAGTCACGGTTGTAGTGTGTTGGCACGCAACGTGCTCTCATGACTTCCTTCATTTGAGCCCAAGTAGTGATAGGAGGTTCGCCTTTTGCTTCTCTTCTCTCTATGATTTGCTCCCACCAAATGAGAACATAGTCTTGGAACTCAAGGGAGGCCATTGCAATCTTCTTTTATTCATCAAAGTTGTGTAAGCGGAAGATCTTATCAACTTTCAATGCCCATGATAGGTAATCTTCGGGATCAATGCTTCCAGAAAACTTTGGCATGGTGAACTTAAGCTTGCCATAGCGATGCTCTTCATTGTTTGTTTGCCTATTGTAAGGGCGTTCTTGATTTGGACGATTGTCAATCTCATGTTGCTCTTGGCGGCGTAGATGTTCATTGTCATGGTGTACTTGCCGAGCTTGTGGTTCTTGTTGAGCTTATTGCTCTTGTCGCGCTTGAGGAGGAACTTCTTCTTGCATTCGTGCTTGATGGCGTCTCTCCTACATATCATCACGAAGGAAATCCTCTTGTTGACGAGTATGCCGATTGCGAGTTGCCACATTGCGATGTGAATCACGTAATGCTTGTTGCGCCTCAAGAGCTTGAGCTTCTCGGCGTTGTTGTGCTTGACGATTAGCCTCGGCATCTCGTTCTTATTGGTGTCGACGTGCGTGCTCTTGTTGTTGTTGGCGTCGTTGTTGTCGTTCTTGTGCTTGTTCCGGTGTAGCTTGGTTTTGACGATGTTGACTTTCTTGCTCTTCAAATAGCTCTTGGGAGGTCTTATCATGAAGTGGATTCCGGTTGTCATGTCGAGCTTGACGTGCGGCATGAGGAAGAGTGTTCGATGTAGGTGTACTTGATCCTTCCGTGGAGTCGGTATGGCGAATTGAGCGGCTTCGTCTTTGAGAAGATGTGGAGGAAGAACGACGGTTTACTATCAAAGTCCGTAGCTCATCGAATTGAGTAGACATGTTGGTGTTGATGATGTCGAATTGTTCTCTTGTTCTTGCTTCAAATTATCGTGCGTCGGCGGTGACTTGGTCAATGTGCTCGCGCATAGCTTCACTTTCTTGATGTAGAGGTCGTTGAACGCCGAATAGATGTAGTTTGGTGACGTATTTGTTCGATTCTGAGGATCATCGAAGAGCGGGTTCGAAGATGTACTTGGCATATCCATCATTGCAAGCAAGAGTGTTAGTGGGAGAAAGGAGAAGACAATAACAATTGTACCTTGACCGAAGTTGAAAATGGATCAATGATCACTCAATAATGTAACCCGGAAATAGCACTATTGGTACCACTTATTGTCGATTCTCACACCTACACAAGTAAAGCTTTGAGAGGAGCTTGGTTAGGATGGTGGCACGAAGTCAATGCAATTGTCAAAGTGACTCGATGATGTTGAAAATGGTTCACAATTTGCTCATGCAACAAGTAGATCACAAGCAATAAGTAGCAAACGGAACACACGCACGGATAGATAAATGTGGTTGTGCAACCAAGGGGGAGCGAAAATGTGGAAACCACGGAAAATGCTCGTGTTGCACAACACTAGAGAGACGCTAACCGATTGCTTAATAGGCGGATATGCACTTGTGCACAACCTATAAGACGCAAAATGTAACGACTTCCTATCACAAGTATACTATGAGTGTATGATGTGCCGATGCTTGAGCACAAGATGATGTATTGCTATCTCGTATGATCTCTTTTGATGCAAGGCGTATGATGCTATTTTCCTTTTGCTTATAAGCTTTTGGGTGGCTCTTTTGCTTAAAAGCTTGTGAACTCTTTCGTTGGCCGCTTATGCATGCTTCTCGGATCAAGGTAGCTATTGTGTATGCGGGACACTCTTGTGTCACACGGAGATATGATGATGTAGTATGCAATATCTATGACTATCACTAATGTGCACAAGTGTCGTGGCCCGGCAATACTCAAACGGCTAGTCTCGATGGGAAAGCTACGCAAAATTGGTCTATAGTGTGACAACGCAATTGGAAGGTAGAATGAACAAGGTGTCGTCGATGTTACCGTCCTTGCCGAGGGTGAGCGGTGGTGTTGTCGAAGTCGTTCCGTTCCAAGGTAGCCGAAACATCCAAAGAAACGGTGAAACCACAACTCAAGTATCCAAGGCAAAGTGAGACAAAATTGTCAAAATCGTAGTGGTGAAATGATGGTGGTTGCGGAAGTGGTGGTGGTATGCGGAAGGTTTGGTGGGAAACCGAACGAGAATGGCGGGGTTAAGTGCAAGGTGGTGTGGATGGGGGATTTTTGGCTGCGGGAGGCCGGATGTCCGGGCCAGGGGCCGGATGCCCGGGGCACGGGCCGGATGTCCAGGGCACGGGCCGGATGTCCAGGGTGCCTGCGGCCCTGATGAACTCCTTGCACACGGTGACTTCCGGGGACAAAATACGTCGGATTTTGCGGCTCAAAATTGGGGAAAAGGTGGGGAAAAGCTAGATCCACTCGTGGCACAGCAAATCCATGGAATAAATTCAACAAAATCTCGCCAAATCAACAAATAACAAAAAAATTTAGGGCTATTTTTGGTGGGGAATTTTCGAAATTGGGAAGAACACAACAAAAACAAGCTAGAAAACAAGGAGTGGGGCTCCAAATTTGTGATCAACTGTGGCTCATGATACCATAATGATGTAGGGTGGAACCCTAGATGGCCAATCTTTCACGAAAAGGAGGGATCCCGAGGATGAACACGTGGTACACGAGGGAAAACACAAGAGGGACAAGAAGAAAACACTCAAATCAACAAGTTTAGGTCACACAAGTGCTAGATCCGGGTACACAAAGTGCGATACACGATACACGATCAACTAAGGACGATACAAGTGGCGGTAGTCATCTCCGTGAGGAGGTCTTGATGTTCTCCTCCGTATAGGAGGTCTTGAATCCGGTGGATCTTCTCCGAAGAGGCCGCGGTCTCGTAGGAGAGGAACCACTAGGGTGTTTAGATGAGCTATCACAAAGCTAACCCTAAAAAGATGTAGGAGGAGGAATATATATAGTGTACGAGGCAAAGGGGTACATTGGTCACGCCCGAAGGAGGTGCGCGCAGGCCATCATCGACCGGATGTCCGGGCATCGTCCCGGATGTCCGGGCTGTTGGGAGGCGCCGGATGTCTGGGCTTGGCGCCGGATGTCCGGGCTATCGGGGCCAGCCATGAGTATGCTTCTATGGTGGGCGCGTCGGATTTCCGGGCCCGAGGCTGGATGTCCGGGCCCTGTAGCTTCGGCTGCTGGGGCTGATCGTTCAGGCGTCGGATGTCCGGGCCAGGGGCCGGATGTCCGGGGCCTGGAGCTTTCTTCAGCTTCTCTCGATGCAAAGCTTTGTCCGTGAGCTTGGGGACTTGTCCATCTTCACGAGCCTCTCCGATGGGGTCTTCTTCATACCTGAGCACACAAAACACATCCGTCTGAGGTAGTAGCCATGTCTCGCAAGATTCATATGGAAGTTGGACTAGGAGAGATGTCACCTCGGTCTCGAGAGACCTTGCACGAGCACGTCTCCTTGGTCCTTGGAGCACTTGGTGATGCGATGGAGGGTCCATAGGGATGACCTCGTGATGCTCCGCATTAGAAAGATAATCCACGGAATCCCAAGTCGTCGTTGCTCTCTAGAGCTCTTTTCGTCAACTCGTGCGTTTGTGAAGTTGACGAGTATGGATGGGTACCTACACAAAAGAGACACAAACCAAAGAAATTGTGCGCGTGGTAAATGTACACATCATCCATCATGATGTGTATGTGCATGTGTGAGTTAGCACAAGATAAGCATCGCTCAAAGGAATTCGATGCATATTATTAGAACATGTCATCCATCATGAAAGAATGGTTGTCATGTATAGGACGATGGGGACACAAATTAGAGCAAGTATGTGGCACAACAATAGCATTGGCATTCATGGGGAGCATATTGTGCACACAAGTATGGGGATCATGCAATGGATGTGATGGATCAAAATCTCCTAAAAAGTATGAGGAAACTATGGGGGTCTTGATGCGGAGCATCCCAAGATCATCCCCATGGACATACCGTCGACTCACCAAGTGCCCAAAGGACCAATGACACGAGCGCGTGCAAGAGCTCTCGAAGCCGAGGTGAACTCGCTCCTTTTGCTATTTCCTCTCGAGTCGCATGGGACATGGCTTCTACCATCATCAGAAACTCTATGCATACTCAGGTACTTGGATGAAGGCCACGGGACAGCTCTGCACAGTGGACAAGGCGGTGGGATCGACAAGTGCTTGGAACAAGAAGAAGGGCGGCTGAAGACGCTACAGGCACCGGACGTCCGACCTCTACTGGACGACCGGGCACTCCCAGGCACCGGACGTCCAACGTTCACCGGACGACCGGCGACTCCCAAACGACCGGACGACCGGAGGCCACCGGACGTCCGTGACACCGACTACAAAACATAATTAGCGGAAATCCGAGGATTACCGGACGTCCGGCCCCTCCCGAGCCACCGGACGTCTGGTGACCCAGCGGACGTCTGACCCGACGACGTTATCCCATGTAATATATACTCGTTGACTTCCTTCGTGCTAGGTAGCTTTGTGATAGCTCATCTAGACCTTAGTGGTTCCTCTCCTACGAGACCGCAACCTCCTTGTAGAAGATCCACCGGATTCAAGACCTCCTTCACGGAGATGAACATCAAGACCTCCTCATGGAGATGACTACCGCCACTTGTATCGTCCTTAGTTGAACGTGTATCATGTATCGCACTTTGTGTACCCGGATCTAGCATTTGTGTGACCTAAAACGTGTTGATTTGAGTGTTTTCTTCTTGTCCCTCTTGTGTTTTCCCTCGTGCCTCACGTGTTCACCCTTGGGATCCCTCCTTTTCGTGAAAGATCGGCCACTTAGGGTTCCACCCTACATCATTATGGTATCAAGAGCCACGGTTTCTCACGAAATTGGAGCCCCTACCCGTGTTTTCTAGCTTGTTTTTGTTGTGTTCTTCCCAATTTCGAAAATTCCCCACCAAAAATAGCCCCAATTTTTTGTGATCTGTTGATTTGACGAGATTTTGTTGAATATGTTCCATGGATTTGTTGTACCACGAGTGGATCTCGATTCCCCCCCTTTCCCCAATTTTCTTCCGCAAATTCGGCCAAGTTTGACCAATTTGTCCACGGATACCTCGAACCCTAGCCCAGACCTACCGGATGACCGGCATCTTACCGGACGTCCGGAGCCCCGCAAACCGCCGGACATCCATCATCCATCGGACGACCGGCACATTCTATACAGAAGTATTTACAGGATTTCCGAGACTTACCGGACGTCCGGCGACTGGACGGCCGGCGACCTACTGGACTTCCGAGGAACCCTGATGAAGCTAAATTTCTTCAGTTTTGTCCCACCTTCCGGAACCACCTACTCTTTCATACACTCACATCTCCCATACCACCACCACCATTGCCTAACCAAAATCACTACCGTATTACCTCTTTGTGTCTTGGATCATTTGAGTTGTGGTTTCCCGTTTCCTTGTGTGTTTCGGCTATCTTGGAACGGAACGACATCGACAAGACCACCTCTCAACCTCGCCAAGGACGGTAACATCAATGAAACTTTGTCATTCTACCTTGCAACTGCATTGTCACCCCTATAGACCATTTTTGCGTAGCTTTCCCATCGAGACTAGCCATTTGAGTATTGTCGGGCCACGACACTGGTGCACATTAGGGATAGTCATAGATATTGCATACTACATCATCATATCTCCGTGTGATACAAGAGTGATCCGCCTACACAATAGTACCTTGATCCGAGAAGCATGCATAAGTGACCAAAGAAAGAGCTCACAAGCTGTTAAGCAAAAGAGCTACCCAAAGCTAATAAGCAAAAGGAAAAATAGCATCATACGCCTTGCATCAAAAGAGATCATATGATATAGCAATACGTCATCTTCTGCTTAAGCATCGGCGCATCATACACTCATAGTATACTTGTGATAGGAAGTCGTTACGTTTTGCCTCTTTTAGGTCGTGCACAAGTGCGTATCCGCCTATTAAGCAATCGGTTAGCGTATCTCTAGTGTTGTGCAACAAGAGCATTTTCCGTGGATTCCACATTTTCGCTCACCCTTGGTTGCACAACCACATTTTATCTATCCATGCGTGTGTTCCGTGTGCTACTTAGTGCTTGTGATCTACTAGTTGCATGAGCAAATTGTGAATCATTTTCAACATCATAGAGTCACTTTGACAAATGCATTGAATTTGTGCCACCATCCTAAGTAAGCTCCTCTCAAAGCTTTACTTGTGTAGGTGTGAGAATCGACACGAAGTGGTACCAATAGTGTTATTTCCGGGTTACATTATTGAGTGATCATTGATCCATTTTCAACATCGGTCAAGGTACATTTGGTATTGTCTTCTCCTTTCTCCCACTCACACTCTTGCTTATAATGCTGGATAGGCCAAGTACATCTTCGAACCCGCTCTTCGATGATCCTCAAGAATCGAACAACTACGTCACCAAACTACATCTCTTCGGCATCCAACGAGCTCTACATCAAGAAAGTGAAGCTATGCGAGAGCACATTGAGCAAGTCGCCGCCGATGCATGACAATTTGAAGCAAGAACAAGAGAGCAATTCGACATCATCAACACCAACATGTCAACTCAATTCGACGAGCTACGGACCTTATAGTCAACCGACGTTCTTCTTCCACATCTTCCCATAGACGAAGCCGCTTAAGTCGACATACCGACTCCACGGAAGGATCAAGTACACCTACATCGAACACTCTTCGTCAAGCCGCACGTCAAGCTCGACATGTCAACTGGAATCCACTTCATGACAAGAGCTCCCAAGAGCTATTTGAAGAGCAAGAAAGTGGACATCGTCAAAACCAAGCTACACTTGAACAAGCGCAAGAACGACAACGACTACGCCAACAACAACAAGAGCGAGAACGTCGACGCCAAGAAGAACAAGATACCGAGGCTAATCGTCAAGCACAACACCGCCGAGAAGCTCAAGCTCTTGAGGCGCAACGAGCATTACGTGATTCACATCGCAATGTGGCAACTCGCAATCGACATACTCGTCAAGAATAGGATTTCCTTCGGGATGAGATACAAGAGAGGCGCCACCAAGCACGCATGCACGAAGAAGTTCCTCCTCAAGCGCGACAAGAGCAACAACCTCAACAAGAACCACAAGCTCGGCAAGTAAACCATGACAATGGACATCTACTCCGACAAGAGCAACATGTTATTGACAATCGTCCAAATCAAGAACGCCCTCTCAATATGCAAGCAAACAATGAAGAGCATCGCTATGGCAAGCTTAAGTTCACCATGCCAAAGTTTTCCGGCAGCATTGATCCCGTAGACTACCTCTCATGGGTATTGAAGGTTGATAAGATCTTCCGCTTACACAACTTTAATGAAGAAAAGAAAATTGCTATGGCCTCCCTTGAGTTCCAAGACTATGTTCTCATTTGGTGGGAGCAAATTATAGAGAGAAGAGAAGTGATAGAGGCAAAGGTGTCCCGTCTTTCGATGAGATGGTGGCTATCGCTTTGGAGGAAGTCGACTTTGACAATCCGACTACGAACGTGCGAGGACGTCGCGCCTTAGCAATCGCTAAACCAACTCCGAGAGGTTATTGACCACGCCGGAGCACGATCAACCTGACCACGAAGGTCTGTTTCCTGCAGGCAAACGAAGAACAAGCAAGAAACTGAGATTGCAATCCGGATATTGCGAATTCAAGAGGAAAGCTTTATTGATCAAGTGGGGTTCTGTGACGTCTTGGTCTGGTCGTTGAACACAAACGAAGTACGCGAAGTTGCAGCTATGGCAAGCTTTAATCTAAACAAAACCCAAAGTCTAAACGACGCCCTAAGGGCTGTATATATGGGGGAAAGAGGAGGGAATTTCGTGGCCCTTGGTGGAGGGGTCCGAAACCAACCCTAACTCTTGTTTCTCCACACATACGGACTCTAAAAACAGCCTATACTCAAGTATTTCGAAATTACATGGGCCTGGCCCAATAATAAGGTGACGCAGCACCTATAATAGCCTCTGGACGAAATTTATGAAGTGGCATCTTGTATATTTCGTCCAAGGCTTCTCGCACTCATTATGGTGGCTTCAAAGTCCTGAAATCATCAATTGAAACTCCATTCTTGTTCCCCTTGCGCATGCCATCATCTCCATGCTTGATCTTGCTCCAATGTTCATCCTTCTTGTCCAAGCTAGGCCCTTCATTTGTAAGCAAGACAAATGTATCCAATTTAGGCAGCATCATATTCTCATGAACATTAGATTCATTACCAAGAAACGAAAGTACCTGGTAATTTAATTGGTGTGCGCGAGCTCTAGTAATTGGTCCTGTATATGTGTCAGTTGGAGCTGTGGGTGTAACCTTGTTAGTGATGTCCTCATCAAGAAGCAAAAGGAGAACCTCCTATCACTACTTGGGCTCAAATGAAGGAAGTCATGAGAGCACGCTTCGTGCCAACACACTACAACCGTGACTTGCTCAAGAAGCTACAACTCCTCAAGCAAGGTACCAAGTCAGTTGAAGAGTACTACAAGGAGATGGAGATTCCGATGATACGCGCAAACATCACGGAAGATGAAGAACAAACGATGGTGAGATTCCTGAATGGACTCAACTATCCTATCAAGAAGATTGTAGACTTTCAACCCTACACGACCCTCCTCGAGCTAGTACACCAAGCAACCAAAGCAGAGCGACAAGTGCAAGAGGACTACAAGTACTCCAAGTTCAACTCCAAGAACTTCGGCTCATACAACCAAGCTTCAACGACTTCAGCTACTCCTACCTCCACCAAGCCATCTACAACCTTCGGTGACAAGTCAAGCTACAAGAATACGACTACATCAAGTCGTCCACCTACTACAAACAACTTCAAGCCAAGAACTTCATCATCTACAACTCAAACCGAGGACAACTGCAACACGATCTCCATCAAGTGTTTCAAGTGCCAAGGGTGAGGCCACAAGTCATTTGAGTGCTAGACCGTTCACACAATGATCATCAATGATGACGTATCCTATGACTCAATGAGCGACGATGAGATAGAAGCCCTTGAACATGTAGCTATGCATTGCCAAGTGAATGAAGATGAAGACAATCAAGTGTTTTACAACAATGACCCGAGTCCCAATCTAGTTGTCTCCAAGGTTTTGACACTCCAATATCAACAAGATGACGGCCAACGATGTCATATCTTCCATACCAAGGCCGGCATCAATGGACGCTCCGTCAAGGTTATCATCGATGGAGGAAGGTGACATAACTTGGCAAGCGAAGAGCTATGCGACAAACTACAATTGGTCAAGACGAAGCAACCTCACCCCTACAAGGTCCAATGGCTTAACGACGCCGAAATTCTTCGAGTCGAGCATACCGTGCAAGTCTCCTATTGATAGAGGCAAAGGTGTCCCGTCTTTCGATGAGATGGTGGCTATTGTTTTGGAGGAAGTCGACTTTGACGATCCGACTACGAACATGCGAGGACGTCGCGCCTTAGCAATAGCTAAACCAACTCCGAGAGGTTATTGACCATGCCAGAGCACGATCAACCTGACCACGAAGGTCTGTTTCCTGCAGGCAAACAAAGAACAAGCAAGAAACTGAGATTGCAATCTGGATATTGCGAATTCAAGAGGAAAGCTTTATTGATCAAGTGGGGTTCTGTGACATCCTTGTCTGGTCCTTGAACACAAACGAAGTACGCGAAGTTGCAGCTATGGCGAACTTTAATCTAAACAAAACCCAAAGTCTAAACGACGCCCTAAGGGTTGTATATATGGGGGAAAGGGGGAATTTCGTGGCCCTTGGTGGAGGGGTCCGAAACCAACCCTAACTCTTGTTTCCCCACACATACGGACTCTAAAAACAGCCTATACTCAAGTATTTCGAAATTACATGGGCCTGGCCCAATAATAAGGTGACGCAGCACCTATAATAGCCTCTGGACGAAATTTATGAAGTGGCATCTTGTATATTTTGTCCAAGGCTTCTCGCACTCATTATGGTGGCTTCAAAGTCCTGAAATCATCACTTGTAACTCCATTCTTGTTCCCCTTGCGCATGCCATCATCTCCATGCTTGATCTTGCTCCTATGTTCATTCTTCTTGTCCAAGCTAGGCCCTTCATTTGTAAGCAACACAAATGTATCCAATTTAGGCAGCATCATATTCTCATGAACATTAGAATCATTACCAAGAAACGAAAGTACCTGGTAATTTAGTTGGCGTGCGTGAGCTCTAGTAATTGTCCTGTATATGTGTCAGTTGGAGTTGTGGGTGTAACCTTGTTAGTGATGTCCTCATCATCCTCCCCTTCTTGAATTGAAGTCGTCCTCGACGGAAGCTCATCTTCCTCACCCAAGTAAGGCTTCAAATCTGCAATGTTAAATGTGAGACTAACCCCAAAATATGCAGGCAACTCAAGTTTATATGCATTATCATTTATTTTCTCTAACACCTTGAAAGGACCATCAGCACGTGGCATTAGCTTTGACTTGCGCAAATTAGGAAACCTATCCTTACGCAAATGTAACCAAACAAGATCTCCAGGTGCAAAGACAACACGTTTTCTACCCTTATCTCCAACAAGTTTATATTTAGCATTCATGCGCTCAATATTTTCCTTAGTTATCTCATGCATTTTTAAGATCAATTCAGCACGTTGTTTAGCATCAAAATTAACCTTCTCCGAAGATGGGCAACAAATCAATAGGTGCACGAGGTAGGAAACCATAGACAATTTCAAAAGGGCACATCTTAGTTGTAGAATGCAACGAACGATTGTAAGCAAATTCAATATGAGGCAAGCACTCTTCCAACATTTTCTTATTATTCTTCAAAACAGCCCTAAGCATAGTAGACAAAGTTCTGTTGACTACTTCAGTTTGTCCATCAATTTGGGGGTGAGAAGTAGTACTAAAAAGCAGTTTAGTCCCCAACTTAGCCCATAAACATCTCCAAAAGTGGCTAAGAAATTTAGTATCACGATCTGAAACAATAGTATTTGGCACACCATGCAAGCGAATAATTTCACGGAAGAACAAATCAGCAACATTAGCAGCATCATCGCTTTTATGACATGGTACAAAGTGTGCCATCTTAGAGAACCTATCCACGACAACAAATATGCTATCCCTCCCCTTCTTTGTTCGAGGTAAACCCAAAACAAAGTCCATAGATATATCTTCCCAAGGAACACTAGGGACAGGCAAAGGCATATATAAACCATGAGGATTGAGTCGTGACTTAACTTTTTGACATGTAGTGCAGCGACCAACAAAACGCTCAACATCCCGTCACATCTTTGGCCAAAAGAAATGTGTAGCAAGTACGTCCTCCATCTTCTTTACGCCAAAGTGTCCCATTAATCCTCCTCCATGCGCCTCCTACAACAACAAAAGACGAACAGAGCTAGCTGGAATGCATAGCTTGTTAGCGCGAAACACAAATCCATCATTAACTACAAACTTGTTCCATGTTCTCCCTTCTTTAGAATTCTGCAATACATCTTTAAATTCAGCATCATGCACATATTGATCTTTGATGGTCTCCAAACCAAATATTTTAAAGTCAAGTTGTGAAAGCATAGTATAACGACGAGACAATGCATCAGCAATAACATTTTCTTTTGCCTTCTTGTGTTTAATAACATAAGGGAAAGTCTCTATGAATTCAACCCATTTAGCATGTCTACGGTTCAGTTTTGCTTGACTTTTAATGTGCTTCTAAGATTCATGATCAGAATGCATAACAAATTCTTTGGGCCATAAATAATGTTGCCATGTCTCCAAAGTCCGAACAAGAGCATATAATTCCTTATCATAAGTAGAATAATTCAGACTAGGCCCACTCAATTTTTCAGAAAAGTATGCAACAGGTTTACCATCTTGTAATAACACATGTCCTAACCTAATTCCACTAGCATCGCATTCAAGCTCAAAAGTCTTATTAAAATCAGGAAGTTGGAGTAAAGGAGCATGTGTCAACTTATCTTTCAATACCGTGAATGCTTCTTCCTGTGCAGTACCCCAAACAAAAGGCACATCCTTCTTTGTAAGCTCATTGAGAGGAGCAGCAATGGTGTTGAAATCTCTCACAAAACGCCGATAGAATCCAGCGAGGCCAAGGAAACTCCTCACGTGTGTAACCGTTTTAGGCTGCGGCCAACTCTCAATAGCTTCAATCTTGGCTTTATCAACCTCAATTCCCTGTGGAGTAACCACATAGCCAAGAAAAGATACTCGATCGGTGCAAAAGGTGCACTTTCCAAGGTTACCAAACAAACGTGGATCACGTAGAGCAATAAAAACAGCACATAAATGTTCCAAATGTTCCTCCAAAGATTTGCTAAAAATCAATATATCATCAAGGTAAACTACCACAAATCATCCAATGAAAGCACGCATACTTCATTCATTAATCTCATGAAAGTACTAGGTGCATTAGTTAACCCAAAAGGCATGACTAACCACTCATATAATCCAAACTTAGTTTTAAATGTTGTTTTCCATTCATCTCCCAATTTCATACGAATTTGATGGTATCCACTACGCAAATCAACTTTGGAGAATATTGTAGAGCCACTCAATTCATCAAGCATATCATCTAGCCTAGGAATAGGATGATGATAACGAATTGTAATATTATTAATGCTTCTACAATCAACACACATACGCGATGTACCATCCTTTTTCGGCACTAGAATAATAGGAACAGCACAAGGACTAAGGGATTCGCGTATATAACCTTTGTCGAGTAGCTCTTGTACTTGACGCATAATCTCCTTCGTCTCTTCTGGATTGGTACGGTATGGTGCGCGGTTGGGTAGCGATGCACCGGGAATTAAGTCAATCTGATGCTCAATCCCTCGAATAGGTGGTAATCCCGGTGGCACGTCTTGTGGAAAGACGTCTTGTGCTGTTCCTATTATTCTAGTGCCGAAAAAGGATGGTACATCGCGTATGTGTGTTGATTGTAGAAGCATTAATAATATTACAATTCGTTATCGTCATCCTATTCCTAGGCTAGATGATATGCTTGATGAATTGAGTGGCTCTACAATATTCTCCAAAGTTGATTTGCGTAGTGGATACCATCAAATTCGTATGAAATTGGGAGATGAATGGAAAACAACATTTAAAACTAAGTTTGGATTATATGAGTGGTTAGTCATGCCTTTTGGGTTAACTAATGCACCTAGTACTTTCATGAGATTAATGAATGAAGTTTTGCGTGCTTTCATTGGACGATTTGTGGTAGTCTACTTTGATGATATATTGATTTTTAGCAGATCTTTGGAGGAACATTTGGAACATTTACGTGTTGTTTTTATTGCTCTACGTGATCCACGTTTGTTTGGTAACCTTGGAAAGTGCACCTTTTGCACCGACCGAGTATCTTTTCTTGGCTATGTGGTTACTCCACAGGGAATTGAGGTTGATAAAGCCAAGATTGAAGCTATTGAGAGTTGGCTGCAGCCCAAAACGGTCACACACGTGAGGAGTTTCCTTGGCCTCGCTGGATTCTATCGGCGTTCTTTGAGAGATTTCAGCACCATTGCTGCACCTCTCAATGAGCTTACAAAGAAGGATGTGCCTTTTGTTTGGGGTACTGCACAGGAAGAAGCATTCACGGTATTGAAAGATAAGTTGACACATGCTCCTTTACTCCAACTTCCTGATTTTAATAAGACTTTTGAGCTTGAATGTGATGCTAGTGGAATTGGGTTAGGAGGTGTGTTATTACAAGATGGTAAACCTGTTGCATACTTTTCTGAAAAATTGAGTGGGCCTAGTCTGAATTATTCTACTTATGATAATGAATTATATGCTCTTGTTTGGACATTGGAGACATGGCAACAATATTTTTGGCCCAAAGAATTTGTTATACATTCTGATCATGAATCTTTGAAGCACATTAAAAGTCAAGCAAAACTGAACCGTAGACATGCTAAATGGGTTGAATTCATAGAGACTTTACCTAATGTTCTTAAACACAAGAAGGGAAAAGAAAATGTTATTGCTGATGCATTGTCTCGTCGTTATACTATGCTTTCACAACTTGACTTTAAAATATTTGGTTTGGAGACCATGAAAAATGAATATGTGCATGATGCTGAATTTAAAGATGTATTGCAGAATTGCAAAGAAGGGAGAACATGGAACAAGTTCGTCGTTAATGATGGATTTGTGGTTCGTACTAACAAGCTATGCATTCCAGCTAGCTCTGTTCGTCTTTTGTTGTTGCAGGAGGCGCACGGAGGAGGATTAATGGGACACTTTGGCGTGAATAAGACGGAGGACGTACTTGCTACACATTTCTTTTGGCCAAAGATGCGACGGGATGTTGAGCGTTTTGTTGGTCGCTGCACTACATGTCAAAAAGCTAAGTCACGACTCAATCCTCATGGTTTATATATGCCTTTGCCTGTCCCTAGTGTTCCTTGGGAAGATATATCTATGGACTTTGTTTTGGGTTTACCTCGAACAAAGAAGGGGAGGGATAGCATATTTGTTGTCGTGGATAGGTTATCAAAGATGGCACACTTTATACCATGTCATAAAAGCGATGATGCTGCTAATGTTGCTGATTTGTTCTCTCGTGAAATTATTCGCTTGCATGGTGTGCCAAATACTATTGTTTCAGATCGTGATACTAAATTTCTTAGCCACTTTTGGAGATGTTTATGGGCTAAGTTGGGGACTAAACTGCTTTTTAGCACTACTTGTCACCCCCAAACTGATGGACAAACTGAAGTAGTCAACAGAACTTTGTCTACTATGCTTAGGGCTGTTTTGAAGAATAATAAGAAAATGTTGGAAGAATGCTTGCCTCATATTGAATTTGCTTACAATCGTTCGTTGCATTCTACAACTAAGATGTGCCCTTTTGAAATTGTCTATGGTTTCCTACCTCGTGCACCTATTGATTTGTTGCCCATCTTTGGAGAAGGTTAATTTTGATGCTAAACAACGTGCTGAATTGATCTTAAAAATGCATGAGTTAACTAAGGAAAATATTGAGCGCATGAATGCTAAATATAAACTTGTTGGAGATAAGGGTAGAAAACGTGTTGTCTTTGCACCTGGAGATCTTGTTTGGTTACATTTGCGTAAGGATAGGTTTCCTAATTTGCGCAAGTCAAAGATAATGCCACGTGCTGATGGTCCTTTCAAGGTGTTAGAGAAAATAAATGATAATGCATATAAACTTGAGTTGCCTGCAGATTTTGGGGTTAGTCCCACATTTAACATTGCAGATTTGAAGCCTTGAGGAAGATGAGCTTTCGTCGAGGACGACTTCAATTCAAGAAGGGGAGGATGATGAGGACATCACTAACAAGGTTACACCCACAGCTCCAACTGACACATATACAGGACCAATTACTAGAGCTCGCGCACGCCAATTAAATTACCAGGTACTTTCGTTTCTTGGTCATGAATCTAATGTTCATGAGAATATGATGCTACCTATATTGGATACATTTGTCTTGCTTACAAATGAAGGGCCTAGCTTGGACAAGAAGGATGAACATTGGAGCCAGATCAAGCATGGAGATGATGGCATGCACAACGGGAACAAGAATGGAGTTTCAATTGATGATTTCAGGACTTTGAAGACACCATAATGAGTGCGAGAAGCCTTGGACGAAATATACAAGATGCCACTTCATAAATTTCGTCCAGAGGCTATTATAGGTGATGCGTCACCTTATTATTGGGCCAGGCCCATGTAATTTCGAAATACTTGAGTATAGGCTGTTTTTAGAGTCCGAATGTGTGGGGAAACAAGAGTTAGGGTTGGTTTCGGACCCCTCCACCAAGGGCCACGAAATTCTCCCTTCTTTCCCCCATATATACAGCCGTTAGGGCATCGTTTAGACTTTGGGTTTTGTTTAGATTAAAGTTCACCATAGCTGCAACTTCGCGTACTTCGTTTGTGTTCAACGACCAGACAAAGACGTGACAGAACCCCACTTGATCAATAAAGCTTTCCTCTTGAATTCGCAATATCCAGATTGCAATCTCAGTTTCTTACTTGATCTTCGTTTGCCTGCAGGAAACAGACCTTCGTGGTCAGGTTGATCGTGCTCCGGCGTGGTCAATAACCTCTCGGAGGTGGTTTAGCGATTTCTAAGGCGCGACTTCCACGCACGTTCGTAGTCGGATCGTCCAAGTCGACTTCCTCCAAAACGATAGCCACCATCTCATCGAAAGACGGGACACCTTTCCCTCTATCACCCATGGACATACCGTCGACTCACCAAGTGCCCAAAGGACCAATGACACGAGCCCGTGCAAGAGCTCTCGAGCCGAGGTGAACTCGCTCCTTTACCTATTTCCTCTCGAGTCACATGGGACATGGCTTCTACCCTCATCAGAAACTCTATGCATAGTCAGGTACTTGGATGAAGGCCACGGGATAGCTCTGTACAGTGGACAAGGCGGTGGGATCGACAAGTGCTTGGAACAAGAAGAAGGGCGGCTGAAGATGCTACAGGCACCGGACGTCCGACCTCTACCAGATGATCGGGCACTCCGTGGCACCGGACGTCCGACGTTCACCGGACGACCGGCGACTCCCAGACGACCGGGCGACCGGAGGCCACCAAACGTCCATGACACCGACTACAGAACGTAGTTAGCGGAAATCTGAGGATTACCGGGCGTCCGGCCCATCCCGAGCCACCGGACGTCCGGTGACCCAACAGACGTCCGACCCGACGGCGTCATCCCATGTAATATATACTCGTTGACTTCCTTCGTGCCTCACATGTTAATTTGAGTCTTTTCTTCTTGTCCCTCTTGTGTTTTCCCTCGTGCCTCACGTGTTCATCGTTAGGATCCCTCCTTTTCGTGAAAGATCGGCCACTTAGGGTTCCACCCTACATCAGGTCTCCTCATGAGAAATATCGTAAGCATAATGTGGAGAAGTGGAACAACATCCAAAACAATGCATATTCAAAGTTATATAATCATGTCATGGCATATGATGGATATGATGCAAAGGGAGCATGTCAATATCATCACAAGAAAAACAAATGCCAATAACCATCGGCTTGTCATCTAT
The DNA here is from genome assembly GCA_902687465.1 of Secale cereale. NCBI lineage: Eukaryota > Viridiplantae > Streptophyta > Magnoliopsida > Poales > Poaceae > Secale > Secale cereale. The sequence continues at coordinate 406,917,184 of LR738710.1, forward strand.
GCCATATGTACAAATTGGGTTTATTTTAATGGCATGTGCATAGTCACTACGATGAGATTGCAAATGTGACATAGTGTTGATCTCATGCATAGCATATGACAAGTCAAGTGGGATGTCAAACATGATGTGACCAAAAGAAATATCACAAGAAATCCTATGCAACATGGCATCACAACTAATAGACTCCACATGGCAATCATCAAACTCATCATAAATGGGTAAATCATCGCATGGGGAAATCATACTAGAATGAAGCATGGCAATAGGTGGATCAACATCATGCAAGCAATCAATGTTAACATAGTCCACTAGTGGGGCGAGATCATCACCTTCACCTTTGTCACCTTTTTCATTCCACTCATATGGTGTAGGTGAGGTGGGAAAGACCAAATGGTGGTCATCATCTTCATCTTGATGGAACCATGTGGGGGGTGCATCATATTCCATCATGGCCATCGTCTTGTCCAATGGTAGGACAAAGTCGTCGAGGATCGGTGCGTCATCATAAATGGGACCTATCACCAAATGAGAAGACACAATAGAGGTAGAGGTCAAGTCGTTAGTGTTGAAAATGGCCTCACATGACCTATCAATATATCACTCTCTCTATGTGGTGGCTCACTCACTCCTCAAGGTAGGTGCACTCAAACTCACATATGGTGGAGTCACTCATCTCACTCAAGTGGTGGGGGTTGTGGCTCTCCTCACATGGGAATTGGGGCAGCTCATCATATATGAGGCTAGTGGTGAACTCGCTCTCACTCTCAATATGGTGGCACAAGTCACTCAAGTCATCATACGCCGCCGTGGTCGAAGGGAAAATCCCATGCTCAACCATCTCGTCACCGTCACCGTGGATGAAGGCCGAAGATGGCACATCATCACTCTTGCCTCCAAACATGGAAGCATCATCCTTGCTCGTCACCATGTTGTTCGCCTCCAAAGCTTGGTCCTCGGATGGCTCCGTAGTCGTGGTCGTCGTCGCACCATCTTGAAAAAGAGTCAAAGGAGACTCGGCATCATCAATGCCGATGAAGTCGAACTCGAGAACGTCGTCTTGGAGCTCGTCGGGCTTGGACATCATGGTGGTACTAGCCTCATGCTTGCCGCCTTGGAGCTTGGTCTTTGAGAAGTGTGCTTGCGGTGGACAAGTCTTGGCCTTCATGAGTTCTTGTTCCGCCTTGAGAGCACCAATGTAGTTTTCGTAGAGGGACTTGTAGTTCTCAAGGAAGATAGTCTTGTAGATGTCGTTGTGCAATCCCATCATGAAGTGAAGCTTCATCGAAATGGGGTTGTCCACGCCGGCTCGTCGCAAGGTAATCTTCATCTCCTTGAAGTACTTGTCGATGGACTTGGATCCTTGGGTGGTGTTCTCCAATTGGCGTAGAAGTTGTTCCATGTAGGTGGGAGGCACGAACTCTCGCCGCAAAGCTTTCTTCGTCATGGGCCAACTCATCTCATACTCCTCCGAAGGTGTGTGAAACCACCATGTCGATGCGAAGTCATGGAAGTTTCTTGTGGCGCACTTCACTTGATCTTGGGGAGGAACTTGAAGTAGCGTGAGGTAGTCGTCCATCAAGCGCTCCCACTCGAGATACTCCTCAGGTTCTTGAGTCCCATAGAAAGGAATCTCATGGTCGTTGTTGAGGTCGTAGTAGCTCGTGGAAGTCGCAGACTTGAGCTTGGGGAGCTTCTCTTGATCATAAGCTTGAGGTGCTTGTGGGTGAAGATGTCGTATGTCCAAAGGCGGAGATGCCTTGAAGTCGCTTGGCGAAGATGCCAAGGTACATGGTGAAGTCGTTGAGCGGTTGTTGGAGTTGAGCTCTTCACCTTCATGTTCTTGTTGTTGATGGTGTCGATGCCGATGAGATATGGCCGGAGATGGTAGCTCGGAAGGATGTGCACTTGAGCGTCTTCACGAAGATGAGGGAGACCTCTTGCGGTTCTTGATGAGGGCTTTGTGCTCCGTTATTTGAGCATCCATGTTGGCGCACAAGTGGTTCGTCATGGCATCGAACTTGTCGTTGTTGTTGTAGACCAAAGTAGATGAAACGCTTTGCTTATCCATCACAAGACTCGAGCAAAGGTGAGTAGGAGATGAGATAAAGAATACCAAGTTACCTTTTCCCAACGTTGAGGAATTATCTCGTTTCACTCAATGTGAAATGAAAGAATAGTGGAATTGGTACCAGACTTGTTCACTCACACATATCAAGTAAAGATTATCGAGTGGCTTGGTTAGGATAAGTGGCACAAAAATTTGATGCAATTGTTAGAAAGAGTCAATAATGTTGAATGAGATTCAAAAATTTGCAAATGAAACAAGTAGACAAATAGAAAAGAATGGCACACGGAAACACACGCACAGATAGATAAATGTGGTTGTGCAACCAAGGGTTAAGCGGAAAATGTGGGATCCACGGAAAATGCTCTTGTCGCACAACACTAGAGAGATGCTAGCTGATTGCTCAATAGGCGGATACGAACTTGTGCACTACCTATATGAGACAAAATGTATCGACTTCCTATCACAAGTATGCTATGTGTATCATGTTCCGGTGCTTTAGCACAACATGATCCAAGATGAGCAAGTATGATATGATATTTTGTGATGCTATGGCTCTTGCTTACATGCTTCTTCGTCTTTCTCTTTTTGCTTAAAAGCTTTTTTTTTGTATGGCCACAATGCGAACACAAACCAAGATAGCAATTATGTATATGCGGGAACAATCTTGTGACACAAGGGATGCTATGATGATACCAATATGATATGGTATATATGCAATGGAAGAGCGGATCGATGATCACTAATGTGCACAAGTAACATTGCCGGCAATACTCAAAGGCTAGTCTTGATAGGCAAGTGACGCAAAATGGGCTAGGGGTTAACAATGCAATTGCAAGGGGAATATACAAAGATGTCGTCGAGGTTACCGTCCGATGATGGTGATGGGACGTGGTTCTCTTGATGTTGAACCGTTCCTAATTAGCCGAAACACCTTACGAAACGGGAAAAACCACAACTCAAAATCTCAAGGACAAATGTCAAAATGGTGGTAGCGAGAAAGCGGTGGTAGTTGCGGAATTGTTGGTGGAAACCCAATCAAAATGGGTTATGGTGGTGGAAGTGTATGATGGGCTATACACGGTGTCGGAGTTGACTTGACGGTACCTAAGTAGCCGAAACACCTTAGGAGACACGAGCCACAACTCAAACAAGCTCAACAAAATTGGGTTAGGTTGGGTTGGCGGAAATCTATAGTGGCAATGGGTATGTGGAAGTGGTGGTTGTGGTTGATGAATAAGCAATTGTCCCTAAGTAGCCTAAACACCTTAGGAGACTCAAATCACTACTCAAGCAACCACAAATGCTATGGGGAACAAAATGGTTAGGTTGCCGAAGTCGGTGGTGGTTATGCGGATGATATGGTGGAAGCCCTAGGCAAAGATGCCAAAATCCACAAAATAAGATGTAGTCAAATGATAATGGTAGTATTTTTTGTGAAGGGGGATGTCACTAGCTTCAAAACGAGCTAAAGAACGTCAAAATCGGAGTTCGGATGAATTAGTTACGGACAAAACAAAAATCAGCCGAAGTGAGAATCTACAGGTACCGGACGTCCAGAAAGTGACGGATGTCCGGTGATCGGACGTCCGGTTGGGCTCGGAAATCCGGTAATTTCTTCTGTATAGGTGGTTTCGGTCGTCCGGTCTAGTTGAATAGTTTTGATTAAGGTTTTATTAGTTTATTACTCGAAACTAAATCAAGGATTTTCAGGATACTTCCTTCATGGAATAAGATATTTGATCCTCGAGTGATCTCTTTTTCTTGTTGCTTCATAAGAGTGAATCGAATAGATTCAGTTCGCTGCTTCGTGAGAGTCCAGACGTCCGGTAAAACATCGGTCGTCCGGTGGGTCGGGGTCAATGCGAGATGCGAGTTTAGGGACGCGATTTTGGGTGGAATTTGATGATTTTGGGGTCAAAATTGATGAGATTTCGTGGATGGAAAGTGGGGAAACTTGGGGAAATGATAGATCCACTTGAAACCAAGCAAATCCGTGAATTAAAATCAACAAAACATCATCAAACCAACATATCACAAAAAATTTGGGGCTATTTTTGGTGGGGATTTTCGTAATTTAGGACGAAATTAAAAAAAAAGAAGGCTAGAAAACGGTGGAGGGGACTCCAAATTCATGAGAAACCTTGCTATTGATACCATATGATGTAGGGTGGAACCCTAGATGGCCGATCTTTCACGAAATGGAGGGAATCCCACTAAGAACACGATGAACACGGGGAAGAACAAGGGGAAATCACAAGGGGAAACACTCAAGAACAAGTCCAATCACACATCCACTAGACAATCAAACACACAATATCACAAGGTACATGAACAACAAAGGGAAAGATACAAGGTAGAGTTCTTCTCCAAGAGTAGGTCTTGATGATATCCCATAGGATCTTCCCGTGATGGGCCTTGAATCCCATAGGATCTTCTCCACAGAGGTCTTGAATTCGGTGTGGATCTTCTCCGTAGAGGGGCCGTAGTCACTCGTAGGAGTAGAACCATATAGATGAGCAAAGCTCTAGTCTAAAATGAGCTATCATATTTGCTAACCCTAAAATGGTGGAGGTGGAGGAGTATATATAGTCTAGGGCCACCAAGGGGTAAGTGAGGGGCGAAAGGGATAGATGGACCTCGGGCCCGAACACTGTGCGCAGACAGGTACCGGTCGTCCGCTGGACACCGGACGTCCGGTGGCTCGGGAGGGACCGGACGTTCGGTATCTCTAGGACTTCTGGTATTTTCCGCTATTTGGGTTCTGTGAAGGATTTCACGGACGTCCGGTGGCTGCCGGTTGTCCGGTCGCCTGGGACGCGACGGACGTCCGGTAAACGTCGGTCGTCCGGAGCGTGAAGCTTGAAGCAGCTCCGTTTCTTTCGTCTTCTCTTCCACGCTTCCCTCGTGGATGGTGTAGGTGATCCTTGCCCCTTGCACTCGTCCTCGTCATCTGTGAAGCTCCGACAATACCTATGCATGCACACGAGTGGAGTGTCAAGTAGTATACCATTCTCGAAGCGGTCAAGTGGACACGTGTAAAGGAGATGATTCACCTTTATGTATGTGAAGTAGATGTCGCACGTGTCACTTGCCAAATGGACTCTTGACATGGTGATTTCCGTAGGATGCTCCGCATCAGACTTCATACGAAGCAAAATGAGTGAATCTATACTCTAAAATATGTCTACATACATCCGTATATTATAGTCCATTTGAAATGTCTATAAAGACAACTATTTAGGGACGGAGGGAGTAAATGGTAACAAATTTTTATTCTTCAAGGTAACGTCGGAGATTTGTATGATAAGTCTAAAATGTTCTATAATGGTGAAACAGAGGGAGTAGAAGGCAGGCACCGGAAATTTTCAAATGAAAAAATGATGGACATTGATAACGCCCACACATGTGGTGGGAGCAACATCCGCTGACACGCCTTATAACACATAGATTGCACCACATCACCGCATGCATGCATGTGAGAATCATTTTGGATTTCCAGTTTTTAGAATGTTTTATCTCTTAAATGGAAACTCTGATTAAAGATCTGTTTTCACCATTAAATCCACCGCGACGAGATCTTCGAAACTAGGTCTCATATCAATATGTTTCGACAACCTTTTGGGGTTAAAAGTTACCACGTCTATTGCACATGAATTGCCATGGTGTATACACTAAAGTTGCCCTGATATGTTTCAACTATTTTTTCTTCTACCTTTAAAAGTAAATTTTGACATATTATAAAATGGGGGATTAAGAAACTAGACTTGCTATGAACAATAAACTAAATTTCCATGATGAGTTACTTACATCTGCCATGATACATGCATTTAAATTTGCCATGGTTCATACAAAAAATAATTTTCATGGTCAAAATATTGGCATTGACATGGTTAAAATACTAATATTGCCATAATCTATAAACTAAAATTACCATGATCTATGAACTAGATTTGCCATGGTGAATTACTAAAAATATACATGATACATGCATTAAATTTGCCGTGGTTAATTACTAAAAATTGCCATGGTCAATTAATAAAAATTGCCGTAAAAGTAGTTGAAAATACAATGGTAGCTTTAAATCTAGAATAAATATATAAAACATGTCATGGCAACTTTAGTGTAAACACTACGACAACTACAGCGTAAACATCATGGCAACTTTTGGCCAATTTTTTTGTCAAAACATATCAACATGGGATCTAGTTTCGAAGATCTTGTCGAGACTAATTTAATGGTGAAAACGGATTTTTAATTGGATTTTTCAATTAGCAGATATATATTTTTAAGCCGAAAACCAAACAAATTCCCGCTGATGTCATCTGTTTTGACGTGGCAAAATAGATGGTAATGGAGGCATTTGGGCCATTTTGCTTCGTGTCACACATGTGGACATTAACATTTTCGAAAATGATATATGGGTTAAATACCCGGTATTTTTGCCGCGGGGGCAAAAAACACAAAATTGACTTGAGGACGAAAAGAATTCACAAACTGAACTGCTTCCAAATCCCCCCCCCTCAGCTGACCCTTTCGTGTGGTGCCTCACAGTTAGGCACCACACTCTGCTGTGCAACGCCTAGCTCTCAGACGCTGCATGTCTTGCTAGCGTGGCACCCTTGCACCCCTCATCAAAGCGTGCAACGCCTACGAGTTAGGCGCCCACATGTAATGTGCAACGCCTAGCTCATAGGCATTGCACTGTCTGTTAGTAGCCGTAGGGCGCTGGCCCTCCCCCACCCCCATCCCATTCCCTTGCGGTTCCTCCAAAACAGAAGAACGGCGTCTGTCGGTGTTAAAATCGGCGGATCTCGGGTAGGGAGGCCCAATCTGTGAGTCTAAGGATCGATAGTAACGAGGGACAGTAGGGACACAATGTTTACCCACGTTCGGGCCCTCTTAAATGAGGTAAAATCCTACTTCCTGCTTGATTGTTCTTGATGAATATAGGGGTTACAAGAGTTGATCTACCTTAAGATCGTAATGGCTAAACCCTAGCCATCTAGCCTATGATTATTCGGTTAGCTTCTACGGACTAAACGCTCTGGTTTATATATACACCGGAGGGGCCTAGAGTTGTACAGAGTTGACTTGCAGAGGAAGAAAACATTACACCCGGACATCAAACTTGCCTTTCTACATACATAGGAGTCCTACTCAGACACGAGGGACGGTCTTCTGCTTTGTCTTCGCGGCCCATCAGTCCGGTCCATAACGAATAGTTCGGACACCCCGGGACCCCCAAATACAGGACTCCCTCAGTAGCCCCGAACTTGCCTTCAGTGACGATGTAGTATCCGACTTTATGTCTTCGGCTTTGAAAGGCAGGTTCTTTGCTATACTTCGGAGTGATGCAGTCCGGTCTTGACCTTTATACCCTACCTTCATGATTCCTTCCCGTCGTTGCCTCGATTTCCACGCGTTGGGCGAATGCGAATAGTCCATGTACTTTTTACAAATAAACCCCTTACCATGCAAGGGCGGCGGCTATTTAAGGAGATCGGATCTCAAATGCCCTTCCACATCACGCAAAGATCATCAAAGCAAACCATGAAAAATCTCAAAGCATGGCAAGCGCCCCTAGCTCTTCCTCGCGCCCCCATGGCCATCAAGCGGGTGATTGGGGAAGCTGCTTGGTGTCTCACCTCCAGCTGAATAGACTTCAGATGGAGGGATATCTTCCTCCCGCGGATCTAGTCTCCGTGCGGGCTGGATTGGCTTGAATTGGCAATGAGGCGTTAGCATAAAATTTACCCAACCCAAGTAAGGAGGAGAGGGTGTGCTTCGTTTCGTTTCTACTGAGGGGTTTAGGCTTTCCAATCCATCCCTTCCACAGAGGCCTATTGGAATTTTATAGGCTCCAATTGCAGAACCTCGCGTCGGGTTCTATCCTGCATATTTCAGGTTTTGTTGCACTCTGTGAGCTATTCTTAGGCTGCGAGGCTCATTTCGAACCGCGGAAAAAGTTCTTTTGCATCACCCCTCATTCCCAAAAGGGTTCCATATTTGAAGTGGGCAGCGCTAAAGTATGGCGCATAGCCGGAACAGGTTACCTGACCGGCACTCCCAAGAAGGAATCTGATGCGGAGCATCCTTCAAGCATCCCCATGGACACTCTGTCACCGTCACAAGCACTCAAGGGACCAATGACTAAAGCACGTACACGCGCTATCAAGAACGAGGTGAATTCTTTCCTCTTCGAGTTTCGTTTGGATTTGTATGAGAATTGGATTCTACCTCACAAGGAAATGTTGTGCATTTTTAGTTACCGAGGAGATGATCACGTGGAAGCGAAGAAGGAACTGTCCAGTCTGGAACGGGCGGTACTACCGCCTACAAGCGGTTCTACCGCCTATAGGCGGTACTACCGCCCGAGGTTCCGGTACTACCGCCCTGCCTGTGTGCAGCTGTCGACCTTTGGCCATGTACCCCTTTCCCTCTTACCCCTTCGTGGCTTAGACTATAAATATACCTCCTCCACCTCTATTCCAGGGTTAGCAAAGTATTTGATAGACATTGAGAGCTTTCCTCCTTGTATCCCCTCCTCTTGGAGATCAAGACTGATGTAGGGCGGAACCCTATGTGGCCGATCTTTCACGAAATGGAGGGGATCCCACGATGAACACGAAGAACACAAAGGGGAATCACGAGGGGAAACACGAGAGAATCACTCAAACCAACAAGAACAAGTCACACATATGCTAGATCCTCGAAACACAAAGAGATACAAGATCCATGATCAACAAGGGACGATACAAAGGGTAACCGGTTCTTCTCCGTGAGGAGGTCTTGGGGGGTATCCCGCGGGATCTTCTCCGTAGCGGAGGTCTTGAATCCGTGTGGATCTTCTCCGTAGAGGGGCCACAGTCACTCACAAGGAGATGAACCACTAGATGAGCAAAGCTCTAGGTATCAAATGAGCTATCACTAAGCTAACCCTCAAATGGAGGAGGGGGAGGAGTATATATAGTCTAGGTCCACGAAGGGGTAAGTGGGAGAGGGATACATGGGCCTCAGGCCCGATACACTGTGCGCAGACAGGGGCCGGATGTCCGGGCGGGGGCCGGATGTCCGGGCCTTCCCGAGACGCCGGATGTCCGGGCCGAGGGGCCGGATGTCCGGGCTGGAGGGGTTGAGCCACGGGTGTCTTCTGGACAGTGGCGCCGGATTTCCGGCCAGGGCCCGGATGTCCGGGGCGCCGGATGTCCGGGCCTGGGGGCCGGATGTCTGGGGCCTGTAGGTGCTGGCCCTTCTTCCTTCTCTCCCGCGCGCACTTGGCCTTGGTCCTTGGGTTCTCCATGGTCTCCTTGGGTGTTCCTGATCAAGCACAAGGTCCGCGCTTATAGTAGCATCCATGTCTAGCGAGAAAAGAAAGGGGAAGCATCGAGGAACGGGATCACCTTGCGTCCAAGTGGTGTACATGGGGATGAACGAAGGATGCTCCGCATCATCTCCCCTCCCTTGGGGAAGATCCGACCTCGGATCAAAAACCTCATCACCATGGAAACGGTTGTCGTGGACGGACTTGTAGTTGGACGTAGTCGTAGACATGGCGCAATTCAAGTACTCCAAAGTGAGTACTCCAAAGTGTCGTTGGAGTGATATACATGCAATAAGAGCAAACACAAACAACACTCGGAAATACAATTGTTAGCGCACACAAAGTGTCCATCATGTAAGAATGAGTCCGTGTGACAAGGTGCATGAAGCTTAACAAGATGATATATTATGAGATGTAAAGCATTCATGTGATCAAATGCATTTGTGGTGCACACAAAGGTGTTGTGAATGTGATCAATGCAACCATTATGCAAAATGATGTCATAGTGTGATGGTTTATCAAGAGCATGAACATGGCAATGGATGCTCAATATGTGTATGTTATCATGCAATTGATGGAGGACAATATGATCATGATGTATGAATATGCCATCAAGAAAGATCACAACAAATTTGCTAAGGAAATGCACAAGCTCATATATCATGGATGACATGGGAATACAAGATGCGACAAGGCAATCATAATGTGAGTCAATCCATGCATACGGTGCAAATTTGTCATGGGTATGATTTGTCCATGGAGCATGGCATGTGAGCACACAATCAACAAATATGAAGGTTTTGGTGCAATGTGCCAAAGGAGTTTTGATATACCAATGCTCGATGTCGTGGCATGAGTGAAGGTCCGAAGGTGCATCCAAAGGGTCCATCTTCAATGTCGGTCCTCCATCCCGTAGATGTATCATGTAGACAAGAAGAAGGAAACAACAATGAAAGTATGGCCCATCCAATATGCATAAGTGAGGATGGCTCACAAAGAAGGAATTCACCTTTAGGAATTTCTCGAAGATGTTGGTGTCGCGCAACATGTATGCCTTCACATGCCAAAGATGCCTTGTGATGGTACCTCCTTGTGAATCCTTCAAAATGAAAGAACATGACAAACACTCGGAAAAACAAATGAGGTTAGCCATAATGCAAAACCTAGCATTCGTGCGGGAAAATACCCAACAAGTGCTTGCATCATTCTTATTATAAGAAAGTACAAGGGTGTGGTGCATGGTATGTAGGCATAAGATGCGAGAACAACCAAGTGCAATAGGCTCAATCAAGCAAGTATGCATCACAAGAAGGGTGTCAAAGTCTCCAATATCAATAGGCATAGCATGGTTGCACTCAATACAAGGGAATATGAGAGATGCAACGAATGGAGACAAGTGACAATGATCAATGTGAATCATGTGAATGGCATGAACATATATGTCATCAACCCAAGAAAGCAAGTAAGAGTGGAACATGGGTGATGCAATATAGCAAGCAAGCATAGCAATCAAGTCAAACAAGCTAGTAGTGCGAAGATGCAACGTACTAGAGGTAATCATGGCAATCATGGCATGTGTGCAAATAGGAGACATGAATAATGCACATGGCATAGCACAAGCATGAAAGCAAGATATGAGCAAAATATCATCAATGTGTTGATGAGAGGCCATATGGAAATAGCAATGGGATATCATGACTCTCCCAACACAAGAATCAACAATAGAATGGGGCACAAAGAAATCATGGTAGTAGCTACAAGTATCTCCACCAAGCATGCAAATACACATAGGAGTATCATAATGGTGAATCATGGGTAATTGCAAGCAAGGGTCACAATTGCATGGCAAAATCATAGCAAGAGGCATAACATGCAAAGTGAACACGATAGTATGGGCATAATGTGACAAGTGGCAAATAGCCCATAGCCGTGTGAGAGCGAAGTAAAAGAGATGCGCGTAGTGGTTGCGCGAAGAGAGCGATGGTAGGGACAATCCACGGGATCCCAAATCGTCGTTGCTCTCAAGAGCTCGTTTTGTCAACTCATGGTATTGTGAGGTTGACAAATGTTCATGAGTACCTACACAAAACAAAGACAAAGGAAAAATTGTGTGTGCGTGGTATATGTACACATCATCCATCATGATGCGCACGTGCATGTGTTGGTTAGCACAAAATAGCCAATGCTCAAATAAATGAGATGCGTGATATAGAAACATGTCATCCATCATGAGAGGTTTGTTGTTATGTATAGCATAATGGAGACTCAAATTGTGTAATGCATCATGACAAGTAGGTAGAGCATTGTTATTCATGGAATGCATATGGTGCACACAATTATGGGAACTATGCAAAGTATGTAATGCATCAAGATCTCCTAGTATGTATGAGGAAACTATGGGGGTCTCCTCAAGAGCATCAATGGAAACATCGCATGGAGAATATTGATAACATCCAAAACAATGCATATACGGAGCAAAGTGATCATGGCATGGTATATTAGATGAATTGCGCACATCATGTAAAGGAAGCATGTCAATATCATCGCAAGAGAAACACATTCCAATGACCATCATCTTGTCATCTATGCCACAAGTGCAAATAGGATTCACTTTAATGGGGCATGTATAGGTACTATGTTGAGATTGAAATGAAACAATATGAGAAATCTCACTCATAGCATATGACAAGTTCAAAGGATTATCAAACATGATGTGACCAAAAGAATTTTCACATGATATCCTATGGAGCATAGCATCACAACTAGGCAACTCAACATGCTCAACATCATATTCATCATAAATAGGTAAGTCAAGACACGAGGAAGTTGCACTATCATGAAGTATGGTCATAGGTGAATCAACATCATGCAAGCAATCATTGGTGATATAGTCCACAAGCTATCATGACAAAAAATTTTGGGGCTATTTTTGGTGGGGAATTTTCAAAATTGGGGGTGAACACAACAAAACAAGGCTAGAAAACGGTGGGGAGGCTCCAAATTCGTGAGAAACCGTGGCTCATGATACCATATGATGTAGGGCGGAACCCTATGTGGCCGATCTTTCACGAAATGGAGGGGATCCCACGATGAACACGAAGAACACAAAGGGGAATCACGAGGGGAAACACGAGAGAATCACTCAAACCAACAAGAACAAGTCACACATATGCTAGATCCTCGAAACACAAAGAGATACAAGATCCATGATCAACAAGGGACGATACAAAGGGTAACCGGTTCTTCTCCGTGAGGAGGTCTTGGGGGGTATCCCACGGGATCTTCTCCGTAGCGGAGGTCTTGAATCCGTGTGGATCTTCTCCGTAGAGGGGCCGCAGTCACTCACAAGGAGATGAACCACTAGATGAGCAAAGCTCTAGGTATCAAATGAGCTATCACTAAGCTAACCCTCAAATGGAGGAGGGGGAGGAGTATATATAGTCTAGGTCCACGAAGGGGTAAGTGGGAGAGGGATACATGGGCCTCAGGCCCGATACACTATGCGCAGACAGGGGCCGGATGTCCGGGCGGGGGCCGGATGTCCGGGCCTTCCCGAGACGCCGGATGTCCGGGCCGAGGGGCCGGATGTCCGGGCTGGAGGGGTTGAGCCACGGGTGTCTTCTGGACAGTGGCGCCGAATTTCCGGCCAGGGCCCGGATGTCCGGGGCGTCGGATGTCCGGGCCTGGGGGCCGGATGCCTGGGGCCTGTAGGTGCTGGCCCTTCTTCCTTCTCTCCCGCGCGCACTTGGCCTTGGTCCTTGGGTTCTCCATGGTCTCCTTGGGTGTTCCTGATCAAGCACAAGGTCCGCGCTTATAGTAGCATCCATGTCTAGCGAGAAAAGAAAGGGGAAGCATCGAGGAACGGGATCACCTTGCGTCCAAGTGGTGTACATGGGGATGAACGAAGGATGCTCCGCATCAAAGACCCCTCTTGGGAAGAATCCTTGTGGATTTCAAGACCTCCCAAGGGCGTAGATCACCATCAAGACCTCACCTCCTAGGAGTGGGAAGAACATCTACCTAGTTCTTATTTCCTTGGATTGATCTTGTATGCTTGTGGATCTCATGTATGCTACTCTAGTGGATGTGTGATTGTGGTTTTGTTTGAGAGATTTCTCTTGTGTTCTTGCCACTTTTCCCCTGATGCGGGGCTACCCGATCTACGTCGATCTTTCACGAATTGGAGGGGATCCCACGATGAACACGAAGAACACCAAGGGTAAATCACGAGGGAAACGGAAGAGGAACACTCAAATCAACAAGAAAGTAATCACACAAGTGCTAGATCCGGTTACATAAAGAGATACACGATGCACGGTCAACAACGGACGATACAAGTAGCAATAGTCTTCTCAGTGTGGAGGTCTTGGTATCCCGTAGGATCTTCTCCGAAGAGGTCTTGTATCCATGTGGATCTTCTCCGTAGAGGGGCCGCAGTCACTCTCAAGGAGATGAAACACTAGTGGATGAGCAAGGCTCTAGGTTTTGAGCTATCACAATGCAAACCCTATAAAGTATACAAGACTAGGAGGGGCGAAGGGGTACATGGGCCTCGGCCCAAAGTCATGCACGCAGGCACAGTCCGGATGATCCGGATGTTGGTTCGGATGATCCGGGCTTCGGGGGTCCGGATGATCCGGGGTGGCGTCCGGATGATCCGGCCAGGTCACTTCTCCCGCGGGAGGTCCGGTTGTCCAGGACCTAGTCCGGATGTCTGGGCATGGCCGGATGATCCGGGCAAGGGTCCGGATGGTCCGGCTTCAGCTTTGGAGCTTCGGGTGTCGGGGTGCGCATTAGCCGGATCATCCGGGCACTGTCCGGATCGTTCGGCCAGTCTGGGACTTGGCCGATTTCTCCTCCATCTTCGTGCTCGTCTTCCTTCTTCGATTCCTCATGCTCCTTAGTTTCTCCATGGTCATCCTCGAGGTGTCTGAGTATGCATAGAGTTTCCAATGAGGGTAGTAGCCATGTCTCATGTGAATCGAAAGGAAGTTGAGAGAGGAGTGAAGTCACCTCGGTCTCAAGAGCTCGTGCAAGAGCACGTGTCATGGGTCCACTTGGCACTTGCTGAGACGATGGTAGGTCCATGGGGATGACCTTGGGATGCTCCGCATCATCTGCCCTCCCTTGGGAAAGATCTGACCTCGGATCAAAATCTTCATCACCATGGAATGGGGAGAGATCCTTGACCTTGAAGGTATCACTCACATTGTACTTGTTGCATCGTATGTCGATCTTGTAGGCATTGTTGTTGTAGCGTGCTAGCACCTTGAAGGGTCCGTCGGCTCGAGGTAGTATTTTGGACCTGCGCTCGTTGGGGAAGCGGTCCTTGTGAAGATGCAGCCATACGAGATCTCCCGGGTGGAACACCATTGGTGTCTTGTTGGCGTTGAGCTTGGAGGTGAGGCGATGAACTTGGCGCTCGATTGTTGCCCTTGTATCTTTGTGCATCCTTTTGAGATAGCTTGCTCGTGCACTTGCGTCCATGTTGGAGCGCTCTTGTTGAGGTAGAGGGAGAATGTCCAAAGGGGACAAAGGTGATGAGGACATCACTAACAAGGTTACACCCACAAGTCCAACTAACACATATACATGACCAATTACTAGAGCTCGCGCACGCCAATTAAATTACCAGGTACTTTCGTTTCTTGGTAATGATTCTAATGTTCATGAGAATATGATGCTGCCTAAATTGGATACAATTGTCTTGCTTACCAATGAAGGGCCTAGCTTGGACAAGAAGGATGAACATTGGAGCAAGATCAAGCATGGAGATGATGGCATGCGCAAGGGGAACAAGAATGGAGTTACAAGTGATGATTTCAGGACATTGAAGCCACCATAATGAGTGCGTGAAGCCTTGGACGAAATATACAAGATGCCACTTCATAAATTTCGTCCAAAGGTGCTGCGTCACCTTATTATTGGGCCAGGTCCATGTAATTTTGAAATACTTGAGTATAGGCTATTTTTAGAGTCCGTATGTGTGGGGAAACAAGAGTTAGGGTTGGTTTCGGACCCCTCCACCAAGGGCCACGAAATTCCCCCGTCTTCGCCCCCATATATACAGCCCTTAGGGCGTCGTTTAGACTTTAGGTTTTGTTTAGATTAAAGTTCGCCATAGCTGCAACTTTGCGTACTTCGTTTGTGTTCAACGACCAGACAAAGACGTCACAGAACCCCACCTTGATCAATAAAGCTTTCCTCTTATATTCGCAATATCCAGATTGCAATCTTAGTTTCTTGCTTGTTCTTCGTTTGCTTGCAGGAAATAGACCCTCGTGGTGAGGTTAATCGTGCTCCGGCGTGGTCAATAACCTCTCGGAGTTGGTTAAGCGATTGCTAAGGCGCGACGTCCTCGCACGTTCGTAGTCGGATCGTCAAAGTCTACTCAACTGAGAACGATGGCCACCATCTCATCGAAAGACGGGACACCTTTGCCTCTATCAAGTGGTATCAGATTTCCAGGTTGCTCGGTTATATTTTACAGTTTTTCGTAGATTAGATCGAGTCTGTTCTTCATACCTACAGTCCACGAAAAAGCCAAAAAAAATTAGGTTTAGTTCATCATATCCGAACCAGTCTGAGCCATTGCATAATCTTTTCCGTGTTTGCTTAGTTAAATTTGCGGTTGCATCGTCGTGTCAAGTTGCTGGTCTTAGCGTCTAGTCTTTTAGAGTTTCGAGTTATGGTCTTAAGTTGTCACGCCGCCGCCGCAACATCTTCATCGCTACTGCCACATACCACCACCGATCCGTATCCATATACCACCACCAATCCATATCCATATACCACCATCACGCCATATACCACCACCGCTACCATATTCTACCACCACATATCCACCACCAATCCGAGTTCTTTTCGTTTAGATTGGCTTTCGAGATCCATCTAGTTTCGGTTTCGTGTTTCCTTGCCTGAGTAGGTCTCGGAAAAAAAGTTTGGAGACCCCCGGGCAGTTTTTAGGCCAAAATTTCGACAGGTGAAAATATTTTTCCCTATCCTATTTTTGGGCTTTTCGGAGTCTTTTGAGACACGTGCCACCATACTGTTTTTTCACCGCACTTTTTCGTCGTCGCTGCCCTGATTCCGAAAAAAAATCCGTCAAAAAAAATTCGTGGCTATCATCTTAGTTTGACTTGGGAAGTGTTTTGAGACACTCGCCATTATAGTGATTTTCGGCAATAAAAAGGAGCGCAAAAAAAGAGCGAAAAAAGAGAGGCGATTTTTTTCAGAGTGTGCTTTCCCCTTGATTACGTGCAGCGCCGTGTTTTTGTTAGTGTTCTAGGCTCCTGTCTCTAGTACGGTCTAACCTAGGACCAGCACAGTACCGTCGTTGAGCGTTTATTCAACTTTGCATCTCTTATAAGCCTTCCCAGCTCCACATACATCTACGTCGTGCGTTTGACTCTCCCTGGTAATCACTTTATCCAAGCTTTGAGAGTTTTGACTACCACGGTTGCCGATCACCACCTGCTTCTAGGTAAGAACTGGTAAGAATTTGAGATTTGCTTGACGGATTTGTGACGCCCGACCACCACCATTTTCTAGTAGTCTGTAGGATCATATTTTTGTGTGCTTCTATTGCTGCTAACCATGCCAGGATCACAAGTTGACGAGACTGACTGGGCGAACATGACGAACAAGGAGTTGCATGATAAATTTCAGAAAATGATGGGTCAACAGGTAGAAGATGTGATGACCAGTTTTGACAACGCACTAGTGAGGATGGATGGCATTGAGAAGTCAATTGACACCAAGTTGGATGCCAAATTCGCTGAAGTGCTTGCGCGTCTACCTCCACCGGCTGCACCATTGCAACAACAACAACAACAACAACAACTACCTTCACGTCGCGAAACCGCCCTCCGCAAAGCGAGCCGTGTCGCTCTTCAGCCTGGCCAAGCTGTTGGTGTTGCTGTTGATACTTCTGTGGCTCCTACTGCTGCTGAGGAGGAGGACGATTACGTGGGGGATTACAAGGATGATGTTGATCAAAATCAGATTTACATGCAACAACCAGCACCACAACTATCAGGTCGTCCACACGCAAATAATCGTAATGGTAAGGCTGCACCATACCCTCAGGTA
Organism: Secale cereale; assembly: GCA_902687465.1. Lineage (NCBI taxonomy): Eukaryota > Viridiplantae > Streptophyta > Magnoliopsida > Poales > Poaceae > Secale > Secale cereale. Next base: position 406,934,664 of record LR738710.1, read on the forward strand.
CGCGATCATGACCATCTCCCTAGACTAAAATTGAATATTCCACCATTTGAGGGTAGATATGTTCCTGATATATATCTTACTTGGGAGTTAGAAACCGAAGAACGTTTTACATGTTTAAAATATCCCGAGGAGAGACGTGTTGCTGCTGCTCTTTGTGCTTTCAGTAGTTTTGCTTGTGTGTGGTGGTCTGAATATTGTAGATTACATCCGGATAATATTCCAACTACTTGGGCTTCTTTGAAAACTGTTATGCGTACTCGTTGGGTTCCACCATATTATCAACGCGAATTACTTCAGAAATTGCAGCTAGAGGAATATTATCAGGAATTACAAACTGGCCTGATTAGATGTGGTATTGTTGAGGACAATGAGGCTATGCTTGCACGTTTTATGGCTGGTTTAAATAGAGAGATTCAGACAATTCTAGAGTATAAGGAGTATAATAATATCACTCGTTTATTCCATCTTGCTTCCAAAGCAGAACGTGAAGTGCAGGATCGACAGGCCTTGGCATGAACTAATTTTTCTGCAGGTCGACCTTCATCATGGACACCGCGTGCATCATCTACTTCGACACGTCCGGCTGCACCACCTCCTACTTCATCCGTCACTTCTAGCCGTGATAAAAGCAAACAGGCACCACCACCATCAACCAGGAGTACACCTTCCGGTCCTGCGTAGAGCTCTTCTTCATCCATGGCATCCAATGGGCCAACACATGATGTTATATGTCGTCGTTGCACTAGTCGTGGTCACTATGCGAGCAAATGCCCATCGCAGCGTGTCATGATTGCTACTGAGGATGGTGGTTATGAGTCTGCAAGTGACTAAGATGAGGAGATTTTGGCTCTTATTACACGTGAAGAACACGGTGGAGATGATTCTGAAAATGAGACGCAATACATGGCTCCTGAAGACGCTGACAGGTATGAATGTTTAGTTGCTCAACATGTTTTGAGTGTGCAGATCACACAAGCGAAGCAAAATCAGAGGCATAATTTGTTCCATACAAAGGGAGTTGTGAAGGAACGTTCTATTTGCGTCATCATAGATGGAGGGAGCTGCAACAACTTGGCTAGCATGGAGATGGTGGAGAAGCTATCTCTCACCACAAGACCACATCCACATCCTTACTACATCCAATGGTTCAACAACAGCGGCAAGGTTAAGGTAACACGTACTGTTCGTGTGCATTTTAGTATCTCCACATATGCTGATTATGTTGATTGTGATGTGGTACCGATGCAAGCATGTTCCTTATAATTGGTAGACCATGGAAATTTGATAAAAAAAATTGTACACCATGGTAGAAACAATCAGTATACTCTTGTTCATAAGGATAAACGTATTACTTTGCTTCCTATGTCTCCTGATTCCATTTTGAAAGATGATATTAATAGAGCTAATAAAGCAAAACAGGAGCAAAATAAGAGTGAAAATCAGATTGTGGCAAAAGAATTTGAGCAACAAATGAAGCCTAATAACACACCATCATCTCATGTTGCATCTGAAATTAAATTAAAGAGTGGATGTTTACTTGCCACCAAATCTGATATTGATGATCTAGATTTAAGCAAATCTATTTGCTATGCTTTTGTGTGCAAAGAGGCATTATTTTCATTCAAGGGCGTGCCTTCCTCTTTGCCTCCCGCCACTGTTCAAGAAATCATCCGATTCAGCGATTTATCATCCGATTTATCGCTATTCTTGGGGTGACCGATAAGATTATGCCTTATCTTGACCATTTATCATTTGGGACGATTTATCGCTATGACAAGTGATTTATCGGGAATCTACCGATAAATCAGGCCTGTTCATGGTGCTATGTTTCAAAAAATGTATGTTTATTCGTGTTTTGTGGACCTTGTTATGTGATATGTATTGTTTTCCTATTTTTTTCGTTATTATACAAGGATTCAAAGGCTATGTATAAGGTAACACTTCTGTCTAATATTTTTGGGTGTTGAATATAACATACTTTTAGTGTTGGGAACCTGAGATTTGCGAAAATGGCCGATTAATAGTCGACCGATAAAATTGATTAATCGGCCGATATCCGATTAATCTCTAATCCATAGCTGACCGAGACGATAACGATAAGCGATATCCTCAACATTGCCTCCTGCTGTCACTAACATTTTGCAGGAGTTCGCCGACGTCTTTCCACAAGACGTGCCACCGGGATTACCACCTATCCGAGGGATTGAGCATTAGATTGACTTAATTCCCGGTGCATCGCTACCCAACCGCGCACCATACCGTACCAATCCAGAAGAGACGAAGGAGATTATGCGTCAAGTACAGGAGCTACTTGACAAAGGTTATATACACGAATCCCTTAGTCCTTGTGCTGTTCCTATTATTCTAGTGCCTAAAAAGGATGGTACATCACGTATGTGTGTTGATTGTAGAGGCATTGATAATATTACTATTCGTTATCGTCATCCTATTCCTAGGCTAGATGACATGCTTGATGAATTGAGTGGCTCTACAATATTCTCCAAAGTTGATTTGCATAGTGGATACCATCAAATTCATATGAAATTGGGAGATGAATGGAAAACAGCATTTAAATCTAAGTTTAGATTATATGAGTGGTTAGTCATGCCTTTTGGGTTAAATAGTGCACCTAGTACTTTCATGAGATTAATGAATGAAGTTTTACGTGCTTTCATTGGATGATTTGTGGTAGTATACTTTGATGATATATTGATTTATAGCAGATCTTTGGAGGAACATTTACGTGATGTTTTTATTGCTCTACGTGATGCACGTTTGTTTGGTAACCTTGGAAAGTGCACCTTTTGCACCGACCGAGTCTCTTTTCTTGGCTATGTTGTTACTCCATAGGGAATTGAGGTTGATAAAGCCAAGATTGAAGCTATTGAGAGTTGGCCGCTGTAATGCCCCGGATGTAACACATTCCCAATGTGGCAATATATAAACTTTGGCTTCATCATTTCCGTTCGGGGTTCTTTTTCTTTTCGGGTTTCGTCATTTTGTCGTGTGCGTGTGTGCATTTCATCCATGTCATGTTGTCATGTGCATTGCATTGCATTTGTGTTGTCACTTGAATCCGGCCCCACTCGTCTCTCCCCGTTGTCCGTTTCGAGTTCCGACGCTCTCACACGTGCCCGTGGCATCCCCGAGTCCTTCTTTCGTGTTTGGACATGTAACGTTTCCGGAATGGCGTGAGACTTGTCGTGCGATGTTGTTTTAGTACGTGTAGGCCGCCTGTCAAGTTTCGTCGCGTTTGGAGTTCGTTTGGTACTCCAACGGTTAACCTAGTGGGCTAAAAGAACCTCTTCTTTGAGGCCCAAGACCCCCTCCACAACAGCCCACCAACCCAGCACAACCATTCCCATCATCTCGGTCGTTGAATTGTGATCACGTGGCCGAAAACCGCTTCCCATTTGGAGTCTCCTAGCTCCTTGTGCCTATAAAAACGTCCCCATGTCCATTTTTTCGTCCATAAACCTAGCTCCACTGCTCCCTCCGTCGCCGGACACGTCCGGACCGAGCCGGACGCGTCCGCCGCTGCCCCTCGGCCAATTGCGGCCTGCCACCTGTCCCGCTGCCGCTCCCCACCGCGCCGGCCCGCGCGGTCCGCCGCAGGCCCGCTGCCGCCGCCGAACCAGGCCGTGTTCCTCCCGCGCCCGCGCCTTCCTCCCCTCCGCCTCCGGTGGCCGCCGCGCCGCCCATGGAGATCCCGCCGCCGCCTGGAGCTCGCCGGCCGCACGCCGCCGGCCTCGCCCCCAGTCACCGCCACCTTCGAAGCCTCCGTCGCCGGAGCAAGGATCCGCCGCCCCGAGCCTCTAGCTCCTCCGGGCCCTCGCCGCCGGGCCTTCGATGGCCTCCTCCGGCGCCGTCGCCAGCCGGGGTATCCGAGACCACCGCCCCGCTGTGGCCGATTCCCGCCGGCGCGCTAGCCTCCCGCCGGAAGCCGATCCCGATCGAAGCCAGATCGCCCCGATCCAGCGGGGAAACACTAACGGGCCGCACCCGTTCGCCTGCGGACCCGTTTGACCTGGCCCGATCCGCCGTTGACCCGCGAGGAGGTTGACCCCGTTTCCTCTAAGTCATTTGTGTATTTTATTGTCTGATGGCTTCTTGTGAGGGCAATATCTTTTTGTGTGCATGTCTGATTTGTGCATATGATATGTCAAAATGATCGTGGTGATGTGTACTATGTTTTGTTCCATTGTGTCATGCTTGTTTGAGTCCATCTAGATGTCTTAATCTTCATGACAAGAGTGCTACATGATATAAACTAGTGATACTAGTTATTTTTCATGCCATGTTTGAGATGTGATAACTTGGTGCATGTTTATCCAAATGAAGCAAATGATATGTCAAAATGTTCATCATGAGATGCTGTACATGTTGGTTGCTATAGCATGCATGTTAGAGTTCATATTAACATGTTTATCCCTGTTGCAAAAGTGCATGTGGCTGTTAGGTTTTGTAACTTGTTACGAGATGCCTAGTTGAGGAGCTCGTTGCTATTGTTGTGTTTGTCCCCATGTCACATGCTCATATGTTTTAGATTCCCCATCATGTGTTCTTTGTTGTGGTGCAAACCATTTGCCATGTTATGCTTTAAGATGACTTAAACATGCTCACAAACATGCCATGCTAATGTTACTGTTTTAACACTTAGTGAAATTTCACTAAGTCTGGAATCTGTAATATCCTGATGCTATGTTTGCTTGATGTCCTAGGCAAATCCATGTTAGTTTTGGGGTGGCCCTTGATCATTCTTTGTTGTATATGTTGTTGTCTATCCATCCATGCCCTCACATGCTCATTTGGGTTGCTGTAGCTTATTTAATTCTTGCTCCCAAGTTGCTATAAAATATTGCTGTCAGGTTTTTATTGTCATGTTCAAAATGTTGTAGCTTGTTGCTATTGATCCATGCCTCCTATGGAGATGCTCCAATGGAGTTGTTTGCTGTAGGATATGTCTACTTCATGTCCCTGCTTCTTGTCACCATGTTTGAGTGCTGTAGAGTATATATTTCTTGCTCCAAAGTTGCTATGTGGCTGTTAGTTTCATCTTTGCATTGTTTCTTGTTTCGAGTGTATGTTTTGATCCGTTGCTCCGTTTTGAGCGTGCCCTACATGAAACTTGTGTGATTTTGCATGTAGATTCATAATATCATCTTGTTAACATGTTTGGAATATGTTTGCTTGATGTTTGGGTGCATCTTGCACCGTTGCCATGCTTAACTTGTTTTGCTCATATCTTCTAGACCGTAGCTCCGTTTTAAACAAACTTTATATGAAACTTGACTAGAATTTCGTGTAGATTATCATGGTGCATGTTAACTTGCTGTTTGACAACTTTAACTTAAGGTTTGTTCAGATCTGGACTAATTTCAAACTATGCATATGAGGACTTACCGGATTTGTCTAAGTAGTTTCCGGCGTCATTTAAACTTGTTGTTTCTTGTGTTGTTTCTCTGTGCTTCCTACCTTGCCCTGTTTTGCATCCTAAATAGACTTGTCTTGCATCCTACTTGCTTGAGTATATTGTCCTGTTCTTGTGCTGTTTCTCTGTGCTTCCTATGTTGTCATGTTGTGCATCCTAAGTGCATCTGCAGTGCTTCCTAAGTGCATCATACGTGCATCCTATAGTTCGTGCATTGCACCTTGTTTGATTTCGTGCCTCGTGTGTTCTTGTATTGAGTAGAGCCGGAAGCCGAGACCAAGTACGAGAACGAGGTTACTACCGGGGTGAGAACGAGGAGCCGTCTTACGATCCCATCGACGACCCGACAGGCAAGATGACCCGACCCAGATATCATTACTATCTTTGCCTATTGCTAGAAGTCTCGCTCTTTAGCTTATTGCCTCGATGCCCATGTTTGTTTGTCAGCCTCCTATTGTAACCATGAATCTGTCTAACCACCCAACCTAGCAAACCTTTGTTTGGCTACGTAGGCTTCGCTCAGCCCCTCTTATAGCATTGCTAGTTGCAGGAGAAGATTTGAAGATTCTTGCTTCATGTTGAAGTATTTGTTGGGATATGACACTATATATCTATTAAATGAAATCATCTATATATTGGTAATGGGTGGAAGGTTGAGCCTCTTGCTCGGTGTTTTGTTCCACTCTTGCCGCCCTAGGAACCGTATAAACCGGTGTTATGTTCCTTGATTTTGCGTTCCTCACACGGTTGGGGTTATGGGACCCCCTCGATAAACCGCTTAGCGATAAGTCTTTTCCAGCAAGTCCCAACATTGGTACTATTTGCCTAAACAACTAAAAACTTGCATAGGGAGTAATTAACCCTCTTCTTAATTAACAACCACGGGCCAGTGCTCCACATGAGTGTTGGTCCGAACTGGGCAACCTGCGGGGCCACCTTGGGTGATGTAGGGTGGAACCCTAATCAGCGGACCTTTCACGATTTGGAGGATGGCACACGATGAACACGGGGAAAACACGGAGAAAGATGGGGAAAACACAAGAGAGAACACTCAAATCAACACGAGAGCAATCACACAAATGCTAGATTCGCGATAGAAGGTTGAGATCCATGATCCAAGGTCAACAACGGTGATACAGATAGTCTTCTCCCGGAGGAGGTCTTGATATCCCGGGGGATCTTCTCCGTGAAGGAGGTCCTGAATCCGTAGTGGATCTTCTCCGTAGATGCACACCGTCTCGTGGGAGAAATCCACACAAGTATCAAATGAGCTAAAACCACAGCTAACCCTAAACGGAAAGAGGAGGGGAGTATATATAGTCTACGGGGCGAAGGGGTACACGGGCCTCGGCCCAGGGGATGCGCGCAGGCATATCAGGGGCCGGACGTCCGGGCGTCGAGCCGGATGTCCGGGGCTTCGCGGGGCGCCGGATGTCCGGGGCCATGGGCCGGATGTCCGGGCTGGAGTGGGCGCGCCTCGGGTGCTCTCTGGACAGAGGCGCCGGATTTCCGGGCCCGAGGCCGGATGTCCGGGCCATGCCTGGCCGGATGTCCGGGCCCTGTAGCTTTGGCTGCTGCTGGCCTTCTGTAGCTGATCGTCCAGGGGCCGGATGTCCGGGCCAGGGGGCCGGATGTCCGGGGCCTGGAGCTGCCTTCTGGTCCTCTTGTTGCATCAGCTCGTCCATGACCTTGGGGACTTGTCCATCTTCAAGCTCTTCTCCGAAGCGGTCTCCTTCACACCTGAGCACGCAAAGCACATCCGTTTGAGGTAGCAACCATGTCTCGCAAGATTCGTATGGAAGTGAGGCTAGGAGTGACGTCACCTCGGTCTCGAAAGCTCTAGCACGAGCACGTGTCATCGGTCCTTGAAGCACTTGAGGAGGTGAAGGAGGGTCCGTGGGGATGACCTTGGGATGCTCCGCATCATCTCCCCTCCCTTGGGAGAGATCCGTCCTCGGATCGAATTCGTCATCACCATGGAACGGAGAGAGATCCTTGACGTTGAACGTGTCGCTCACGGAGTACTTGTCTCGAGGGAGTTCGATCTTGTATGCGTTGTCGTTGTAGCCGGCGAGCACCTTGAATGGTCCGTCGGCGCGAGGTAGAAGCTTGGACTTGCGCTCGTGTGGGAAGCGTTCCTTGCGAAGATGAAGCCAGACAAGATCGCCCGGTTGGAACACCATTTGTGTCTTGTTGACGTTGAGCTTGGTGGCGAGACGTTGGACTTGGCGCTCGATCATTGTCCTTGTATCTTCGTGCACCTTCTTGAGGTAGGTTGCTCGAGCGCTTGCATCCATGTTGATGCGCTCTTGTAGCGGTAGAGGTAGAATGTCCAAAGGTGACAACGGGTTGAAGCCGTAGACAACCTCGAATGGCGACTTGCCGGTGGTCGAATGTCTTGCCCGGTTGTAGGCGTACTCGGCGATGGGTAAGCAATTTTCCCATTCCCGGATGTTCCGCTTGATCAACACACGAAGAAGAGTGGATAGCGTGCGGTTCGTCACCTCCGTCTGGCCATCCGTTTGTGGGTGGTACGCCGAAGAAAAGAGTAGCTTGATTCCCAGCTTGGCACATAGTGTTTTCCAAAAGTAACTCAGGAACTTGACGTCCCGGTCCGACACGATCGTTTTAGGCACGCCATGAAGACGAAGTATCTCCCTGCAAAAGAGAGTGGCAACATGTGAAGCATCGTCGATCTTGTTGCAAGGAATGAAATGAGCCATTTTGGAGAATCTATCTACCACCACAAGCACAGAATCTTTGCCCGTTTGAGTCCTAGGCAAGCCAAGTATGAAATCCATGCTTATGTCTTCCCATGGATGATATGGTATAGGGAGAGGCATATAAAGACCGTGAGATTGGGCTTTGGACTTAGCTTTGCGGCATGTCGAACATCGGTTGGTGAGGCGTGAGACGTCACGAAGCATCTTGGGCCAAAAATAGTTCTTAGAGAGAGTAGCAAATGTCTTGTCGCGTCCAAAGTGTCCCATGAGTCCTCCTCCATGCGATTCCTGCAAAAGGAGCAAACGAAGCGAAGACTCGGGAATACAAAGCTTGTTAGCTCTCATAAGATATCCCTCCTTGATGTAGTAATGTTCCCAAGAAGTGTGAGTCAAGCATTTAGCATAAGCATTTGCAAAGAAAGGATCATGTTCATATAAATCTTTAATATGCTCAAAGCCAATCACATTCAACTCAAGTTGTGTTACAAGCATGCATTTGCGGGAAAGCGCGTCCGCCACAACATTTTCTTTGCCCTTGATGTATTTGATGACATAGGGAAAAGACTCAATGAACTCACTCCATTTAGCATGACGCTTGTTCAACTTAGTTTGACCTTTGAGATACTTGAGTGTCTCATGGTCCGTATGAAGAATGAATTCATGAGGTCTAAGATAGTGTTCCCAAACACGTAGAACTCTCACCAAGGTATAAAGCTCTTTATCATATATGGGGTAGTTAAGTTGCGCTCCCGATAGCTTCTCGCTAAAGTACGCAATTGGGCGCTTTTCTTGCATTAGCACGCCACCTATGCCGGTACCACTAGCATCACAATGAATCTCAAACGGTTTGTCAAAGTTTGGTAGGGCTAGAAGTGGTGCGTGCGTGAGCAAGCTCTTAAGCTCATTGAACGCGGTGTCTTGCGAAGGACCCCAAATGAAGGGTGCGTTCTTCTTGCTCAAAGCGTGTAGAGGCATAGCAATGGTGCTAAAGTCCTTCACAAAACGTCGATAGAAACCGGCTAGACCAAGGAAACTACGCACTTGCATGAGATTCTTTGGTTGAGGCCAAGTTTTAATTGCTTCAATTTTAGTTTCATCAACGTGAACACCTTGAGAAGAAACGACAAATCCTAGAAAGACAACCTTGTCAACGCCGAAAGTGCATTTCTCCATATTAGCATATAATTGTTGTTTGCGAAGTGCTTGTAAAACAAGTTGGACATGGTCAACATGTTCTTCAAGCGACTTGCTAAACACTAGAATGTCATCAAAGTAAACCACGACAAAGACACCTATGTAGGGTCTAAGAACGAAGTGCATAAGACGCACAAAAGTGCCGGGTGCTTCCGATAAGCCCATTGGCATGACAAGCCACTCATATAACCCAAACTTGGTTTTGAAAGCTGTTTTCCATTCATCACCCTCTTGAATGCGAATTTGGTAGTAGCCACTTTTAAGATCAATTTTTTAAAAGATGGTGGCACCACAAAGTTCATCAAGCATGTCATCTAAGCGAGGAATAGGGTGACGATATCTAACGGTGATAGCATTTATCGGACGACAATCGGAACACATGCGAAAAGTTCCGTCTTTCTTAGGCACGAGAATAACGGGAACGGCACAAGGGCTTAGACTTTCACGTACATGACCCTTGTCGATGAGTTTTTGCACTTGCCGTTGTATCTCCTTTGTTTCCTCGGGGTTGACGCGATAAGGAGCCTTGTTTGGAAGTGGAGCACCGGGTACTAGGTCGATGCGGTGCTCTATCCCTCGAAGTGGAGGTAGACCCGGTGGTAGCTCATCCGGAAAGACGTCCGAGAATTCCTGCAACAATTTAGACAACACAAAAGGTGGGGGTGGTGAAGTGTTAGTAGGTTTGGCTTCCCCTTTGCATAGAAGCACAAGGTGGAAGACGCTCGATGGGTTCTCACACACTTCTCTCATCTCACGTTTTGTAGCAAATAGCACTAGTTGCTTCTTGTCGCTCATCGTGGAGTCGCTCATATTTGGCTTGTGGCTCTCGCTCTCCTTTTGGTGGCTCGCTCTCTCACCATTCTCTCCACGATGGGTGGTATGAACAAGCTTGTCGGCGGAAACTTGACTTGGGGACATTGGCCGAAGCACGAATTCCTTGCCCTTCATCTTGAAATGATAGTGATTCGTCCGTCCATTGTGTGTGACTCCACGATCATATTGCCATGGGCGTCCAAGAATAAGGTGGCACACGGACATGGGTATCACATCACACTCAAGAGTGTCCTCGTAGGCGCCAATCTTGAAAGAGACTTGCACGGTGTGCTCGACTCGAAGAATTCCGGCGTCGTTGAGCCACTGGACCTTGTAGGGCTGAGGATGCTTCGTCTTGACCAAATGAAGCTTGTCGCATAGCTCTTCGCTTGCCAAGTTGTGGCAACTTCCTCCATCGATGATAACCTTGACGGAGCGTCCATTGATGCCAGCCTTCGTATGGAAAATATGACATCGTTGGTCATCATCTTGTTGATGTTGGAGTGTCAAGACTTTGGAGACAACAAGGTTGGGGCTTGAGTCATTGTCGCAAAACACTTGAGTGTCTTCTTCTTCATTGACTTGGCGATGCATAGCGACATGCTCAAGTGCTTCCATCTCATCATCGCTCATGGAGTCATAAGATCCGTCGTCATTGATGATCATGGTGCGAACGGTCTTGCACTCAAATGACTTGTGGCCTCGTCCTTGGCACTTGAAGCATTTGATGGAGCTCGTCTTGTTATTGTCTTCGGTAGGAGTTGTAGTTGAGGAAGCTCTTGGCTTGAAGTTGTTGGTAGAAGGAGGACGACTCGATGTAGTGGCATTCTTGTAGCTTGACTTGTCACCGAAGTTTGTAGAAGGCTTGGTAGAGGTAGGAGGAGTAGCCGAAGTCGTTGAAGCTTGGTTGTAGGAGCCGAAGTTCTTGTAGTTGAACTTGGAGTACTTGTAGTCCTCTTGAACTTGTCGCTCCGCTTTGGTTGCTTGGTGTACTAGCTCGAGGAGATTGTTGTATGGTTGGAAGTCCGCAATCTTCTTGATTGGATAGTTGAGTCCATTCAAGAATCGCGCCATAGTTTGCTCTTCATCTTCCGTGATGTTTGCTCGTATCATGGCAATCTCCATCTCCTTGTAGTACTCTTCAACGGACTTGGTTCCTTGCTTGAGGAGTTGTAGCTTCTTGAACAAGTCGCGGTTGTAGTGTGTAGGCACGAAGCGTGCTCTCATCACTTCCTTCATTTGAGCCCAAGTGGTGATAGGAGGTTCGCCTTTGGCTTCTCCTCTCTCTATGATTTGCTCCCACCAAATGAGAACATAGTCTTGGAACTCAAGTGATGTCATTGCGATCTTCTTCTCTTCATCGAAGTTGTGAAGGCGAAAGATCTTGTCAACTTTCAATGCCCATGAGAGATAGTCTTCGGGATCAATGCTTCCGGAAAACTTTGGCATGGTGAACTTGAGCTTGCCATAGCGATGCTCGTCATTGTTTCCTTGCCTATTGGGAGGGCGATCTCGATTTTGGCGGTTTGCCATATCGTGTTGCTCTTGTTGGGGTTGTTGCTCTTGCCGCGCTTGAGGAGGAGCTTCTTCTTGCATTCTTGCTTGATGTCTCCTTTCTCGCATCTCATCTCGAAGGAAATCCTCTTCTTGACGAGTGTGTCGATTGCGGGCGGCCACATTGCGATGTGCATCTTGTAACGCTCGTTGCGCCTCCATAGCTTGAGCTTCTCGACGTTGTTGTGCTTGACGGTTAGCCTCGGCATCTTGTTCTTCTTGATATTGGCGAGCTCGCTCTTGTTGTTGTTGGCGTAGTCGTTGCCGTTCTTGTGCTTGCTCAAGTGTAGCTTGGTTTTGACGACGTCGATTTTCTTGTTCGTCGAATAGCTCTTGGGAACTCTTGTCATGTGGAGGATGCCGACGGTCATGTCGAGCTTGACGAAGAGTGTTTGACGTAGGTGTACTTGAGTCTTGCGTTGAGTCGGTATGTCGACTTGAGCGGCTTCGTCGATGAGATGATGTTGAGGAAGAACGTCGGTTGATGATCAATGTCCGGAGCTCATTGTATTGAGTAGACATGTTGGTGTTGATGAGGTCGATTTGCTCCTTGGTACTTTGTTGGAATTGGCGCGCGTCCTCGGCGACTTGACCAATGTACTCTCGCATAGCTTCACTCTCTTGATGTAGAGCTCGTTGGACACCGAATAGATGTAGTTTGGTGACGTAGTTGTTCGCTTCTCGAGGATCGTCGAAGATCGGGTTGGTAGATGAACTTGGCCTATCCATCATCACAAGCAAGTATGTGAGTGGGAGAAAAGAGAAGACAATATCAATGTACCTTAACCGAGGTTGAAAATGGATCAATGATCACTCAACAATGTAACCCGGAAATAGCACTATTGGTATCACTTCGTGTCGATTCTCACACCTACACAAGTAAAGCTTTGAGAGGAGCTTGGTTAGGATGTGGCACAAATTCAATGCAATCGTCAAAGTGACTCAATGATGTTGAAAATGGTTCACAATTTGCTCATGCAACAAGTGGATCACTAGCAAAGAGTAGCACACGGAACACACGCACGGATAGACAAATGTGGCTGTGCAACCAAGGATGAGCGAAAAATGTGGTAAACCACGGAAAATGCTCGTGTTGCACAACGCTAGAGAGACGCTAACCGATTGCTTAATAGGCGGATACGCACTTGTGCACGACCTATAAGAGGCAAAACGTAACGACTATCTATCACAAGTATGCTATGAGTGTATGATGTGCCGATGCTTGAGCACAAGATGATGTTGCTATGTATGATCTCTTTGGATGCAAGGCGTATGATGCTATTGTTTCTTTGCTTGGATTGGCTCTTTTGCTTAAAAGCTTTTGAGCTCTTTCGTTGGGCACATATGTATGCTTCTCGTATCAAGGTAGCTATTGTGTATGCGGGACACTCTTGCGGCACATGTATATATGCAAGGTACCAAGATGATGTGATGTGACTCACAATGATGTAGTATGCAATATCTATGACTATCACTAATGTGCACAAGTGTCGTGGCCCGGCAATACTCAAATGGCTAGTCTCAATGGGAAAGCTACGCAAAGATGGTTCATAGGGTGACAATGCAATTGCAAGGTAGAATGAGCGTAGTGTCGTCGATGTTACCGTCCTTGCCGAAGTTGAGCGGTGGTGTTGTAGAAGTCTTGCCGTTCCAAGGTAGCCTAAACATCCAAGGAAACGGAGGAAACCACAACTCAAGTATCCAAGGAAAATGGAGACAAACTTTTCAAACTCGGAGCGGGTAAGCGATGGTGGATGTGGAAATGGTGGTGGTATGCGGAAGAATGGGTGGATCACCGAACGAAGATGGCGGTGGTTTGCTAGGTGGGGTGAGGTGGA
>LR738710.1:406948434-407016554 GCA_902687465.1 Secale cereale
CCGGATGTCCGGGCTGGGCCGGATGTCCGGGGCACGAGCCGGATGTCCGGGGTGCCCGAGCCAGGAAGAACACGTTGCAAACGGTGGTTTCGGGGCAAGAATTCGGCGGATTTTGCGGATGAAATTTGAGGAAAAGTGGGGGAAAAGCTAGATCCACACGTGGCACAGCAAATCCATGGAACAAATTCAACAAAATCTTGCCAAATCAACAGATCACAGAAATTTTTTTTGGGGCTCTTTTTGTGGGGAATTTTTCGAAATTGGGAATAACACGACAAAAACAAGCTAGAAGACGGGGTGTGGGGCTCCAAAATCGTGAACAACCTTGCTCTTGATACCAAGATGATGTAGGGTGGAACCCTAATCAGCGGACCTTTCACGATTTGGAGGATGGCACACGATGAACACGGGGAAAACACGGAGAAAGATGGGGAAAACACAAGAGAGAACACTCAAATCAACACGAGAGCAATCACACAAATGCTAGATTCGCGATACAAGGTTGAGATCCATGATCCAAGGTCAACAACGGTGATACAGATAGTCTTCTCCCGGAGGAGGTCTTGATATCCCGGGGGATCTTCTCCGTGAAGGAGGTCCTGAATCCGTAGTGGATCTTCTCCGTAGATGCGCACCGTCTCGTGGGAGAAATCCACACAAGTATCAAATGAGCTAAAACCACAGCTAACCCTAAACGGAAAGAGGAGGGGAGTATATATAGTCTACGGGGCGAAGGGGTACACGGGCCTCGGCCCAGGGGATGCGCGCAGGCATATCAGGGGCCGGACGTCCGGGCGTCGAGCCGGATGTCCGGGGCTTCGCGGGGCGCCGGATGTCCGGGGCCATGGGCCGGATGTCCGGGCTGGAGTGGGCGCGCCTCGGGTGCTCTCTGGACAGAGGCGCCGGATTTCCGGGCCCGAGGCCGGATGTCCGGGCCATGCCTGGCCGGATGTCCGGGCCCTGGCCGGATGTCCGGGCCCTGTAGCTTTGGCTGCTGCTGGCCTTCTGTAGCTGATCGTCCAGGGGCCGGATGTCCGGGCCAGGGGGCCGGATGTCCGGGGCCTGGAGCTGCCTTCTGGTCCTCTTGTTGCATCAGCTCGTCCATGACCTTGGGGACTTGTCCATCTTCAAGCTCTTCTCCGAAGCGGTCTCCTTCACACCTGAGCACGCAAAGCACATCCGTTTGAGGTAGCAACCATGTCTCGCAAGATTCGTATGGAAGTGAGGATAGGAGTGACGTCACCTCGGTCTCGAAAGCTCTAGCACGAGCACGTGTCATCGGTCCTTGAAGCACTTGAGGAGGTGAAGGAGGGTCCGTGGGGATGACCTTGGGATGCTCCGCATCATTGGGGGAACCCGAGGGCTGGTAAAAACCCGTAGCTTGTCCCATCCGGTCGTGGCCTGAGACGAGATACGAGTGGCTACTATCAGGGTGTCGACACGTCGGGAGGATTTGCTGGATTAGTCTTACCTTAGTCGGAGTATCTTGAGCACGGGATTCCGAGAATACTCGGGCCTTCCCACCTTGGAGTTGCGACTCCGCGGATCGTGGGCTTGTAATGGGCCAAGTTGGAACACCCCTGCAGGGTTTTGAACTTTCGAAAGCCGTGCCCGCTGTTATGTGGCAGATAGGAATTTGTTAATATCCGGCTGTAGAAAACTTGACACCATGTTCAGAACACACTACCAGCGTGAGTAACCGTGATAGTCATTTTCCGAAAGGGGTTCGGGAAGTGAACACGGTGGGGTTATGATTGACGTGCTTAGATAGGATCACTTCGTGATCACCTTGTCGCTTGTGGCACTTCTCTTCTCGCTCGTAATACGTAAGCTAGTGCTAGTGGAGCTGCAGCCTTTTATTCTTTCTTCAATCTTGTTCCACACCCAAGGCTTAGATAGTTTTGCTACCCGAGAACGGGATTGCTGAGTCCTCCGTGGCTCACAGATTCTACACCACACCAGATGCAGGTACCATGGTGAACTACTCAGGTGACGGCACAGAGTTGTACTGGGAGTACGATGAAGAACGTAGTCGATACTATGTGCACTATCCCGATGATCGGTAGTGGTTTCTACTAGGGGCGATTCGGACCTGTGGCTTTTATTTATTTGGTATCTTTCATTTGGATCTTCACCCGTAGTCGTGTTGTGATGTTATTTGGATGATGTTATGCTTATGTAATGTATTGTGTGACGTGGCGAGTGTAAGCCAACTATCCTTTTGCAATTTCATCCCTATTTTTACATGAGTCGTGCAAAGATACCGAACTCGAGATCATTCCAGAATGGGCTTATACCTTTAAGTCGTGCGTCGACACGTAGGAGGTATAGTCCCATCCTGGGCATTACAAGTTGGTATTCAGAGCCTTCTCCGACCTAGAAGCCCCCACTGATTGATCGAATCATTGACGGTTGAGTCTAGGCACACACTTAAAATGTTTTGAGTCCTATATATATATCGGAGAGTAGGATTTCTTTTGCTCCTCATCTCTTTTCACTCTCGTGAGGACTCCTGACGATTAATTTTATCTCTTCTACTCTCAAAAATTCACCAATTTTTTTTAGGAATCTCGTGAGTATTGTTTGGATTGTTCCGATGTCTTTGTGACGAGAACAATGTTCTCGATGCCTCCTGTCATTTAGGGGTTGTGGTAGTCTCCCGGGGAGTTGAGCTCCGAGGTGTTGTCGTCACAAATATATCGCATCAGTTCTGGAATACTTAAGACGGCCGACATCGAAAACTCTCCTATGCGGTTAGTGGCAAGATAACCCCGACATCACCCAGTACTGGGGAGGTAGTTCGGGAGTATTGCCATAGCTTGTATAGTAGATGCGTTTCGAAGGTCCGAGGTAGACGGTTTCCGGAAATAACTGGTTATGTGTTGAAGGATGGATACAGCTGGATGTAGGATTAGAGTTGAGTGCGCGATGCTTCCCCTGTATCCCCAACACCTGATTGCATAACTGGAAACTTTCGGAAATTAATAGGTGGGTTCATCTAGTAGCTCATAGGCATTCTTCCAGCGAATGCATGATATGGAGTTCGAGGTTCTACATTGAGTGAAGTAGTTTAATGGGCGTTGTTCCGATCGGGAGTTGCATCTTAAAGGGTCCTTGGCTATGCTGATCCGGGGATTGCAAAACCCTTTTGTAACACGTTCCATAAGCTTTCAGCACGAATATGTCGAATGAAGCTTCTATCTTGTATTTGTTCTATCTGCTCCTTGTTGTTTTTATTTACCTTTTGTTCTCCCAAGTGGCTTCTCGTGAAGATTGTTGTTACTATTAAACTGTGGATTACATTCGTTCATCTTGTTCGAATGTGCTTGTGAACACTATGTTGCAATTTCTAGCCGTTGATTCAGCTTATATATTTTCTCTCGATCAATGGCTAATAGTTGTCATCTCATTCAGGATGGCTCCTAAAAAGGTTCCCAACGCTAACCCAGAGGGTGAAGAGGTTCCTGATCGTCATCCTTCCCCTCCTCCTCCGTCTGAGGCCTGGAGAGGAATTATGCAAGCGACGAACCAGAACACCCAGATGCTTATGCAAATGATGCAGAACATTCAAGCAAATCAGGGTGCTCATGGGAACCAAGGCCAAGGCAATTTGTTCAACCAACCTCACTTTGCTACGCTCAACCAGTTCCTGGCAAATCAACTAAAGGCATTCAGTTACTGTGTGGACCCTCTAGATGCTGAAGACTGGATAACAGATATCAAGAAGCATTTTGAGTGCAGTAACGTCAGGCCCGAGGACTATGTGAAGTTTGCAGCCTTCCAACTCAAGGACCAAGCCGCTGATTGGTGGCAGCAGTACAAAGATTCCAGAGAGGGACGTGTAATCTCCTGGGATGACTTCTGCAAAGACTTTCTAATGTGGAGCATCCGTCAAGCATCCCCATGGACACCCCGTCATCGGCACAAGCGCTCAAGGGACCAATGACTAGAGCACGTGCACGCGCTATCGAGGACGACGTGAATTCTCTCCTCTTGGAGTTTCGTTTGGATTCGCATAAGGATTGGGTTCTACCTCACAAGGAGATGTTGTGCATTCTCAGTTACCAAGGAGTTGATCCCGTGGAAGCAAAGGAGAACCCATTCAGCCCGGATCACGTGGAAGCAAATGAAGACCTGTCCAACCCGGAATGAGCAGTACTACCGCTCCTCCAAAACGGTACTACCGCTCCTGGCCAGTCCGGAACAAGCGGTACTACCGCTCCTTAAGCGGTACTACCGCTCGAGCGGGCGGTACTACCGCCCTGCCTGCGCGCAGCCTTCGGCCCTTGGCCATGTATCCCTCTCTTCTCGTACCCCTTCGTAGCATAAACTATAAATAGACCTTCCCCACTTCCTTTGAAGGGTTAGCAAAGATATTGAGAGACCTTGAGAGCTTTGCTCCTTGTATCCCCTCCGTGAGGAGATCAAGACCTCCCAAGGGAGAAGAATCCTCGTGGATTGCAAGACCTCCCAAGGGAGAAGAATCCTCTTGGATTGCAAGACCTCACCTCCTCTAGGAGTGGGAAGAACCCTACCTTTGTGCTTGTTTCCTTGGATTGATCTTGTGATCTTGTGGATCCTTTGTATGCCACTTTAGTAGATGTGATATTGGGTTTGTTTTGAGTGATTTGTGTCTTGTGTTCTTGTGTGTTCTTCCTCTTTTCCCCCTCCAAGAGTGAAAAGATCCCCCCTTAGGGTTTCACCCTACAACATCTCGGTATCATGAGCAAGGTTGATTCACATCTTGGAGTCCCAGCCCCCCACTTTCTAGCTTGATTTTGTTGTGTTCTTACCCAATTTCGGAAATCCCCACAAAAAATAGCCCAAAATTTGTCTTGCAATTTGTTGGTTCTTGTGAGATTTGGTTGTTTTGGTCCATGGATTTGACGTTTGGCACGTGGATCTAGCCCCTCCACCACTTTCTCCACCCATCCACCACGAAATTCATCCAATTTTACCCCCGAAACCATCCATTTCCGCCCAAAATTCGCCCCGATCTCGAGCTGCAAATTTTTTCCCGACACAAGCTGTACTACCGCCCAACACGCGGTACTAAAATTTTTCTTCCGCCTTGCCAAGCGGTACTACCGCTTCGTTAAGCGGTACAAATTTTTTACATCCGCCTCCCTAAGCGGTACTACCGCCCTACAAAGCGGTACTACCACCCCACATCCACCTTCCGCATTTGACAGGTTTCGATTTGCGATTTCGCGTTTCCTAAGGTATTTCGGCTACTTAGGAGCGTCTGACATCGACATCATCGCCTCGGAATCATCTTCGCCGCTAACCGTAAGCAAGGACGGTAACCTCGACGACACTTAACTTTTGCTTTTGCATTGATAGCCCGAGCCATTTGCGTTGCTTACCTATCGAGACTAGCGAGTTGAGAATTGCCGGGCCATGCTCTTGTGCACCGTAGTGATCATGTTATCATCTTAGTGCCAAAAGTCTCTCCCGTGCATATCTTACATACTTGTCTCATATTATCATCGGCTCGAGCATCATACTCTCAAAAAAAGAGAGAAAGAAAAACTTCTAAGCAAAGAGAGGAGCAACAATGAGCATATAAGCAATAGCACTGAGCCACCTTACATACTCATATCATCTTGGTCACCACATACATAGCATAGTTGGGATCGAGGACGGCATGTTTCTCTCATAGGTTGGTGCACAAAGCGTATCTCGCCCATTTGAGCAATCGAGCTTGCGTCTCTCTAGTATTCGCACAACAAGAGCATTTTGCACTCACCCTTGGTTGTGCGGATCCCATCTATCTTCCGTGCGTGTGTTCCTAGTGATACTCTTGTCTTTGATCTATTTGCTTTACGTGCATCTTTGTGAATCTTCTCAACCTTATCGATATCTTGACTAACATTTTGTTTGAAATTTTTCCACCATCCTAACCAAGCTACTCCATAGGCCTCTTTACTTGTAGGTGTGAGGAACAAACCCGGTTCCAATTCTACTATTGTGGCATTTCATTGAGTGAAACTTGTCACATTTTCAATCTTCGGAAGAGGTAACCTTGGTATTGTTCTCTCATTTACCTACTCACCTCCTACTTACATGATGGATAGGCCAAGTTCTTCGACCGACCCGATCGACGAGCCTCTAGTGGAAGCACCGAACTATGTCACCAAGACTCACCTTTTCGGCGTCCAACGAGCTCTTCACCAAGAAAGCGAAGCTTTGGGTGACCGCATAGAGCAACTCGCTTCCGACTTCCGCACGCAAATGCAAGAGTTCCGCCACATCTTGGTGAACCGCACGTCTTCGCCTCATTCATCAAGACAGCGCCATTCAAGTCGACGCTCAAGTGACAACTCTTCGGCTTACTCTTCCACGGATGCAAGTCCTCCACGTCCTCGGCAAGCTCAACAATTCGTCAGTGAAGATCGACAATCTCTGGACAATCCATTCCATGGCAATGGGTTACGAGATCGAGTCCGAGCACGTGAGCAAGGGCACCGCCAAGAGCAACAATGCCCACATCAAGTACACGAAGATCACGATACAATCTGACAAGCTCAAGAACGACGTGATAATCAAGCACGCAACGCACAACAAGCTCTTCGTGACTCCATGCGCATCTTCGCCGACCGCAACCGACAAGTACGTCAACAAGAAGAACTTCATCAAGAGCGACACGAGGAAGCCGCTCATCACGAAGCGGAGCAAGAACGACGAGATGGGAACGACGTGCCGCGACACCACCAATGGCAAGACCATCGTGAAGAGCAAGTTCTCGCGGAGCGACCACATCGTCATGCGCGACACCTCCATCACCAACATGACGAAGAACATCGCTTCGGCAAGCTCAAGTTCACTATGCCCAAGTTCTCCGGAAGCACCGACCCCGAGGAATACCTCTCATGGGCATTAAAGGTCGACAAGATATTCCGCCTCCACAACTTCGAAGAAGAGAAGAAGATTGCCATGGCCTCTCTCGAGTTTCAAGTCTATGTCCTCATTTGGTGGGAACAAACGATCAAGCGACGACATACAAGAGGCGAACCACCCATTACAACTTGGTCCGAAATGAAGAATGTCATGCGAGCTCGCTTCGTGCCTACACACTACACCCGCGATCTCTTCAAGAAGTTGCAACTTCTCAAACAAGGCACGAAGACGGTGGAGGAATACTACCAAGAAATGGAGATTGCCATGATACGAGCCAATGTCAAGGAAGATGACGAGCAAACAATGGCACGCTTCTTGAACGGCCTCAATCACCCAATCAAGCGGATTGCCGACTTCCAACCATACTCCAACCTTCTCGAGCTAGTTCATCAAGCGTCCAAGGCCGAGCGACAAGTCCAGGATGACTTCAAGTATGCCAAATACTCGTCCAAGACCTACGGCTCCTACTCTCAAGCACCCGCGACTTAGGCACCTCCTACCTCAACGAGAGCATCACCAAGTACCGGCGACAAGTCAAGTTCCAAGCAAACTACACCTTCCTCGACTCGTTCTCCGGCAAGCAACTACAAACCCAAGACTCCCTCACCTCCGGCACCACCTTACGACACCGAGAAGACTAGTTCCTTCAAGTGCTTCACATGTGGTGGCCGAGGTCACAAGTCCTTCGAGTGCACCAACAAGAGAACCATGATCTTCAATGACGACGGCACATATGACTCGATGAGCGAAGACGAAGTGGAAGCTATTGAGCATGTGGCCATGCACCGGCGCATCAACGAAGATGAAGATGATCAAGTATTTTGTGACAATGATTCAAGTCCCTCTCTCGTGGTATCCAAGGTCTTGACCCTCCAACACAATCAAGACGAAGACCAATGATGCCATATTTTCCACACATAGGCCGGCATCAACGGACGCTCCGTCAAGGTCATCATCGATGGAGGAAGTTGTCACAACTTGGCAAGTGATGAGCTATGTTCCAAGCTCCAATTGGTCAAGAAGAAGCACCCTCGTCCATACAAGGTACAATGGTTGAGCGACTCCGGAACCATTCAAGTGGAGCATACAGTACAAGTTTCTTTCAAGATCGGCGCCTACGAGGACACCTTGGAGTGTGATGTAGTTCCCATGACGGTGTGCCACCTCCTCTTGGGGCGACCTTGGCAATTTGACCGTGGAGCCATCCACAACGGACGAACCAACTACTACAGCTTCAAGATGAAAGGCAAGGAATATGTGCTTCGCCCAATGTCACCAAGCCAAGTGATCGCCGATAAGCAAGCACACACCCATCGTGAAGATCCTAGTGAGAGAGTGATCCACCAAAAAGAAAGTGAGAGCCAGAAGCCAAAACTGAGCGCCTCTTCGCCAAGAGAGAAAAACTTAGTCCTCCTAGCCACCAAACGTGAGATGAGAGAAGTGTGTGAGAACCCCTCGCCCGTCTTCCACCTTGTGCTTCTATGCAAAGGGGAAGCCAAACCTACTAACACTTCACAACCTCCACGTTTTGTGTTGTCTCAATTGTTGCAGGAATTCTCGGACGTCTTTCCCGATGAGCTACCACTGGGTCTACCTCCACTTCGCGGCATCGAACACTGCATCGACCTCGTACCCGGCGCACCACTTCCGAACAAGGCCCCCTACCGTGTCAATCCGGAGGAAACAAAGGAGATACAACGTCAAGTACAACAACTCATCGACAAATGTCATACATTCGCTACGCTCTCCAAGAATTACTTTTGGCCCAAGATGTTCCGCGACGTCTCCCGCTTCACCAACCGGTGCTCTACATGCCACAAAGCTAAGTCAAAAGCTCAATCCCATGGCCTTCACATGCCACTTCCTATTCCTTTCCATCCATGGGAAGACATTAGCATGGATTTCATTCTTGGATTACCTAGAACTCGAAATGGAAAGGATTCCGTATTCGTTGTTGTTGATAGATTTTCCAAGATGTCACATTTCATCCCTTGTCACAAGATAGACGATGCTTCACATATTGCGACTCTATTTTGTAGGGAAATCTTGCGCCTACACGGCGTACCCAAGACGATTGTCTCGGACCGTGACGTCAAGTTCTTGAGTTACTTTTGGAAAACACTATGCTCCAAGCTCGGCATCAAGCTACTCTTCTCCACGGCATACCACCCTCAAACCGATGGCCAAACCGAAGTCACCAACCGGACGCTTGCCACTCTCCTACGTGTGTTGATCAAGAAGAACATCAAGGAGTGGGAGGAGTGCCTACCCATCGCCGAGTACGCCTACAATCGCGCGAGGCACTCTACAACCGGCAAGTCTGCCTTCGAGGTTGTCTACGGCTTCAATCCATTATCACCGTTGGACATCCTTCCTCTCCCGCTTCAAGAACGAGCCGACATGGATGCAAGTGCAAGAGAAGCCCACCTCAAGAAGATGCATGAAGAAACACGTTCCACGACCGAGCGTCAAGTTCAACGCCGCGCCATCAAGCTCAACACCAACAAAACACCAATGGTGTTCCATCCGGGTGATCTCGTTTGGCTACACCTTCGCAAAGACTGTTTCCCCAAGGAACGCAAATCCAAGCTCCTTCCACGAGTCGACGGACCATTCAAGGTGCTAGCACGCTACAACGACAACGCTTACAAGATCGACATCTCCCGTGACAAGTACAACGTCAACGACATCTTCAACGTCCAAGACTTGGCCAAGTACCATGGTGATGAAGACCACGATCCGTGGACGGATCTTCCCCAAGGGGGGGAGATGATGCGGAGCATCCATCAAGCATCCCCATGGACACCCCGTCATCGGCACAAGCGCTCAAGGGACCAATGACTAGAGCACGTGCACGCGCTATCGAGGACGAGGTGAATTCCCTCCTCTTCGAGTTTCGTTTGGATTCGCATAAGGATTGGGTTCTACCTCACAATGAGATGTTGTGCATTCTCAGTTACCAAGGAGGTGATCCTGTGGAAGCAAAGGAGAACCCATTCAGCCCGGATCACGTGGAAGCAAATGAAGACCTGTCCAACCCGGAACGAGCGGTACTACCGCTCCTCCAAAACGATACTACCGCTCCTGGCCAGTCCGGAACAAGCGGTACTACCGCTCCTTAAGCGGTGCTACCGCCTGCAAGCGGTACTACCGCTCGAGCGGGCGGTACTACCGCCCTGCCTGCGCGCAGCCTTCGGCCCTTGGCCATGTATCCCTCTCTTCTCGTACCCCTTCGTAGCATAAATTATAAATAGACCTTCCCCACTTCCTTTGAAGGGTTAGCAAAGATATTGAGAGACCTCGAGAGCTTTGCTCCTTGTATCCCCTCCGTGAGGAGATCAAGACCTCCCAAGGGAGAAGAATCCTCGTGGATTGCAAGACCTCCCAAGGGAGAAGAATCCTCTTGGATTGCAAGACCTCACCTCCTTTAGGAGTGGGAAGAACCCTACCTTTGTGCTTGTTTCCTTGGATTGATCTTGTGATCTTGTGGATCCTTTGTATGCCACTTTAGTAGATGTGATATTGGGTTTGTTTTGAGTGATTTGTGTCTTGTGTTCTTGTGTGTTCTTCCTCTTTTCCCCCTCCAAGAGTGAAAAGATCCCCCCTTAGGGTTTCACCCTACAACACTTTCGCTCTCACCACATTCCAACAAGTGTCATCGAGGGTATGCGTGAGCAATTCCGCAACCTGAAGCAAGGCTCAATGACTGTCTACCAATATAATGTCAAGTTCCAGAACCTTGCCCGCTATGCCAAGCAAGACATCCCAGATGCCAAGAGCAAGATCTATCAGTTTTGCGGTGGTCTGAAGGATGAACTCCAACTAGCTCTCACCCTGTTCGAGCCTGATGAGTTTGATCAATTCTATAACATGGCACTTAAGCAAGAGGTAGTGATACAGGGTGGAACCCTAGATGGCCGATCTTTCACGAAATGGAGGGGATCCCACGATGAACACGAAGAACACGAGAGGGAACATGAGGGAAAACACGAGAGAAACGCTCAAACCAACAAGAACAAGTCACACATATGCTAGATCCTCGGAACACAAAGAGGTACAAGATCCATGATCAACAAGGGACGATACAAAGGGTAACCGGTTCTTCTCCGTGAGGAGGTCTTGGGGTCTTCTCCGTAAAGGAGGTCCTGAATCCGTAGTGGATCTTCTCTGTGGAGGGGCCGCAGTCACTCACAAGGAGATGAACCACTAGATAGTATCAAATGAGCTATCACTAAGCTAACCCTAAAATGGTGGAGGTGGAGGAGTTTATATAGTCTAGGGCCACCAAGGGGTAAGTGAGGGGCGAAAGGGATACATGGGCCTCGGGCCCGAACACTGTACGCAGACAGGCGCCGGTCGTCCGCTGGACACCGGACGTCCGGTGGCTCGGGAGGGACCGGACGTCCGGTATCTTCTCGGACTTCCGGTATTTTGGTTCTGTTGCCGATGTCACGGACGTCCGGTGGCCGCCGGTCGTCCGGTCGCCTGGGACGCGTCGGACGTCCGGTAAACGTCGGTCGTCCGGAGCCTGAAGCTTGCAGCAGCTCCGTTTCTTCCGTCTTCTCTTCCACGCTTCCCTCGCAGATGGTGTAGGTGATCCTTGCCGCTTGCACTCCTCCTCGTCATCCGTGAAGCTTCGACAATACCTATGCATGCACACGAGAGGAGTGTCAAGTAGTATACCATCCTCGAAGGGGTCAAGTGGACACGTGTAAAGGAGATGATTCACCTTTTTGGATGAGAAGTAGAGGTCACACGTGTCACTTGCCAAGCGGACTCTTGACATGGTGATGTCCATAGGATACACCGTATCATCCCCTCCCCCTTGGGAAAGATCCGACCTCGGATCGAAAACCAAATCACCATGGGAAAGAGTTGGCGTTGTCATGTAGATGTGGACCATCACGAAGTGCTCATCATCTTGAAGCTCTACATGGGCACTCTCCAATGTCGCACCGTCTAGTGATTCCTTCAAAAGGAGCAAGGACAACAAACACTTGGAAAAACAAATGTGGTTAGCGTTAGTGCAAAACCAAGCATTCAAGAGGTGGTTCACCAAACAAGTGTTGTCATCAAGCATAGAATAAGGTGTGACAAAGAAGTGTGGCATGGCAAATAAGCATATAAGTTGAGCACAATCAAGAACATCATTGAAACAAGCATGTAAATGTGAGGCAGAGATGCACATATGTGTGACAAGAGAATAAGCATCTACCTCATGGTCATAGCAAGCATGCGTAAAGTGCTCAATGAAAGGTCTATGGTAGGCATACGAATCATTCACAACACCAAAGAAAATGAAGTGTCTAAACACAAGGGTCAAGTGTAAGACAATCCAAGCATAATGCGCATAGGGTGTAGTGAAAATCGAGTGGCACTCAACACAATAGAAATAGCAATTGTTCATCATGTGTGAGGCAAACAAGTCAATCATGTGACAAGCAATGTGGCATGGCATATGTGAAGAGATGATATTGTTGCAACCAAGCATATGAGAGGAGCAAGTAATCCACAAGTCGGATGCAACACACAAGGCATATATAACATGAGGCATGGCAATGTGACAATGGCAAGTCAAAGTGAGATCTCTAACATGTGTGCAATCAAGGGGTCCAAGATGACAAATAAGTCTCATGGTGCAAGCAACACATGTAGTGTGATCCACAATATCCATGCTCATGGTTTTGGGTGTCTCGAAAGAGAAGGATATCACCTTTAAAGCATGTCCTTGTGCATTCTTCACAATGCCGAAGCACAAGCAAGTGCGATGTAGAAGCGTCGTGGTAGGAAGTGGTTCGCTCTCAAGAGCTCGAATGGTCAACTCACGTGAAGTGGAAGTCGACACGAAGTCCAAGTATCCTACACATGCACACAACAAAACAAAGAATGTATGCGCATGGTAGATAAACACATCATCCATCATGATGGTTCTCTTCTCTTGCACATAACCATTAGGAACAAAAGTGCATGAATAATATGATGCAACAATGGCTATATTCATGGCACTAGGCATATGGTGCAAAGAGGTAAAACAAGCATGCTTCACAAGAATGATGTCATAATCTCCAAATAAATGCGAGAATGCTATGGGGGCAATCTCATTGGCAAGACTAAAATCATGGTTGCGCTCAATACATGGTAGCATGAGAGATGCAACATGTGGAGACATATGACAACAAGCAATATCAATCATGTGCAAAGCATGGCAATGGTTGTCATCAACCGCATGAAAGGAGCAAGTATGAATCATCGGTGACGCAACATAAGCAAGCATGGTGATCAAGTTGTGCAAACTAGTGGAGCGAAGATGCAAAACACTAGATGAGTTCATAGCAATCATGTCATGTGAACCAATAGTAGGCATATGCAATGCACATGACATATCGCAAGCACGAGCACAAATCAAGATCAAAGCATCATAATAGGCATGGTGTGCAAATGAACCATGGCAATAACAAGTGATATCTCCACCAAGCTTGCAAATACACATACAAGTATGAGAATCAATCATCATGTGTAATGCAAAGCATGGGTCACAAATGCATGGCAAAGGCAAAGGGATTGACATATCATGCAATGTGAACATGGCAAAAGGGGCATAAGAGATATAATGGACAATAACCCATAACCATGTGAGTGCCATGTAGAAGGAATGCGCGAAGTCTTTGCGCGAAGTGAGCGGTGGGAAAGATAATCCATGGACTCCCAAGTCGTCGTTGCTCTCTAGAGCTCGTTTCGTCAACTCGTGCTCTTGCGAGGTTGACGAGTAAGTATGGGGACCTACACAAAAGACACACAAACCAAAGAAATTGTGCGCGTGGTAAATGTACACATCATCCATCATGATGTGTATGTGCACGTTAGAGTTAGCACAAGATAAGCATCTCTCAAAGAAATTTGATGCATGGTATAAGAACATGTCATCCATCATGAATGAATAGTTATTGTGTATAGCATGATGTGGATGCGAATTGAGCATACAATTATATGGCACATCTATAGCATGTTCATTCATGGGTGGCATATTGTGCACACAAGCATGGGGATCATGCAATGGATGGGATGGATCAAAATCTCCTAAAATATATGAGGAAACTATGGGGGTCTCCTCATGAGCAAAAGTGGAAGCATAATATGGAGAAGTGGAACAACATCCAAAACAATGCATATCCGAAGCTAGGTAATCATGGCATGGCATAGGATGGATATGATGCAAAGGAAGCATGTCAATATCATCAAAAGAAAAACAAATGCCAATAACCATGGGCTTGTCATCTATGCCACAAGTGCAAATATTTACTTTAATGGGGCATGCATAGTTACTATGTTGAGATTGAAATGAAACAATATGAGAAATCTCACTCATAGCATGTGACAAGTTCAAAGGATTATCAAACATGATGTGACCAAAAGAATTTTCACATGATATCCTATGGAGCATAGCATCACAACTAGGCAACTCAACATGCTCATCATCATATTCATCATAAATAGGTAAGTCAAGACATGAGGAAGTTGCACTAGCATGAAGCATGGTCATAGGTGAATCAACATCATGCAAGCAATCATTGGTGATATAGTCCACAAGTGGGACGAAAGAAGCACCATCACCTTTGTTACCTTTGGAGCATCGCTCATGTATTGTAGGTGAAATTGCAACTTGATGGTACCATGTGGGGGGTACATCTTCTTCCACCATGGCCATCGGTTTGTCCATTGGAGGGACGGACTCAGCGAGGGTAGGCATGTCCTCTTGTAGGAGACCTAGCACCAAAGAAAACACACTCGGAGTAGAGTTTAAGTCGTTAGAAAGCATAGTGGCCTCACATGCCCTATCAACTACCTCACTCACTAAGTGGTGTGACTCACTCACTCCCTCGTGGATGCTCTCACTCGTATGGTTGGTGGAGTCACTCAAATGGCTCTCAACCTCACATAGGAGAAGTGGCATGCTCTCATGTGTGGGGCTAGTGGTGTGCACACTCATCCTCTCAAGGGAAATGCTCTCAAGCTCACATATGGTGGAGTCACTCATATCACTCATGTGGTGGTGGCTCTCCTCACATGGGAATTGGGGCATCTCGTCATATGTGGATGTCGAAGAGGTGTAGGTGCAATAGTCTCCATGCTCAACTTCCTCATCCGTAATGCCTCCAAAGATGAATGCCGTAGGGTGTGGCAAGCCATCAGGCTCCTCCGAGGTCAAAGAGAAGGTCTCATGCTTGCTCGCGTAGCTTGACCCGGAGTAGTAGTCCAATATGGGCGCCGTCTTCATGGTGTCGAAGAGGTTCATGCTCGTCGCCTTGGTCGAAGGGGATGGCCCATGCTCGACCGTCTTGTCGCCGTCGCTCGTAGAAGATGAAGACGTCGATGTAGGCGAACTCATGGGAGGTAGGCGAAGATGCCATACGTCCAAAGGCGAAGATGCCTTGATAGCACTTGGCGAAGATGCCTTGATAACACTTGGCGAAGATGCCGAAGTGGTGGTTGTAGCCGTAGCTCCTTCTTGGGTGTGCTTGTCTCGCGGTCTTCGTATGTGCTCTTGAAGCTTTGGCTTGGCGTGATGTAGAGCTTCTTCGGACTTGTAGGTATGCGCTTGTCGAGCATCTTCATGATGATGATGTCGTTGTCGTGCTTGAGCTCTTGGTAGATGTCGTTCGTCGTCGTCGTGCACATGATTCTTGGAGGTGACTTGCCCTTCATGACGATGTCGGTGGTCGCCATGGCGGTGTGGGCGTGGAAGACTTGCTCTTGCATCATGTTTGCGCTCCGAAGACTTGTGACTTGAACGTCGCCGCCGAGAGGATGACGAAGGGGAAGAAGACTTGTGATCGACCACCAAGTGTCGGAGCTCCGTCATTTGTTTGTTGAAGGAGTCGCACATGTCGTCGAGGGAAGCCATTGTCCTTGTCGCGAAGTGTCGTTGTTCGATGGCGATGTTGCCCAAGCACTCTTGCATTTCTCGTTGTAGTCCGATGGTTTTCGCGTGGATGTCCTTGTTCGCGCCGTCGATGTCGAAGACCGGAGATGAAATGCCTTGCCTATCCATCACAAGATGCTAGCAAGTATGAGTGGTAGAAAGAGAAGAACTAGACCAAATGTACCTTGACCGATGTTGAAGATGGATCAATGATCACTCAAATGTGGAACAAGGAAATAGCACAATTGGTACCAATTCTTGTCGGTTTCTCACACCTACACAAGTAAAGCTTATGGTGGAGCTCGGTGAGGATAGTGGCACAAAAATTTGATGCAAAATGTTAGCAAGAGTCAATAAAGTTGAAAAAGATTCACAAATTCGCAAGTGAAACAAGTAGACCAATAGCAATATGGGTGGCACACGGAAACACACACACGGATAGATAGATGGGGTCGTGCAACCAAGGAATGAGCCAAAATGTGGAATCCACGAAAATGCTCTTGTTGCACAACACTAGAGAGACGCTAGCGCGATTGCACAATAGGCGGATACGAACTTGTGCACAACCTACCATGCAAAATGCAACGACTCTATCCCAAGTATGCTATATGTATGGTATTCCGGTGGTATGATCCAAAATGATCGAGTATGACAATCTTAATGTAGTATGATGCTATGGTTCTTGCTTAAAAGCTCTTTGCGTATCTTTTTCTTTGTTCTTAAAAGCTTGTTTGGCTCTTTCTCTTTTGAGCTCTTTTCTCATGCAAAACTTCACGAACCAAGATAGCAATTGAGTATATGCGATGACAACCTTGTGTCACAAGAGATGATACCAAGATATGCACCACGGTGATATGGTATGTATGATATGGGAAGTATGATCACTAATGTGCACAAGTCACGTTGCCGGCAATACTCGAATGGCTAGTCTCGATGGGTAAGTGACGCAAAAATGGGCTAGGGGTTAACAATGCAATTGCAAGGGAATATACAATGATGTCGTCGAAGTTACCGTCCGTGTCGATGATGAGAAGTGGTGCTCTTGATGTAGACCCGTTCCTAATTAGCCGAAACACCTTAGGAAACGGAAAAACCACAACTCAAAATCTCAAGGACAAATGTCAAATGGTGGTAGCGGCAATGCCGTGGTGGTTGCGGAAGTGGAATGATGGGCTATACACGATGTCGGAGTTGAAGTCACGGTCCCTAAGTAGCCGAAACACCTTAGGAGACACGAGCCACAACTCAAACAAGCTCACACAAAATTTGGTTAGGTTTGGTTGGCTATGTATAGTGGGCAATGGCTATGCGGAAGTGGTGGTGGTGGTTGATGAAGAAGCAATTGTCCCTAAGTAGCCTAAACACCTTAGGAGACTCAAATCACTACTCAAGCAACCACCAATGGTATGGGAACAAAAATGGTTAGGTTGCGGAAGTTGGTGGTGGTTATGCAGATGATGTGGTGGAGGCCCTAGGCAAAGATGCCAAAATCCACAAAATATTATGGAGTCAAATGAATATGGTTGTATTTTTCTGGTATGGGGAATGTCAAGAGCTTCAAAACGAGCTCAAGAACGTCCAAATCAGAGTTCGTATGAATTAGTCATGGGCAAAACAAAAATCAGCCGAAGTCAAAATCTGGGAGTACCGGACGTCCGGAAAAGACCGGAAATACGGTAATTTCTTGCTGTAGAGGTGGTTCCGGTCGTCCGGTGAATTCCGGACGTCCGGTGCTTCGAGAGGGTCCGGACGTCCGGTAAAAGGCCGGTCGTCCGGTGGGTCGGGGTCAACGCGAGATTTGAGATCCGGGACGCGATTTTGGGCGGAATTTGATGATTTTGGAGTCAAAATTGATGAGATTTCGTGGATGAAAGATGGGGAAACTTGGGGAAATGCTAGATCCACTTGAAACCAAGCAAATCCATGGATCAAAATCAACAAAACATCAACAAACCAACAGATCACAAAAAATTTTGGGGCTATTTTTGGTGGGGATTTTCGAATTTTGGACGAAATCACACAAAACAAGGGTAGAAAACGGTGGAGGGGGCTCCAAATTCGTGAGAAACCGTGGCTCTTGATACCATATGATACAGGGTGGAACCCTAGATGGCCGATCTTTCACGAAATGGAGGGGATCCCACGATGAACACGAAGAACACGAGAGGGAACATGAGGGAAAACACGAGAGAAACGCTCAAACCAACAAGAACAAGTCACACATATGCTAGATCCTCAGAACACAAAGAGGTACAAGATCCATGATCAACAAGGGACGATACAAAGGGTAACCGGTTCTTCTCCGTGAGGAGGTCTTGGGGTCTTCTCCGTAAAGGAGGTCCTGAATCCGTAGTGGATCTTCTCCGTGGAGGGGCCGCAGTCACTCACAAGGAGATGAACCACTAGATAGTATCAAATGAGCTATCACTAAGCTAACCCTAAAATGGTGGAGGTGGAGGAGTTTATATAGTCTAGGGCCACCAAGGGGTAAGTGAGGGGCGAAAGGGATACATGGGCCTCGGGCCCGAACATTGTACGCAGACAGGCGCCGGTCGTCCGCTGGACACCGGACGTCCGGTGGCTCGGGAGGGACCGGACGTCCGGTATCTTCTCGGACTTCCGGTATTTTGGTTCTGTTGCCGATGTCACGGACGTCCGGTGGCCGCCGGTCGTCCGGTCGCCTGGGACGCGTCGGACGTCCAGTAAACGCCGGTCGTCTGGAGCCTGAAGCTTGCAGCAGCTCCGTTTCTTCCGTCTTCTCTTCCACGCTTCTCTCGCAGATGGTGTAGGTGATCCTTGCCGCTTGCACTCCTCCTCGTCATCCGTGAAGCTTCGACAATACCTATGCATGCACACGAGAGGAGTGTCAAGTAGTATACCATCCTCGAAGGGGTCAAGTGGACACGTGTAAAGGAGATGATTCACCTTTTTGTATGAGAAGTAGAGGTCACACGTGTCACTTGCCAAGCGGACTCTTAACATGGTGATGTCCATAGGATACACCGTATCAGGTATCCTAGTTCAAGATGGAAGCTTCCAAAAAGAGGATCAGAGATGCTATTCACTCCTCCTCTTCTTCTCAAGTGGTCGCAAAGCAACAGAAGTTTTGGCTTCCACCTCCTCCAGTGATCCGAGCTCCCAACAACAACAACAAGAATTCTGGTGGCCGTGGTTTCTCCCACCCACCCAACCCAAGCAATGAGTCAAAGAATCATTTTCAAGCTTCCAAGTCAAATGCTCCTTATCACCGTCCTCTCTCAGAAGTGGTTTGCAACAAGTGCAATCAGAAGGGTCATTATGCTAACAAGTGCCCCAACCCAAGGCGCCTTTCGCCTCCTCCACCTGTCATCACTGCTATTGTCAAGCACAATCCAAAGGCAGCAAGAGTGAATCTGATGAATGCACCTCAAGCAGAGAATTCTTCATATGTGATACTTGATAACCTTCCAGTCAACTCTATTCCTGCAAAAGTGTTGTTTGATTTGGGTGCATCATGTTCCTTCATGTCATATCCATTTGCATCCAAGAATAATGTTCACTCCGAAGCTTTTCCAAGAATTTTGAGTGTTATATCTCCTGGCAAGAGATTGAGTTCTAGTATGGTGGCTCCGAATGTATTTATTCGCATGGGTGATTACCGCTTTCTGGCGTCTCCGGTTATTCTCGGCAATTCCGACATTGATCTTATTCTCGGGATGGATTGGCTTTCTCAGCATGATGCTCACATTGATTGTGCAAATAAGGAAGTCAAGATTACTCATTCCGACGAAGACGTGATTATCTTCGCCTCTCGAGATAACACAATTAGGCTATTCTCTCTCAATGACAAGGGCAAGATTAATGCCATCTCTCAAATTCCGGTTGTCAATGAATATGAAGATGTTTTCCCTAAAGAGCTTCCAGGCATGCCTCCGCATCGTCAAGTTGAATTTGTCATTGAACTCGATCCTGGTACTGAGCCAGCATGCCGGCGCCCACACAAGCTCTCCCCTGAAGAGTTGAAGGAGTTGAAGAAACAGCTTGATGAACAAGAGTGTATGGGTCTAATCAGGCCTAGCACTTCTCCTTGGGGCTGCGGTGTCTTATTTGTCAAGAAGAAGGATGGCACGGAGCGCCTTTGGGTTGATTACCGGCCATTGAACAAGAAGACAATAAAGAACAAGTATCCGCTCCCCAACATCAATGAATTGCTCGAGCAGCTCAAAGGAGCTAAAGTGTTCTCAAAGCTCGATCTCCGGATGGGTTATCACCAGATCAGTATCCGCGAAGAAGATATTCACAAGACTGCATTCAGAACCAGCTACGGCTCCTATGAATACACAGTCATGTCTTTTGGCCTCGCTAATGCTCAACCCACCTTCTCGAGAATGATGCACTACATATTCAACCCCTACACCAACGAATTTGTGCTTGTGTATCTGGATGACATCTTGGTATTCTCCAAGAATGAAGAAGATCACGAAAAGCACCTCCGTCTGGTTCTCGACAGACACTGTGAACATAAGTTCTATGCCAAGTTCTCCAAGTGTGAATTCTGGCTCGATAAGGTCTTATATCTGGGCCATATCATCTCTGCTGACGGTATTGCGGTCAACCCCGAGAAAGTTGAAGCGATTGTCAACTGGGAACCTCCTCAGAACGCCAAGCAACTCTGAAGCTTTCTTGGTCTTGCTAGCTATTGCAGAAGGTTCGTTGAGAACTTCTCCAAGATTGCTAAGCCTCTCTCCAACTTGTTACAGAAGAATGTCAAGTACAACTGGTCTCCGGATTGTGATGTGGCATTCAAAACTCTCAAATAAAAGCTCATCTCTGCTTCGGTTCTTACTCCTCCAGATGAGTCCAAGCCCTACGAAGTATTCTGTGATGCTTCTCTTCAAGGACATGGTGGTGTGCTTATGCAAGACATGAAAATCGTGGCATACACTTCTCATCAATTGAAGCCAAGTGAGAAGAACTACCCCACACATGATCTCGAGCTAGCAGCTGTGGTACACGCCTTGATTGATAGAGGCAAAGGTGTCCCGTCTTTCGATGAGATGGTGTCTATCGTTTTGGAGGAAGTCGACTTTGACGATCCGACTACGAACGTGCGAGGACGTCGCGCCTTAGCAATCGCTAAACCAACTCCGAGAGGTTATTGAGCACGCCGGAGCACGATCAACCTGACCACGAAGGTTTGTTTTCTGCAGGCAAATGAAGAACAAGCAAGAAACTGAGATTGCAATCTGGATATTGCGAATTCAAGAGGAAAGCTTTATTGATCAAGTGGGGTTCTGTGACGTCTTGGTCTGGTCGTTGAATGCTTCTTCCTGTGCAGTACCCCAAACAAAAGGCACATCCTTCTTTGTAAGCTCATTGAGAGGTGCAGCAATGGTGCTGAAATCTCTCACAAAACGCAGATAGAATCCAGCGAGGCCAAGGAAACTCCTCACGTGTGTGACCGTTTTGGGCTGCGGCCAACTCTCAATAGCTTCAATGTTGGCTTTATCAACCTCAATTCCCTGTGGAGTAACCACATAGCCAAGAAAAGATACTCGGTCGGTGCAAAAGGTGCACTTTCCAAGGTTACCAAACAAACGTGCATCGCGTAGAGCAATAAAAACAGCACGTAAATGTTCCAAATGTTCCTCCAAAGATCTGCTAAAAATCAATATATCATCAAAGTATACTACCACAAATCGTCCAATGAAAGCACGTAAAACTTCATTCATTAATCTCATGAAAGTACTAGGTGCATTAGTTAACCCAAAAGGCATGACTAACCACTCATATAATCCAAACTTAGTTTTAAATGCAGTTTTCCATTCATCTCCCAATTTCATACGAATTTGATGGTATCCGCTACGCAAATCAACTTTGGAGAAAATTGTAGAGCCACTCAATTCATCAAGCATATCATCTAGCCTAGGAATAGGATGACGATAACAAATAGTAATATTATTAATGCCTCTACAATCAACACACATACGCAATGTACCATCCTTTTTCGGCACTAGAATAATAGGAACAGCACAAGGACTAAGGGATTCGCGTATATAACCTTTGTCAAGTAGCTCCTGTACTTGGCGCATAATCTCCTTCGTCTCTTCTGGATTGGTACGGTATGGTGCGCGGTTGGGTAGCGATGCACCGGGAATTAAGTTAATCTGATGCTCAATCCCTCGAATAGGTGGTAATCCCGGTGGCACGTCTTGTGGAAAGACATCGACGAACTCCTGCAAAATGTTAATGACAGCAGGAGACAAAGAGGAAGGCACGTCCTCGAATGAAAATAATGCCTCTTTGCACACAAAAGCATAGCAAACAGATTTGCTAAAATCTAGCTCATCAATATCAGATTTGGTGGCAAATAAACATGCAGTTTTCAATTTAATTTCAAAAGCAACAGTAGATGGTTTATTATTAGGCTTCATTTGTTGCTCAAATTCTTTTGCCACAATCTGATTTTCACTCTTATTTTTCTCCTGGTTTGCTTTATTAGCTCTATTAATATCATCTTTCAAAATGGAATCAGGAGTCATAGGAAGCAAAGTAATATTTTTATCCTTATGAACAAGAGTATACTGATTTTTTCTACCATGGTGTACAGAATTTTTATCAAATTGCCATGGTCTACCAAGTAATAAGGAACATGCTTGCATAGGTACCACATCACAATCAACATAATCAGCATATGTAGAGATACTAAAATGCACACGAACAGTATGTGTTACCTTAACCTTGCCTCTGTTGTTGAACCATTGGACGTAGTAAGGATGTGGATGTGGTCTTGTGGTGAGAGATAGCTTCTCCACCATCTCCATGCTAGCCAAGTTGTTGCCACTCCCTCCATCTATGATCACGCGAACAGGACGTTCCTTCACAACTCCCTTTGTATGGAACAAATTATGCCTCTGATTTTGCTCAACTTGTGTAACCTGCACACTCAAAACACGTTGAGCAACTAAACATTCATACCTGTCAGCATCTTCAGGAGCCATGTATTGTGTCTCATGATCAGAATCGTCTCCGCCGTGTTCTTCACGTGTAATAAGAGCAAAAGTCTCCTCATCATAGTCACTAGCGGACTCATATCCACCATTCTCAGTAGCAATCATCACACGCTGAGATTTGCATTCTCTCGCAAAATGTCCTCTTCCCTTACAACGACGACAAATAATATCACTGGTGTGCCCTGTTGATGCCATGGAAGAAGACGAACTCTGTGCAGGCCCAATAGGTGTGCTCTTGGCAGATAATGGTGGTTGTGCCTGCTTCCTTGTATCACGGCTGGCGGTAACAGCTGATGGAGGTGTCGGTGCAGTAGAATGTGTGGAAGCTGGGTTGGCTTTATATATGGTAGCAAAAGATTAGCAATAATCAATTCAGAGATGCAATGTTGAATAAACGCTCAACGACGGTACTGTGCTGGTCCTAGGCTAGAGCGGACTAGAGACGCGAGCCTAGAACACTAATGAGGTCATGGTGTAGCACAACTAGCATCAATAAAGGATAGAAGTAGCTCTGGACAGCAAGATATAAGTGAAGATCACAACGGCAGTAAAGATAATGATGAAAACAAGTGCCAAGCAGAATATACAACAACTCACTCTCCAACTTTCTTTTTCTTCTTTTTCTTTTTCTTTTTTCCCACACTTTTTTCTTTTTCTTTCTCTCCTCTTTTTTTCTCTGTCTTTTTTTTCTTTCTCCCTCTTTCCAAGACAAACTAGATAAGATGCAGATTGGATCAAGCAAAGATGCGAACGACTTCAAGTATGATTGTGACAATGAACGATGGGTAGCACGAGGTGGAAATTGATGGATGAGGTGGTGGACAGCGGAAGGGCTAATGATGGAGCGGCGACGTGACTAATGTGAATAGAACTCGAAACTCTAACGAACTAGACACTAAGACCAGCAACTCCACACGACGATGCAACCGCAAATTCAACAAAGCAAACACGAAAAAGATTATGGACGAATACCACTTGATAAGGGCAAGGGGCCTGATCTTTCGATGAGATGATAACTATCGATTTGGTGGATATGACTTTGACGATCCAACTATAAACGTGCACGACGTTGCACCTTAGCAATCGCTAAATCAATCTCCAAGGGTTACTAACAATGCCAGAAGCACGATCAGCCTGACCACGAAGGTCTATTCCTGCATGCAATCGAAGAACAAGCAAGAATATGATAAAGCAATCTAAATATTGCAAATATAAATGATGTATTGATAAAGGTGGAGATCTGTAAGCGGTCTTGGTCTGGTCGTTGGACACAAACAAAGTAGACGAAGTTGCAATGGCTAACTTTTGACTAAACAAATCCCAAAGAAAAAGCTACTAGATGGATCTACTTATATAGGAGCAAGGGGTGGCGGCCAAGGAGGTGGGAGGACGTCCCAAGGCAGCCTAAAACTAACCCTAGGTCGTACAAGGCTCATGAGCCCAAGTGGAGGTGATGCAACACCTTTGGACTTGTAGTTTGACTCGGATTCTGCTGCAACGTCAGATTGTTTCGTCGATATCTGAACGCTCCGGAAGAATTTGAAGGTGAATCCAATTGGGTTGGAAAGTGTACGAAATCTAGTTTCCAACAAAAAAAGAAACAGCCAATTCGGAGTCCGTATGAAGGAGTTCTTGCCGTTTTGAGTCAGGTAAGTCTGTGTAGTCCGAATCTGGATGCAGAACGTGAGAGACTTGGACTCTATTTTCTCTTGGCCCAAAAGTGACGTGAGATAACTTTTTGAACAACACCTAAACTTCTCTTTTCCCCTTATCTTCATATGTGGATTGTACAAATGTCCCATACACCTGGAATTAGACATGGCACAAAAGTCTGTGAAGTATTTTTGTCCTGGATGACATAAATAAATTGTTGCATAGTTTGCATTAGAAATCACCTCACAAATATACATGTATGCAATATTTTTGGTCGTATCCAAGGTAGTCATGTCCTCATCATCCTCCCTTTCTTGAAAATAAAGCCGTCCTCGTCGTTGCTTAATCTGAAATTTGGGTAAGAAAATAGACAAGGTGTACATGTTGTATATGTATATGTCATCTATTTTTACTTCCCTTAATTTTTGCACATATGACACATATATAGATGAGTAACCTTCGTAGTTCATAAAATATAAAGCCAAAATATTATCACAAGAAGTAGAAAGCATGAAAATATTGCAACTCAGTTTGCACAAATAAGTGAAGCTCTTATTCATATCAAAAGACTGACAATGTTCATCATTAAACCATCCCAACATTGGCGAATAAACCTTACTTGCATGAAATTCACAGGCTACAAGATGCCTAAATAAGCAAACATGCAATAAGTCATTTGGCATAGAATCGTCACCAAGATTAGAGGTCGTATCAAAATGATTATACATTGGCACAATTATTTTCAAATTTATTTTATCCAAATCTGATTTATTCTCTAATGCACGTGATTCTTTTGCATCAACAGTTAATTCAATGGGTGCATTCAAAATTGTTGGTATTTTAGTTGTTTGATCACATGATGCATTCATGACTGTAACATGATTATCTAAACTAGGTGGTGTGCTCAAATCAACAGGTAATTCAATACATGATGTATTCAAGTTAACTAGATATGCATCAACCTCATGTGAAGTTATATCATCATTGGTTTTACTGTTACCTTGTCGCAAAGACGTAGCTGATGTAGGTACGGACGATGACAATGTACCATACATTTAGATGATGTCATGCTCACAATTTGAGGTGTGGCTGCTCTAGTAGGTGCAATGTCGGAGGAACCAACCAGTGGTGGCTAGCATGAACTGGAATAGTAGTTGTTGTAGTCACACAATGCATCCTCATGTATTTGTCTCTCAAAGGTACAAGCACGAACATACATACCAATAATGCAACGAGGAATATACTGAAATCTTGCACGAATATCATGGTTCAAACCACCAAAAAATCTATTCATTGTATCATCCTTAGATTCTTCTATGTCACAATGATGCATATAAGATTTGAACTCTTGATAGTAAGCATGAACAGTGTTACTGCCTTGTTTTAATTGTTCCAATTTACGAAGCAATTCACGGCAATAGTAAGGAGGAAAAAATATTTTCTCATTACAGCCTTCAAATCTTTCCAAGTTGTGGGTTGGTTATCAATATTTTTCTTACAATGCACACTCCACCAAACAGAAGCAAAACCAGCAAATACTCTAGTGACACCTCGCCTCTATCAAGTGGTATTAGTTTTCAGGTTGCTCGGTGAGAATTTCCAGTTATTCCTAGATTAGATTTATTTTCTTACCTATTATCCAAGGAAAAGCCACAAAAAAGTTAGATCTATTCATCCTTTGTCCTAGCCAGTCCAAGACTTTGCAATTTTCTTTTCATTGTTTGCATTATTGAATTATCGGTTGCATCGTCGTGTCGAGTTGCTGGTCTTAGTGTCTAGTTCATCAGAGTTTCGAATTTTGTTCACATTAGTCACGTCGCCGCTGCATCGTTATCCCTTCCGCTGTCCACCAACTCATCCATCAATTTCCACCTCGTGCTACCCATCGTTCATTGTCACAATCATAGTTGAAGTCGTTCGCATCTTTGCTTGATCCAATCTGCATCTTATCTAGTTTGTCTAGGAAAGAGGGAGAAAGAAAAAAAAAGACAGAGAAAAAAAATTAAAAAAAGAGGAGAGAAAGAAAAAGAAAAAAGTGTGAGAAAAAAGAAAAAGAAAAAGAAGGAAAGGTGTCCCGTCTTTCGATGAGATGGTGGCTATCGTTTTGGAGGAAGTCGACTTTGACGATCCGACTACGAACGTGCGAGGACGTCGCGCCTTAGCAATCGCTAAACCAACTCCGAGAGGTTATTGACCACGCAGGAGCACGATCAACCTGACCACGAAGGTCTGTTTCCTGCAGGCAAACGAAGAACAAGCCAGAAACTGAGATTTCAATTTGGATATTGCGAATTCAAGAGGAAAGCTTTATTGATCAAGTGGGGTTCTGTGACGTCTTGGTCTGGTCGTTGAACACAAACGAAGTACGCGAAGTTGCAGCTATGGCGAACTTTAATCTAAACAAAACCCAAAGTCTAAACGACGCCCTAAGGGCTGTATATATGGGGGAAAGAGGGGGGAATTTCGTGGCCCTTGGTGGAGGGGTCCGAAACCAACCCTAACTCTTGTTTCCCCACACATACGGACTCTAAAAACAGCCTATACTCAAGTATTTCGAAATTACATGGGCCTGGCCCAGTAATAAGGTGACGCAGCACCTATAATAGCCTCTGGACGAAATTTATGAAGTGGCATCTTGTATATTTCGTCCAAGGCTTCTCGCACTTATTATGGTGGCTTCAAAGTCCAGAAATCATCAATTGAAAATCCATTCTTGTTCCCCTTGCGCATGCCATCATCTCCATGCTTGATCTTGCTCCAATGTTCATCCTTCTTGTCCAAGCTAGGCCCTTCATCTGTAAGCAAGACAAATGTATCCAATTTAGGCAGCATCATATTCTCATGAACATTAGATTCATTACCAAGAAACAAAAGTACCTGGTAATTTAATTGGCGTGCGCGAGCTCTAGTAATTGGTCCTGTATATGTGTCAGTTGGAGCTGTGGGTGTAACCTTGTTAGTGATGTCCTCATCATTGATCACATGGAGACACCTTCTGTTGGGCAGAAAAGTCGACATCTTCACCGATCACAAGAGCTTGAAGTACATCTTCACACAGCCAAACCTGAACCTCCGCCAGACTCGTTGGGTTGAGATGATCCAAGAGTATGATCCAAGCATCGAATACACACCTGGCAAGGCCAATGTCATTGCAGATGCCTTGAGCAGAAAGGCATCTTGCAACAGTCTCCTTATCAAGCCGTTTCAGCCTGAGCTTTGTGAAGCATTCAGGAAACTCAACCTCCAAGTTGTTCCGCAAGGCTTTCTTGCAAATCTTCAAGTTGCTCATACCTTGGAAGATCAGATCCGTGAGGCCCAACTCAGTTATGCTATGGTGCAGAAAGTGAAACATGGTATTGCAAAGGGTACTCCCAAATACAAGTGCTATTGCGTTGATGAGAGAGATACCTTGTTCTTTGAGGACAGACTTATGGTTCCCAAGGGTGATCTCAGGAAGCTCATAATGAACGAAGCACATGACTCCCTCCTCTCGATTCATCCTGGAAGTTCCAAGATGTACCAAGACCTCAAGCAATCTTACTGGTGGCCTCGCATGAAAAGGGAGATTGCCCAATTCGTGAATGAATGTGATGCCTGCAGAAGAGTGAAGGCAGAGCATCAACGTCCAGCCGGTCTCCTCAAACCTCTTCCTATTCCCGAGTGGAAATTCGACCACATTGAAATGGATTTCGTCACTGGCTTTCCCAAGTCCAAGAAGGGGAATGATTCTATCTTTGTGGTGATTGACAAGCTTACCAAAGTAGCTCACTTCCTTCCAGTCAAATAATCCATCAATGCAGCTCAGCTGGCAGAGTTGTACACTTCCAGAATTGTGTCCTTACATGGCATTCCTCAAGTTATCTCCTCAGACCGTGGAAGTTTGTTCACATCCAAGTTTTGGGACTCCTTTCAGTCTGCCATGGGCACTAAGATCCGTTTCAGCACTGCATTTCACCCTTAGACTAGTGGTCAAGTCGAGAGAGTGAACCAGATCCTAGAAAACATGCTCAGAGCTTGTGTCATCTCTTTTGGCATGAAGTGGGAAGATTGCCTTCCGTTTGCCGAGTTCTCTTACAACAACAGCTTCCAATCAAGTGCTGGCAAAGCTCTGTTTGAAATCCTCTATGGCAGAAAGTGCCGTACTCCTCTCAACTGGTCCGAGACTGGTGAACGCCAACTTCTTGGCAATGACTTGATCTCAGAAGCCGAAGAAATGTGCAAAGTCATACGTGAGAAACTCAAGGCCGCTCAGTCGCGTCAGAAGAGCTACTATGACGGCAAGCATCGTGATTTGGCCTTCAACATTGGGGATCATGTCTATCTCCGTGTTTCTCCTATGAAAGGCACCCAAAGATTCGGTATCAAAGGCAAGCTTGCTCCTAGATACGTGGGCCCTTTCAAGATCCTTGGCAAAAGAGGCGATCTAGCCTATCAACTTGAGCTCCCTTCCAACTTCGCTAATGTTCATGATGTGTTTCACGTGTCTCAGCTCCACAAGTGCTTCAAGGCTCCTGAACGAACTATTCCGTTTGAGGAGATTGATCTTCAACAAGACTTGTCTTATCACGAGCACCCCGTCGTTATTCTTGAAGAAACCGAGCGCAAGGCCCGCAAAAAGTCAATCAAGTTCTTGAAAGTTAAGTGGTCACACCATACCGACCGAGAAGCTACGTGGGAACGAGAAGATCACCTTCGTTCCGAGTACCCTTCCTTCTTCCAGTCCTACATCTCGGGACGAGATCTTTTCGTAGTAGAGGAGAGTTTGTAATGCCCCGGATGTAACACTTTCCCAATATGGCAATATATAAACTTTGGCTTCATCATTTCCGTTATGGGTTCTTTTTCTTTTCGGGTTTCGTCGTTTTGTCGTGTGCGTGTGTGCATTTCATCCATGTCATGTTGTCATGTGCATTGCATTGCATTTGTGTTGTCACTTGCATCCGGTCCCACTCGTCTCTTCCCGTTGTCCGTTTCGAGTTCCGACGCTCTCACACGTGCCCGTGTCATCCCCGAGTCCTTCTTTCGTGTTTGGCCGTGTAACGTTTCTGGAATGGCGTGAGACTTGTCGTGCGATGTTGTTTTGGTACGTGTAGGCCGCCTGTCAAGTTTCGTCGCGTTTGGAGTTCGTTTGGTACTCCAACGGTTAACCTAGTGGGCTAAAAGAACCTCTTCTTTGAGGCCCAAGACCCCCTCCACAACAGCCCACCAACCCAGCACAACCCTTCCCATCATCTCGGTCGTCGAATTGTGATTGCATGGCTGAAAACCGCTCCCCACTTGGAGTCTCCTAGCTCCTTGTGCCTATAAAAACGTCCCCATGTCCACTTTTTCGTCCAAAAACCTAGCTCCACCGCTCCCTCCGCCGATGGACACGTCCGGACCCTGTCGGACGCGTCCACCGCCGCCCCTCGGCCAATCGCGGCCTGCCACCTGTCCCGCCACCGCTCCCCACCGCGCTGGCCCGCCGAACTGGGCCGCGTTCCTCCCGCGCCCGCGCCTTCCTCCCCTCCGCCTCCGGTGACCGCCGCGCCGCCCGTGGAGATCCCGCCGCCGCCTGGAGCTCGCCGGCCGCACGCCGCCGGCCTCGCCCCCAGTCACCGCCGCCTTCGAAGCCTCCGCGGCCGGCGCAAGGATCCGCCGCCCCGAGCCTCTAGCTCCTCCGGGCCCTCGTCGTCGGGCCCTCGTCGGCCTCCTCCAGCGCCGTCGCCGGCTGGGGTATCCGAGGCCGCCGCCCCGCCGTGGCCGATTCCCGCCGGCGCGCCAGCCTTCCGCCGGAAGCCGATCCCAATCGAAGCCAGATCGCCCCGATCCAGCGGGGAAACCCTAATGGGCCGCACCCGTTCGCCCGCGGACCCGTTTGACCCGGCCCGATCCGCCGTTGACACGCGAGGAGGTTGACCCCGTTTCCTCTAAGTCCTTTTTGTATTTTATTGTCTGACGGCCTCTTGTGATGGCAATATCTTTTTGTGTGCATGTCCGATTTGTGCATATGATATGTCAAAATGATCGTGGTGATGTGTACTATGTTTAGTTCCATTGTATCATGCTTGTTTGAGTCCATCTAGATGTCTTAATATTCATGACAAGAGTGCTACATGATATAAACTGCTGCTACTAGTTATTTTTCATGCCATGTTTGAGATGTGATAACTTGGTGCATGTTTATCCAAATGAAGCAAATGATATGTCAAAATGTTCATCATGAGATGCTCTACATGTTGGTTGCTATAGCATGCATGTTAGAGTTCATATTGCCATGTTTATCCCTGTTGCAAAAGTGCATGTGGCTGTTAGGTTTTGTAACTTGTTACGAGATGCCTAGTTGAGGAGCTCGTTGCTATTATTGTGTTTGTCCCCATGTCACATGCTCATATGTTTTAGATTCCCCATCATGTGTTCTTTGCTGTGGTGCAAACCATTTGCCATGTTATGCTTTAAGATGACTTAAACATGCTCGAAAACATGCCATGCTA
Organism: Secale cereale; assembly: GCA_902687465.1. Taxonomy (NCBI): domain Eukaryota; kingdom Viridiplantae; phylum Streptophyta; class Magnoliopsida; order Poales; family Poaceae; genus Secale; species Secale cereale. Next base: position 406,979,373 of record LR738710.1, read on the forward strand.
ATGTTACTGTTTTAACACTTAGTGAAATTTCACTAAGTCTGGAATCTGTAATAACCTGATGCTATGTTTGCTTGATGTCCTAGGCATATCCATGTTAGTTTTGGGGTGGACATTGATCATTATTTGTTGTATATGTTGTTGTCTATCCATCCATGCCCTCACATGCTCATTTGGGTTCCTGGAGCTTATTTAATTCTTGCTCCTAAGTTGCTATAAAATATTGCTGTCAGGTTTTTATTGTCATGTTCAAAATGTTGTAGCTTGTTGCTATTGATCCATGCCTCCTATGGAGATGCTCCAATGGAGTTGTTTGCTGTAGGATATGTCTACTTAATGTCCATGCTTCTTGTCACCATGTTTGAGTGCTGTAGAGTATATATTTCTTGCTCCAAAGTTGCTATGTGGCTGTTAGTTTCAGCTTTGCATTGTTTCTTGTTTCGAGTGTATGCTTTGATCCGTTGCTCCGTTTTGAGCGTGCCCTACATGAAACTTGTGTGATTTTGCATGTAGATTCATAATATCATCTTGTTAACATGTTTGGAGTATGTTTGCTTGATGTTTGGGTGCATCTTGCACCATTGCCATGCTTAACTTGTTTTGCTCATATCTTCTAGACCGTAGCTCCGTTTTAAACAAACTTTATATGAAACTTTCCTAGAATTTCATGTAGATTATCATGGTGCATATTAACTTGCTGTTTAACAACTTTAACTTAAGGTTTGTTCAGATCTGGACTAATTCAAACTATGCATATGAGGACTATCGGATTTGTATTGAGTAGTTTCCAGCCTCATTTAAACCTGTTGTTTCTTGTGTTGTTTCTCTGTGCTTCCTACCTTGCCATGTTTTGCATCCTAAATAGACTTGTCTTGCATCCTACTTGCTTGAGTATATTGTCTTGTTCTTGTGTTGTTTCTCCGTGCATCCTATGTTGTCATACGTGCATCCTATAGTTTGTGCATTGCACCTTGTTTGATTTCGTGCTCGTGTGTTCTTGTGCTGAGTAGAGCCGGAAGCCGAGGCCGAGTACGAGAACGAGGTTACTATCGAGGGTGAGAACGAGGAGCCGTCTTACGATCCCATCGACGACTCGACAGGCAAGATGACCCGACCCAGATATCATTACTATCTTTACCTATTGCTAGAAGTCTCGCTCTTTAGCTTATTGCCTTGATGCCCATGTTTGTTTGTCAGCCTCCTATTGTAACCATGAATCTGTCTAACCACCCAACCTAGCAAACCTTTGTTTGGCTACGTAGGCTTCGCTCAGCCCCTCTTATAGCATTGCTAGTTGCAGGGGAAGATTTGAAGATTCTTGCTTCATGTTGAAGTATTTGTTGGGATATCACACTATATATCTATTAAATGAAATCATCTATATATTGGTAATGGGAGGAAGGCTGAGCCTCTTGCTCGGTGTTTTGTTCCACTCATGCCGCCCAAGGAACCGTATAAACCGGTGTTATGTTCCTTGAATTTGCGTTCCTCACACGGTTGGGGTTATGGGACCCCCTCGATAAACCGCTTAGCGCTAAGTCTTTTCCAGCAAGTCCCAACATTGGTACTATTTGCCTAAACAACTAAAAACTTGCATAGGGAGTAATTAACCCTCTTCTTAATCAACAACCCCGGGCTAGTGCTCCACATGAGTGTTGGTCCGAACTGGGCAACCTGCGGGGCCACCTTGGGGGAACCCGAGGGCTGGTAAAAACCCGTAGCTTGTCCCATCCGGTCGTGGCCTGAGACGAGATACGCGCGTCTACTATCAGGGTGTCGGCACGCCGGGAGGATTTGCTGGATTAGTCTTACCTTAGTCGGAGTATCTTGAGCACGGGATTCCGAGAATACTCGGGCCTTCCCACCTTGGAGTTGCGACTCCGCGGATCGTGGGCTTGTAATGGGCCAAGTTGGAACACCCCTGTAGGGTTTTGAACTTTCGAAAGCCGTGCCCGCGGTTATGTGGCAGATGGGAATTTGTTAATATCCGGCTGTAGAAAACTTGACACCATGTTCAGAACACACTACCAGCGTGAGTAACCGTGACGGTCATTTTCTGAAAGGGGTTCGGGAAGTGAACACGGTGGGGTTATGATTGACGTGCTTAGATAGGATCACTTCGTGATCACCTTGTCGCTCGTGGCACTTCTCTTCTCACTCTTAATACGTAAGCTAGTGCTAGTGCAGCTGCAGCCTTTTATTCTTTCTTCAACCTTGTTCCACACCCAAGGCTTAGATAGTTTTGCTACCCGGGAACGGGATTGCTGAGTCCTCCGTGGCTCACAGATTCTACACCACACCAGATGCAGGTACCATGGTGAACTACTCAGGTGACGGCACAGAGCTGTACTGGGAGTACGATGAAGAACGTAGCCGTTACTATGTGCACTATCCCGATGATCAGTAGTGGTTTCTACTAGGGGCGATTCGAACCTGTGGCTTTATGTATTTTGCTATCTTTCATTTGGATCTTCACCCATAGCCGGGTTGTGATGTTATTTGGATGATGTTTTGCTATGTAATGAATTGTGTGACGTGGCGAGTGTAAGCCAACTATCTCCTTTTGCAATTTCATCCCAATTTTTTACATGAGTCGTGCAAAGATACTGAACTTGAGATCATTCCAGAATGGGCTTATACCTTTAAGTCGTGCCTCGACACGTAGGAGGTATAGTCCCATCCTGGGCATTACAGCCGCAGCCCAAAACGGTCACACACGTGAGGAGTTTCCTTGGCCTCGCTGGATTCTATCGGCGTTTTGTGAGAGATTTCAGCACCATTGTTGCACCTCTCAATGAGCTTACAAAGAAGGATGTGCCTTTTGTTTGGGGTATTGCATAGGAAGAAGCATTCACGGTATTGAAAGATAAGTTGACACATGCTCCTTTACTCCAACTTCCTAATTTTAATAAGATTTTTGAGCTTGAATGTGATGCTAGTGGAATTGGGTTAGGAGGTGTGTTATTATAAGATGGTAAACCTGTTGCATACTTTTCTGAAAAATTGAGTGGGCCTAGTCTGAATTATTCTACTTATGATAAGGAATTATATGCTCTTGTTCGGACTTTGGAAACATGGCAACATTATTTATGGCCCAAAGAATTTCTTATACATTCTGATCATGAATCTTTGAAGCACATTAAAAGTCAAGCAAAACTAAACTGTAGACATGCTAAATGGGTTGAATTCATAGAGACTTCCCCTTATGTTATTAAACACAAGAAGGGAAAAGAAAATGTTATTGCTGATGCATTGTCTCGTCGTTATACTATGCTTTCACAACTTGACATTAAAATATTTGGTTTGGAGACCAACAAATATCAATATGTGCATGATGCAGAAATTAAAGATGTATTGCAGAATTGTAAAGAAGGGAGAACATGGAACAAGTTCGTCGTTAATGATGGATTTGTGTTTCGTGCTAACAAGCTATGCATTCCAGTTAGCTCTGTTCGTCTTATGTTGTTGCAGGAGGCTCATGGAGGAGGATTAATGGGACACTTTGGCATGAAGAAGACGAATTACGTACTTGCTACACATTTCTTTTGGCCAAAGATGTGACGGGATGTTGAGCGTTTTGTTGGTTGCTGCACTACATGTCAAAAAGCTAAGTCCCGACTCAATCCTCATAGTTTATATATGCCTTTGCCTGTCCCTAGTGTTCCTTGGGAAGATATATCTATGGACTTTGTTTTGGGTTTACCTCGAACAAAGATGGGGAGGGATATCATATTTGTTGTCGTGGATAGGTTCTCGAAGATGGCACACTTTATACCATGTCATAAAAGCGATGCTGCTGCTAATGTTGCTGATTTGTTCTTTCTTGAAATTATTCGCTTGCATGGTGTGCCAAATACTATTGTTTCAGATCGTGATACTAAATTTCTTAGCCACTTTTGGAGATGTTTATGGGCTAAGTTGGGGACTAAACTGCTTTTTAGTACTACTTGTCAGCCCCAAACTGATGGACAAACTGAAGTAGTCAACAGAACTTTGTCTAATATGCTTAGGGCTGTTTTGAAGAATAATAAGAAAATGTGGGAAGAATGCTTGCCTCATATTGAATTTTCTTATAATCGTTCGTTGCATTCTACTACAAAGATGTGCCCTTTTGAAATTGTCTATGGTTTCCTACCTCGTGCACCTATTGATTTGTTGCCTCTTCCATCTTCGGAGAAGGTTAATTTTGATGCTAAACAATGTGCTGAATTGATCTTAAAAATGCATGCGTTAACTAAGGAAAATATTGAGCGCATGAATGCTAAATATAAACTTGTTGGAGATAAGGGTAGAAAATGTGTTGTATTTGCACCTGGAGATCTTGTTTGGTTATATTTGCGTAAGGATATGTTTCCTAATTTGTGGAAGTCAAATCTAATGCCACGTGCTGATGGTCCTTTCAAGGTGTTAGAGAAAATAAATGATAATGCATATAAACTTGAATTGCCTCCAGATTTTGGGGTTAGTCCCACATTTAACATTGCAGATTTGAAGCCTTACTAGGGTGAGGAAGATGAGCTTCCGTCGAGGACGACTTCAATTCAAGAAGGGGAGGATGATGAGGACATCACTAACAAGGTTGCACCCACAGCTCCAACTGACACATATATAGGACCAATTACTAGCGCGCATGCCAATTAAATTACCAGGTACTTTCGTTTCTTGGTAATGATTCTAATGTTCATGAGAATGATGTAGGGTGGAACCCTAGATGGCCGATCTTTCACGAAATGGAGGGGATCCCACGATGAACACGAAGAACACAAAGGGGAATCACGAGGGAAACACTCAAGAACAAGTCCAATCACACATCCACTAGACAATCAAACACACAAGATCACGAGTACATGAACAACAAAGGGAAAGATACAAGGTAGAGTTCATCTCCAAGAGGAGGTCTTGAATCCGCGAAGGATCTTCCCGTTAGGGGTCTTGAATCCAAGGTGGATCTTCTCCGTAGAGGGGCCGCAGTCTCTCTCGTGGAGTAGATCCGGGATGGATGAGCGAAGCTCTATCTCACATATGAGCTAAACTAATGCTGACCCTAAAATGGTGGAGGTGGAGGAGTATATATAGTCTAGGGCCACGAAGGGGTAAGTGAGGGGTGAAAGGGGTACATGGCCAAAAGGCCCGCGGCTGCGCACAGGCAGGGAGCGGACGTCCGGTGGCTCGGGAGGGACCGGTCGTCCGGTAGCTCTCGGACTTCCGCTATTTTGGTTCTGTGAAGGATGTCACGGACGTCCGGTGGCTGCCGGTCGTCCGGTCGCCTGGGACACGTCGGACGTCCGGTAAACGCCGGTCGTCCGGAGCCTGTAGCTTGCAGCAGCTCCGTTTCTTCCGTCTTCTCTTCCACACTTCCCTCGCGGATGGTGTAGGTGATCCTTGGCGCTTGCACTCCTCCTCGTCATCCGTGAAGCTCCGACAATACCTATGCATGCACACGAGTGGAGTGTCAAGTAGTATACCATCCTCGAAGGGGTCAAGTGGACACGTGTAAAGGAGATGATTCACCTTTTTGTATGAGAAGTAGAGGTCACACGTGTCACTTGCCAAGTAGACTCTTGACATGGTGATGTCCATAGGATGCTCCGCATCATCCCCTCCCCCTTGGGAAAGATCCGACCTCGGATCGAAAACCAAATCACCATGGGAAAGAGATGGCGTCGCCGTGTAGAAGTGGACGATCACAAAGTACTCATCATCTTGAAGCTCAACATGGGCACTCTCCAATGTCGCACCATCTAGTGATTCCTTCAAAAGGAGCAAAGACAACAAACACTTGGAAAAACAAATGTGGTTAGCGTTAGTGCAAAACCAAACATTCAAGAGGTGATATACCAAACAAGTGTTGTCATCAAGCATAGCATAAGGCGTGACAAAGGGTTGTGGCATGGCATTTAAGCACATCAATTGAGCACAATCAAGGTCATCATGGAAACAAGCATGTAAATGTGTGGTAGAGATGCACATATGTGTGACAAGAGAATAAGCCTCTACCTCATGGTCATAGCAAGCATGCATAAAGAGCTCAATGAAGGGTCTATGGTAGGCATAAGAATCATTCACAACACCAAAGAAAATGAAGTGTCTAAACACAAGGGTCAAGTGCAAGACAATCCAAGCATAATGCGCATAGGGTGTAGTGAAAATCGAGGGGCACTCAACACAATACAAATAGCAATTGTTCATCATGTGTGAGGAAAACCAGTCAATCATGTGACAAGCAATGGGACATGGCATATGTGAAGAGATGATATTGTTGCAACCAAGCACATGATAGGAGCAAGTAATCCACAAGTCGGATGCAACACACAAGGCATATATAACATGAGGCATGGCAATGTGGCTATCGTGAAAGAAAGCAATATCACTAACATGTGCGCGATCAAGGGGTCCAAGATGACAAATAAGTCTCATGGTGCAAGCAACACATGTAGTATGATCCACAATATTCATGCTCATGGTTTTTGTGTTCTCGAAAGAGAAGGATATCACCTTGAAAGCATGTCCTTGTGCATTCTTCACAATGCCGAAGCACAAGCAAGTGCGATGTAGAAGCGTCGTGGTAGAAAGTGGTTCGCTCTCAAGAGCTCGAATGGTCAACTCACGTGAAGTGGAATTCGACACGAAGTCCAAGTATCCTACACATGCACACAACAAAACAAAGAATGTATGCGCATGGTAGATATACACATCATCCATCATGATGGTTCTCGTCTCTTGCACATAACCATTAGAAACAAAAGTGCATGAATAATATGATGCAACAATGGCTATATTCATGGCACTAGGCATATGGTGCAAGGAGGTAAAACAAGCATGCTTCACAAGAATGATGTCAAAATCTCCAAATAAATGCGAGAATGCTATGGGGGCAATCTCATTGGCAAGACTAAAATCATGGTTGCGCTCAATGCATGGACAATCATGACAATCATATCGCATGAGAGAGGCAACATGTGGAGACATATGACAACAAGCAATATCAACCATGTCGTGCAAACTAGTGGAGCGAAGATGCAACACACTAGATGAGTTCATAGCAATCATGTCATGTGAGCAAATAGTGGATACAGGCAATGCACATGACATATCGCAAGCACGATCACAAATCAAGATCAAAGCATCATAATAGGCATGGGGTACAAAGGCATCATGGCAATAACAAGCAATATCTCCACCCAGCTTGCAAATACACATACAAGTATGAGAATCAATCATCATGTGTAATGAGAAGCATGGGTCACAAATGCATGGCAAAGGCATATAAATGAGCATATCATGCAAAGTGAACATGGAAAGAGGGGCATAAGAGATATAATGGACAATAACCCATAACCATGTGAGTGCCATGTAGAAGGAATGCGCGAAGTCTTTGCGCGAAGGGAGCGGTGGGAAAGATAATCCACGGAATCCCAAGTCATCATTGCTCTCTAGAGCTCTTTTCGTCAACTCGTGCTCTTGCGAGGTTGACGAGTAAGTATGGGGACCTACACAAAAGACACACAAACCAAAGAAATTGTGCGCGTGGTAAATGTACACATCATCCATAATGATGTGTATGTGCATGTGTGAGTTAGCACAAGATAAGCATTGCTCAAAGAAATTTGATGCATGGTATAAGAACATGTCATCCATCATGAATGAATAGTTATTGTGTATAGCATGATGTGGATGCAAATTGAGCATACAAGTATGGGGATCATGCAATGGATGGGATGGATCAAAATCTCCTAAATTGTATGAGGAATCTATGGGGGTCTCCTCATGAGCAATATCGAAAGCATAATATGGAGAAGTGGAACAACATCCAAAACAATGCATATCCGAAGCTAGGTAATCATGGCATGGCATATGATGGATATGATGCAAAGGAAGCATATCAATATCATCACAAGAAAAACAAATGCCAATAACCATGGGCTTGTCATCTATGCCATAAGTGCAAATTGGATTTATCTTAATGGCATATGCATAGTTACTACGAAGAGATTGCAAATATGACATATTGTTGATCTCATGCATAGCATATGACAAGTCAAGCGGATTGTCAAACATGATGTGACCGAGAGAATTATCACAAGAAATCCTATGCAACATGGCATCACAACTAATAGACTCCACATGACAATCATCAAACTCATCATAAATGGGTAAATAATGGCATGGGGAAATCATACTAGCACGAAGCATGGCAATAGGTGGATCAACATCATGCAAGCAATCAAAGTTAACATAGTCCACTAGTGGGACGAGAGCATCACCTTCACCTTTGTTACCTTTCTCATTCCACTCATGTGGTGTAGGTGAGGTGGAAAAGACCAAAAGGTGGTCATCATCTTCATCTTGATGGAACCATGTGGGGGGTGCATAATATTCCACCATGGCCATCGTCTTGTCCAATGGTAGGACGAAGTCATCGAGGATCGGCGCGTCATCATATGTGGGACCTAGCACCAAATGAGAAGACACAATAGAGGTAGAGGTCAAGTCGTTAGTGTTGAAAGTGGCCTCACATGACCTATCAACTATCTCACTCTCTCTATGTGGTGGCTCACTCACTCCCTCAAGGTAGGTGCACTCAAACTCACATATGGTGGAGTCACTCATCTCACTCATGTGGTGGGGGTTGTGGCTCTCCTCACATGGGAATCGGGGAAGCCCATCATATATGGGGCTAGTGGTGAACTCGCTCTCACTCTCAATATGGTGGCACAAGTCACTCAAGTCATCATACGCCGCCGTGGTCGAAGGGAAAATCCCATGCTCAACCATCTCGTCACCGTCGCCGTGGATGAAGGCCGAAGATGGCACATCATCACTCTCGCCTCCAAAGATGGAAGCATCATCCTTGCTCGTCACCATGTCGTTCGCCTCCAAAGCTTGGTCCTCGAATGGCTCCGTAGTCGTAGTCGTCGCCGCACCATCTTGAAAAAGAGTCGACGTAGACTCGGCATCATCAATGCCACAAAGAGGGCTGGCGGTGGAGTCAAACTTGGGAGCATCGTCTTGGAGCTCGTTGGGCTTGGACATCGTGGTGGTACTACCCTCATGCTCACCGTCTTGGAGCTTTGTCTTCGAGAAGTTTGCTTGCGGTGGAGAAGCCTTGGCCTTCATAAGTTCTTGTTCCGCCTTGAGAGCACCAATGTAGTTGTCATCGAGGGACTTGTAGTTCTCGAAGAAGATAGTCTTGTAGACGTCGTTGTGCAATCCCATCATGAAGTGGAGCTTCATCGAAATGGGGTCGTCCATGCCGGCTCGTCGCAAGGTAATCTTCATGTCCTTGAAGTACTCGTCGATGGACTTGGATCCTTGTATGGTGTTCTCCAATTGGCGTAGAAGATGTTCCGTGTAGGTGGGAGGCACGAACTCTCGCCGCAAAGCTCTCTTCGTCTTGGGCCAATTCAAGTTGAAGCTCGTCGAAGGTGTGTGAAGCCACCATGTTGACGCGTTGTCGTGGAAGTTTCTTGTGGCGCACTTCACTTGATCTTCGTAGGGAACTTGATGTAGCGTGAGGTAGTCGTCCATCTTGCGCTCCCACTCGAGATACTCCTCGGGGTCTTGAGTCCCATAGAAAGGAATCTCGTGGTCGTTGTCGAGGTCGTTGTAGCTCGTGGAAGTCACGGACTTGAGCTTGGGGAGCTTCTCTTGAGCATAAGCTTGAGGTGCTTGTGGGCGAAGATGCCGTATGTCCAAAGGCGAAGATGCCTTGAAGTCGCTTGGCGAAGATGCGAAGGTACATGGTGAAGTCGTTGAGCAATTGTTGGTGTTGAGCTCATGACCTTCACGTTGTTGTCGTTGATGTTGTCGATGCCGATGTGATCTCGCCGAAGATGGTAGCTCGGAAGGATGTGCACTAGAGCGTCTTCTCGAAGATGAGGGAGACCTCTTGCGGTTCTTGATGAGGGCTTTGAGCTCCTCCATTTGAGCATTCATGTTGGCGCACAAGTTGTTCGTCATGGCATCGAACTTTTCGTTGTCGTTGTAGACCGAAGATGAAATGCTTTGCCTATCCATCACAAGACTCGAGCAAAGGTGAGTAGGAGATTAGATAAACAATACCAAGTTACCTTTTCCCAACGTTGAGGATGTATCCCGTTTCACTCAATGTGAATTGAAAGAATAGTGGAATTGGTACCGGACTTGTTCACTCACACCTATCAAGTAAAGCTTTTCGAGTGGCTTGGTTAGGATAAGTGGCACAAAAATTTGATGCAAAATGTTAGCAAGAGTCAATAATGTTGAAAGAGATTCACAAATTCGCAAGTGAAACAAGTAGACCAATAGCAATATGTGGCACACGGAAACACACACACGGATAGATAAATGGGGTCGTGCAACCAAGGAATGAGCACAAAATGTGGAATCCACGGAAAACGCTCGTGTTGCACAACTCAAGAGAGACGCTAGCACGATTGCTCTATAGGCGGATACGACACTTGTGCACAACCTATAAGATGCAAATGTATGAACTTTCTATCTCAAGTATGCTATTTGTGTATGATGTTCCGGTACTTTTAGCACAAGATGATCCAAGATGATCAAGTATAATATGATATTTTGTGATGCTATGGCTCTTGCTTACAAGCTTCTTTGTGGCTCTTTTGCTTAAAAGCTTATTCTTTTTGTGTATATGGCCACGATGCACAAACCAAGATAGCAATTGTGTATATGCGGGAACAATCTTGTGACACAAGGGATGATAAGATGATACCAATATGATATGGTATATATGCAATGGAAGAGTGGATTGATGATCACTAATGTGCACAAGTAACGTTGCCGGCAATACTCAAAGGCTAGTCTCGATAGGCAAGTGACGCAAAATGGGCTAGGGGTTAACAATGCAATTGCAAGGGGAATATACAATGATGTCGTTGAGGTTACCGTCCTTATGTACGATGACGACCTCGTGGCGATGATGAGTGGTGGTGCTCTTGATGTAGACCCGTTCCTAATTAGCCGAAACACCTTAGGAAACGGAAAAACCACAACTCAAAATCTCAAGGATAAATGTCAAATGGTGGTAGCGGCAATGCCGTGGTGGTTGCGGAAGTGGAATGATGGGCTATACACGGTGTCGGAGTTGAAGTCACGGTCCCTAGGTAGCCGAAACACCTTAGGAGACACAAGCCACAACTCAAACAAGCTCGAACAAAATTTCGTTAAGTTGGGTTGCCTATGTATGGTGGACTAGGCTATGCGGAAGTGATGGTGGTTGTTTATGAAGAAGCAATGGTCCCTAAGTAGCCTAAACACCTTAGGAGACTCAAATCACTACTCAAGCAACCACAAATGCTATGGTGGACAAAAATGGTTAGGTTGCGGAAGTCGTTGGTGGTTATGCGGATGATGTGGTGGAGGCCCTAGGCAAAGATGCCAAAATCCACAAAATATGATGGATTCAAATGAACATGGTGGTATTTTTGTGGAATGGGGGATGTCAAGAGCTTCAAAACGAGCTCAAGAACGTCCAAATCGGAGTTCGTATGAATTAGTTATGACCAAAACAAAAATTAGCCGAAGTCAAAATCTGGGGATACCGGACGTCCGGAAAAGACCGGAAATCCGGTAATTTCTTCTGTATAGGTGGTTCCGGTCGTCCGGCGAGTTCCGGACGTCCGGTGCTTCGTGAGGGTCCGGACGTCCGGTAAAACGCCGGTCGTCCGGTGGGTTGGGGTCAACGCGAGATTTGACATCCGGGACGCGATTTTGGGCGGAATTTAATGATTTTGGGGTCAAAATTGATGAGATTTCGTGGATGAAAGATGAGGAAACTTGGGGAAGTGCTAGATCCACTTGAAACCAAGCAAATCCATGGATCAAAATCAACAAAACGTCATCAAACCAACAGCTCACAAAATTTTTTTGGGGCTATTTTTGGTGGGGATTTTCGAAATTTAGGACGAAATCACACAAAAGAAGGATAAAAAACGGTGGAGGGGGCTCCAAAATCGTGATCAACCTATGCTCTGGATACCATAATGATGTAGGATGGAACCCTAGATGGACGATCTTTCACGAAATGGAGGGGATCCCACGATGAACACGAAGAACACAAAGGGGAATCACGAGGGAAACACTCAAGAACAAGTCCAATCACACTTCCACTAGACAATCAAACACACAAGATCACGAGTACATGAACAACAAAGGGAAAGATACAAGGTAGAGTTCATCTCCAAGAGGAGGTCTTGAATCCGCGAAGAATCTTCCCGTTAGGGGTCTTGAATCCAAGGTGGATCTTCTCCGTAGAGGGGCCGCGGTCTCTCTCGTGGAGTAGATCCGGGATGGATGAGCGAAGCTCTATCTCACATATGAGCTAAACTAATGCTGACCCTAAAATGGTGGAGGTGGAGGAGTATATATAGTCTAGGGCCACGAAGGGGTAAGTGAGGGGTGAAAGGGGTACATGGCCAAAAGGCCCGCGGCTGCGCACAGGCAGGGAGCGGACGTCCGGTGGCTCGGGAGGGACCGGTCGTCCGGTAGCTCTCGGACTTCCGCTATTTTGGTTCTGTGAAGGATGTCACGGACGTCCGGTGGCTGCCGGTCGTCCGGTCGCCTGGGACACGTCGGACGTCCGGTAAACGCCGGTCGTCCGGAGCCTGTAGCTTGCAGCAGCTCCGTTTCTTCCGTCTTCTCTTCCACGCTTCCCTCGCGGATGGTGTAGGTGATCCTTGGCGCTTGCACTCCTCCTCGTCATCCGTGAAGCTCCGACAATACCTATGCATGCACACGAGTGGAGTGTCAAGTAGTATACCATCCTCGAAGGGGTCAAGTGGACACGTGTAAAGGAGATGATTCACCTTTTTGTATGAGAAGTAGAGGTCACACGTGTCACTTGCCAAGTAGACTCTTGACATGGTGATGTCCATAGGATGCTCCGCATCAGAGAATATGATGCTGCCTAAATTGGATATAATTGTCTTCCTTACAAATGAAGGGCCTAGCTTGGACAAGAAGGATGAACATTGGAGCAAGATCAAGCATGGAGATGGTGGCATGCGCAAGGGGAACAAGAATGGAGTTACAAGTGATGATCTCAGGACTTTGAAGCCACCATAATGAGTCCGTGAAGCCTTGGACGAAATATACAAGATGCCACGTCATAAATTTTGTCCACAGGCTATTATAGGTGTTGCGTCACCTTATTATTGGGCCAGGCCCATGTTATTTCGAAATACTTGAGTATAGGCTGTTTTTAGAGTCCGTATGTGTGGGGAAACAAGAGTTAGGGTTGGTTTCGGACCCCTCCAGCAAGGGCCACGAAATTCCCCCCTCTTCCCCCCATATATATAGCCCTTAGGGCGTCATTTAGACTTTGGGTTTTGTTTAGATTAAAGTTCGCCATAGCTGCAACTTTGCGTACTTCGTTTGTGTTCAACGACCAGACAAAGACGTCACAAAACCCCACCTTGATCAATAAAGCTTTCCTCTTATATTCGCAATATCCAGATTGCAATCTTAGTTTCTTGCTTGTTCTTCGTTTGCTTGTAGGAAATAGACCCTCGTGGTCAGGTTGATCGTGCTCCGGCGTGGTCAATAACCTCTCGGAGTTGGTTTAGCGATTGCTAAGGCGCGACGTCCTCGCACGTTCGTAGTCAGATCGCCAAAGTCTACTCCACTGAAAACGATAGCCACCATCTCATCAAAAGACGGGACACCTTTGCCTCTATCAACGCAAAGAAGCGTTGAAAGCGTGCGGTTTGTCACCTCCCTTTGGCCGTCGGTTTGTGGATGATATGCCGAGGAGAAGAGTAGCTTGATGCCGAGTTTGGCGCATAGAGTCTTCCAAAAGTAGCTAAAAAACTTGACGTCCCGGTCCGACACGATCGTCTTGGGCACTCCATGTAGACGAATGATTTCCCTACAAAAGAAATTGGCCACATGTGAAGCATCGTCGATCTTGTTGCATGGAATGAAATGAGCCATTTTAGAGAAACTATCCACGACAACAAACCTGTAATCTTTTCCATTTTGAGTCCTAGGCAATCCAAGTATAAAGTCCATGCTTATGTCTTCCCATGGATGGAATGGAATAGGGAGTGGCAAGTAAAGACCATTAGATTGATCTTTTGACTTAGCTTTGCGACATGTAGAGCATCGGTTGGTGAGGCGTGAGACGTCACATAGCATCTTGGGCCAAAAGTAGTTCTTGGAGAGCGTAGCAAATGTCTTGTCGCGACCAAAGTGTCCCATGAGTCCTCCTCTGTGAGATTAATGCAAAAGGAGCAAACGTAGCGAAGACTCGGGAATGCAAAGTTTGTTAGCTCTCATAAGATATCCATCCTTGATGTAGTAATGCTCCCAAGAAGTGTGAGTCAAACACTTAGCATAAGGAGTTGCAAAGAAATGATCATGCTCATATAAGTCTTTTATGTGCTCAAAGCCAATAACATTCAACTCAAGTTTTGTGACAAGCATGCATTTGCGGGAAAGCACATCCGCCACAACATTTTCTTTGCCTTTGATGTACTTGATGACGTAGGGGAAAGACTCGATGAACTCACTCCACTTAGCATGACGCTTGTTCAACTTAGTTTGACCCTTGAGATACTTGAGAGTCTCATGGTCCGTATGAAGAATGAATTCATGAGGTCTAAGGTAATGTTCCCAAACACGCAAAACTCTCACCAAGGCATAGAGCTCTTATCATAAATGGGGTAGTTAAGTTGTGCTCCGGATAGCTTCTCGCTAAAGTACGCAATTGGGCGTTTTTCTTGCATGAGCACGCCACCTATGCCGGTACCACTAGCGTCACAATGAATCTCAAAAGGTTTATCAAAGTTTGGTAGGGAAAGAAGTGGTGCATGGGTGAGCAAGTCTTTGAGCTTAATGAACGCGGTGTCTTGCGAAGGACCCCAAACAAAGGATGTGTTCTTCTTGCTCAAGGCGTGTAGAGGCATAGCAATAGTGCTAAAGACCTTCACAAAACATCGATAGAAATCGGCTAAACCAAGAAAGCTACGCACTTATTGGAGGTTCGTTGGTTGAGGCCAAGTTTTAATTGCTTCAATTTTAGTTTCATCAACGTGAACACCTTGTGAAGAAACGACAAATCCTAGGAAAACGACCTTGTCAACGCCAAAAGTGCATTTTTCCATGTTAGCATATAACCGCTCTTTCCGAAGGGTTTTCAAAACCATACGGATGTGTGTCACATGGTCCTCAAGCGACTTGCTAAAAACGAGGATGTCATCAAAGTAAACCACTACAAAGACGCCTATGTAGGGTCGTAGAACAAAATGCATAAGACGCATAAATGAACCGGGCGCTTCCGATAAACCCATTGGCATGACAAGCCACTCATATAACCCAAACTTGGTTTTGAAAGCCGTTTTCCACTCATCACCTTCTAGAATGCGAATTTGGTAGTAGCCACTTTTAAGATCAATTTTCGAAAAGATTGCGGCACCATATAATTCATCAAGCATCTTGTCTAAGCGTGGGATAGGGTGACGGTATCTAACGGTGATAGCATTTATCGGGCGACAATCGGAGCACATGCGAAAACTCCCATCTTTCTTAGGCACGAGAATAACCGGAACGGCACAAGGGCTCAAGCTTTCATGTACATGACCTTTGTCGATGAGTTGTTGTACTTGTCGTTGTATCTCCTTGGTTTACTCGCGGTTGACGCGGTAAGGAGCCTTGTTCGGAAGTGGTGCGCCGGGTATGAGGTCGATGCGGTGTTCGATTCCGCGAAGTGGAGGTAGACCCGGAGGTAGCTCATCGGGAAAGACGTTCGAAAATTCCTGCAACAATTGAGATAACACTAAATGTGGAGGTGGTGAAGTGTTAGTAGGTTTGGCTTCCCCTTTGCATAAAATCACAAGGTGAAAGACACTCGAGGGGTTCTCACACACTTCTCTCATCTCACTTTTGGTGGAGAATAGCACTAGTTGTTTCTTGTCACTCATTGTGAGGTCGCTCATATTTGGCTTGTGGCTCTCACTCTCCGTTTGGTGGCTCACGATGAGTGACTCCACGATGAGTGACAAGAAACAACTAGTCCTATTCGCCACCAAAAGTGAGATGAGAGAAGTGTGTGGCTCACACTTCTTGGGAACACTACTACATAAAGGATGGATATCTTATGAGAGCTAACAAACTTGGCATTCCCGAGTCTTCGCTACATTTGTTCCTTTTGCAGGAATCTCATGGAGGAGGACTCATGGGACACTTTGGTCGCGACAAGACATTTGCTACGCTCTCTAAGAACTACTTCTGGCCCAAGATGCTACGTGACGTCTCACGCCTCACCAACCGATGCTCAACATGTCGCAAAGCTAAGTCAAAAGCTCAATCTCATGGTCTTTTAATGCCACTTCCTATTCAATTCCATCCATGGGAAGACATAAGCATGAACTTTGTACTTGGATTGCCTAGGACTCAAAATGGAAAAGATTCCGTGTTTGTTGTCGTGGATAGATTCTCTAAAATGGCTCATTTCATTCCTTGTAACAAGATCGACGATGCTTCACATGTGGCAAATCTCTTTTGTAGGGAAATCATTCGTCTACATGGAGTGCCCAAGACGATCGTGTCGGACCGGGACGTCAAGTTCTTGAGCTACTTTTGGAAGACTCTATGCACCAAACTCGGTATCAAGCTACTCTTCACCTTGGCATATCATCCACAAACCGACGGCCAAATGGAGGTCACGAACCGCACGCTTTCGACGCTTCTTCGCGTGTTGATCAAGAAGAACATCAAGGAATGGGAGCAATGCTTGCCCATCGCCGAGTTCGCCTACAACGGCGCAAGATATTCGACTACCGGCAAGTCACCTTTCGAGGTCGTCTACGGCTTCAACCCTTTGTCTCAATTGGACATTCTACCTCTACCTTTACAAGATCGCATGAACTTGGATGCAAGTGCTCGAGCAAGCTGTCTCAAAAAGGTGCATGAAGATACAAGGGCAACGATCGAGAGGCAAGTACATCGTCTAGCGTCCAAGGTCAACGCCAACAAGAAGCCTATGGTGTTCCAACCGGGAGATCTCGTATGGCTGCATCTTAGCAAGGACCGTTTCCCCCACGAGCGCAAGTCCAAACTACTACCTCGGGCCGACGGACCATTCAAGGTGCTAGCACGCTACAACAATAATGCATACAAGCTCGACCTTCCACGCGACAAGTACAACGTGAACGATGTATTCAACGTCAAGGATCTCTCCACTTTCCATGGTGATGAAGATTTTGATCCGAGGTCGGATCTTTCCCATGGGAGGGGAGATGATGCGGAGCATCCCAAGGTTATCCCCATGGACCTACCTTCGTCTCACCAAGTGCCAAGTGGACCCATGACACGTGCTCGAGCACGAGCTCTCGAGACCGAGGTGACTTCACTGCTCTCTCTACATCACTTTGATTCACATGAGACATGGCTGCTACCCTCATCAGAGACTCCTTGCATACTCAGGCACCTCAGGAGCAACCATGGGAAAGCAAGGGACAAGAAGAATCGAAGGAGGAGAAAAACAGCCAAGACTCAGCCTGCCGGACTATCCGGATGATCTCCCGGACGATCCGTACAAACGTTCGAACGATCCGGCAAATGTGCCCGAAGACACCCAAAGCTCCACGCCGAAACTGGATCGTCTAGACCCCAGCCCGGATCATCCGGACGCTCCCGGACATCCGGACAGAAACCCGGACATCTGGGCCACCTGCAGCGGTTCAGACACGCCCGGATCATCCGGATGCAGCCACGGATCATCTGGACCCCCGAAGCCCGGATCATCCTGACAAACGTCCGGATCATCCGGACAGTGCCTGCGTGCATAGTGTTGGGCCGAGGCCCATGTACCCCTTCGCCCCTCCTAGCCTATATATAGCACTCTACCTAAACTATCTAGGGTTAGCTTTGTGTTAGCTCATCCAAAAACCATAGTGGTTCCTCTCCTACGAGACCGCGGCCTCTTCGGAGAAGATCCACCGGATTCAAAACCTCCTATATGGAGAAGAACATCAAGACCTCCTCACGGAGATGACTACCGCCACTTGTATCATCCTTAGTTTATCGTGTATCATGTATCGCACTTTGTGTACCTGGATCTAGCATCTGTGTGACCTAAGTTTGTTGATTTGAGTGTTTTCTCCTTGTCTCTCTTGTGTTTTTCCTCGTGCCCCTCGTGTTCTTCCTCGGGATCCCTCCTTTTCGTGAAAGATCGGCCACGTAGGGTTCCATCCTACATCATAATGTGTTGGCACGAAGCGTTCTCTCATGACTTCCTTCATTTGAGCCCAAGTAGTGATGGGAGGTTCGCCTTTTGCTTCTCTTCTCTCAATGATTTGCTCCCACCAAATGAGAACATAGTCTTGGAACTCAAGGGAGGCCATAGAAATTTTCTTCTCTTCATCAAAATTGTGGAGGCGAAAGATTTTATCAACTTTCAATGCCCATGAGAGGTAGTATTCGGGATCAATGCTTCCGGAAAACTTTGGCATTGTGAACTTAAGCTTGCCATAGCGATGCTCGTCATTGTTTGCTTGCCTATTTGGAGGGCGTTCTTGATTTGGACGGTTGTCAACCTCATATTGCTCTTGGCGGAGTAGATGTTCATTGTCATGGGGTACTTGCCGAGCTTGTGGTTCTTGTTGAGGTTGTTGCTCTTGTCGCGCTTGAGGAGGAACTTCTTGTTGCATTCGAGCTTGGTGGCGCCTCTCTTGCATCTCATCACGAAGGAAATCCTCTTCTTGACGAGTGTGTCGATTGTGAGTTGCCACATTGCGATGTGAATCACGTAATGCTCGTTGTGCCTCAATAGCTTGAGCTTCTGGACGGTGTTGTGCTTGACGATGAGCTTCGGCATCTTGTTCTTCTTGGTGTTGACGTGCTTGCTCTTGTTGTTGTTGGCGTAGTCTTTGCCGTTCTTGTGCTTGCTCAGGTGTAGCTTGGTTTTGACGATGTCGACTTTCTTGTTCATCAAGTAGGTCTTGAGAACTCTTTTCATGAAGTGGATTTCGGTTTTCATGTCGATCTTGATGTGCGGCTTGACGAAGAGTATTTGATGTAGGTGTACTTGAGCCATCCATGGAATTAGCGTGGCGACTTGAGCGGCTTCGTCGTTGAGAAGATGTGGAAGAAGAACGTCGGTTGACTATCAAAGTCCTTAGCGCATTGAACTGAGTAGCCATGTTGGTGTTGATGATGTCGAATTGCTCTCTTATTCTTGCTTCAAATTGACGTGCGTCGGCGGTGACTTGCTCAATGTGCTCTTGCATAGCTTCACTTTCTTGATGTAGAGCTCGTTGGACACCGAAGAGATGTAGTTTGGTGACGTAGTTGTTCGATTCTTGAGGATCATCGAAGAGCGGGTTCGTAGATGTACTTGGCCTATCCATCGTCAGAAGCAAGTATGTGAGTGGGAGAAAGGACAAGACAATACCAAATGTACCTTGACCGAAGTTGACAATGGATCAATGATCACTCAATAATGTAACCCAGAAATAGCACTATTGGAACCAAGTCTTGTCGATTCTCACACCTACACAAGTAAAGCTTTTAGAGGACCTTGGTTAGGATGGTGGCAAAAATCAATGCAAAAAGTGAGTAAGATTCAATAATGTTGAAAATGATTCACAATTGGCTCATGCAACAAGTAGATCACGAGCAAGAAGTAGCACACGAAACACACGCACGGATAGATAAATATGGTTGTGCAACCAAAAGTGAGCGAAAATGTGGAACCACGGAAAATGCTCGTGTTGAACAACTCTAAAGAGACGCTAACCGATTGCTTAATAGGCAGATACGCACTTGTGCACGACCTATAAGAGCAATGTAACGACTTCCTATCACAAGTATGCTATGAGTGTATGATGTGTCGATGCTTTAGCACAAGATGAAGTATTGCTATCTCATGTGATCTTTTTTGATGCGGTTTTTGATGCTATTGTGCTTTTGCTTATAAGCTTTGGATGGCTCCTTTGCTCAAAAGCTTGTGAGCTCTTTCTTTGGCCACTTATGCATGCTTCCCGGGTCAAGATAGCTATTGTGTATGCGGAACACTCTTGTGTCACACGGAGATATGATGATGTAGTATGCAATGTCTATGACTAGCACTAATGTGCACAAGTGTCGTGGCCTGGCAATACTCAAATGGCTAGTCTCGGTAGGAAAGCTACGCAAAATGGTCGATGAGGGTCTATCAATGCAATTGCAAGGTAGTAAATGAAGTGTCGTCAATGTTACCGTCCTTGTCGAGCTTGAGAGGTGGTTTTGTCGATGTCGTTCCGCTCCGAGATAGCCGAAACACAAACAGAAATGGAGAAAACCACAACTCAAATGATCCAAGACACAAAAAGGTAAAACCGTAGGGTTTAGGGTAGGAAAAGATGGTGGTGGTAGGTTATATATCGAGGTGTAGCAGAAGGGGGGTCTAGGGTAGTTGCGGTGGCGGAAACGGTGTCGCGAAAAACTGCAGAATGCAGTTTCGACAGGGTTGTCCGGATGATCCAGGCGTCTAGCCGGATGATTCGGGCTCTGGCCGGATGATTCGGATGGATGTCCAGATGATCCAGATTTGTCAAACCTTGCGGGATGAGCCCGGGGAAGAGGTGGAAAAAGTATTTTTTTTTTCTTGGATTTTCGGTGGTTTTTTAGGGTGGGGGAGGTGGGGAGAAGGGTAAACCACTTGTCACACAACTCAGCCACGGATCACAATCAACAAAATCTCCTCAAAACCTACAAATCACAAAAACAATTGTGGGGCTGTTTTGTGGGGATTTTCGAATTTGGACGAAAAACAACAAAACAAGGTGTGCGGCTCCAAATTCGTGATCAACCAAACCTCATGATACCATAGATGATGTAGGGTGGGACCCTACGTGGCTGATCTTTCACGAAAAGGAGGGATCCCGAGGAAGAACATGAGGGGCACGAGGAAAAACACAAGAGAGACAGGGAGAAAACACTCAAATCAACAAGCTTAGGTCACACAAATGCTAGATCCGGGTACACCAAGTGTGATACACGATACACGATCAACTAAGGACGATACAAGTTGCAGTAGTCATCTCCGTGAGGAGGTCTTGATGTTCTTCTCCGTATAGGAGATCTTGAATCCGGTGGATCTTCTTCGAAGAGGCCGCAGTCTCGTAGGAGAGGAACCACTAAGGTTTTTGTATGAGCTAACACAGAGCTAACCCTAGATAGTTTAGGTAGAGTGATATATATAGGCTAGGAGGTGCGAACGGGTACATGGGCCTTGGCCCAACGTCATGCACGCAGGCACTGTCCGGATGATCCGGACGTTTGTAGGGATGATCCGGGCTTCGGGGGTCCGGATGATCCGGGGCGGCGTCCGGATGATCCGGACGTGTCTGATCTGCTGCGGGTGGTCCGGATATCCGGGACTTGGTCCAGACGTCCGGGTTCGTCCAGATGATCCGGGCTGGGGTCCGGATGATCCGGCTTCAGCTGGGGCTCTCGGGTGTCCTCGGGCACATTTGCCGGATCGTCCGGACGTTTGTCCGGATCATCCGGGCTTCGGCCGGATCGTCCGGGCTGGCTGAGTCTCGGTTGTTTTCCTCCTCCTTCTTCCTCCTTCGATCCTTCTTGTTCCTTGACTTCTCCATGGTTGCTCCCGAGGTGCCTGAGTATGCAAAGAGTCTCTAATGAGGGTAGCAGCCATATCTCGTGTGAATCAAAGTGACGTAGAGAGAGGAGTGAAGTCACCTCGGTCTCGAGAGCTCATGCTCGAGCACGTGTCATGGGTCCACTTGGCACTTGGTGAGACGAAGGTAGGTCCATGGGGATGACCTTGGGATGCTCCGCATCAATAATGACATCCGGTCACCGAGGAACCTAGTCCGGCGTCACCCGTCCGGCGTCACCCGTCCGGCCTCCCTAACAGTCATGGTGTTATCCCAAGAGTGCTCCATTTTTTCGCAGTGAGAAGTCATCCCCTGATCAAATTTAGATCATCGATGTGCATGGGGCATTTGGTCTAACTTGGAACCTTGTAGCTGACGACACCGAATTGGGACGTACTATCTTAGCGATCGTTACCCATGGAACCATTGAAGGGCAACAAGGTGCCACGATCGGACCCTGGTCATGTACCTAGGTAATCCATTCTCTTCGATCTAAGAGTAGTAGAGCCAGGAGCTAGAGTATATACACCCTCTGTCTAGTTGTATAAGTGACGTTACAGAAATCAAATAATCTCAAAACACTTGGCGTGATGCATTAACTTCCACATCGTTTCTAGTTTCTTGACATAGATAAACGAATCAACCAATGTGGGATGTGTGTGCTTTTAATGACTTGAAACTACCAAACACGACATGAAGTGGTCAGTTCATTGCATGAGATGCTATTAATTAGCAAATAAACAGTAAGTTCTCTCGTTTTCCCTCCACCTTGGTCATGATGCACAACCTAAGATGACTTAGTATATCTTACTGCAAAACATTTGAGTGCATGTCTCTTTAGAGCATGGTTAATAGTATTGCCAACTGCTGGCTATAAGCCATTGCCATGTCATCTATAGCCCATCTTATGGCCAATATGTGCAATAGTTGATTAGAAGAGTATACTACTTTGTTATTATATGGCCCACCTTTCACTCTCACAAAGTGCCCAGGAGCACGTGCTAGAACTGACTCTTCACCAAGAGCCCGCTTACCTTCTCTCTCCTCTTTTCTTTCCTCCTACTAAGCAAGAATATACTACGCCCTCCATCCCGGTATAGTATAAGTCATTCACGTAGTTCTAGGTCATCGATTTGAAGAATTAAATATGTGTTATATGTCATGAAAACCATGTCACTAGATTTCTACACGAATGTAGGTTCTAAATATATATTTCTTGTCACATATAATACATATGTAGATAGTTAAATTGTCGACCTAGAACTACGCAAATGACTTATACACCTAGATGGAGGTAGTAGTTTATTTCTTATAGTGAGCTGATTCAGCTCTATTGTACTTGCTCTTACACTCTAGGACAAGGAGTAGTTATTTCCTTCTTATCATAGAGTAGTATCATAGATGATCTTATTTATTGCCATGCATGACACAAAGTAGCATTGCATTTAAGATCATAAGGTATCTACCTATGTGCACAACATTATCATGCACGGACCTTGACCATGCACGTCACCATGTGTCAAGATCTGAGGTGCCGTGTGCATTTTCATTGCACTCTGACGGATTCATATCTTGAACGCCCCTATCCCTGATCTATGTCGCTTCACTTTGGATGAGTCTCCATCGTGGGGAGCCACACTAAAGAGTTGCGATGATATGGATTCCTGTTGCCCACCGTTATGGATTGTGCCATCTATGAAGAACACGTGGGACTGGAATTACGAGATGGACATGTACCCGGGGATGTACGAACCTGAGTAATATGTAGCACATTAATTGAATTAGCCAGGCACAAATGTTACGTGCAATGCAAGGTGATATTATGATGCATGCTTCGGGCGTTAATTATGCCATGAATGTTCCTCTTGGTCAATGTGATATCTATAGAATTTCACGGACGGAGGGAGTAGTGCACATGCCAAGTTCACTAGCCTGCCGTGTTTCACACTCCTCCATCATAAGAGTGGCGACAATAGCTTTCATCAAAAATAAAAAAACGAATAGTACTACTACAAAAGAGTAGTGACACTATGCCGCCCGGCTTCCTTGCTCATCCTCAATATCTGAAAGAATACTTTCATTCACTGACATGTGGGACGTCGACCATCCTGGTCCACTTGCCATGACACCAGAATTAGAGTGCATCACACGGAACTGCAGGGGAGACTCACCCTGGTCGTCGCGCCGCAGTAAGAATGACTAATGAGCCATCAAATCGCAGGCCCAACCTTTCCCACTGTAAGTTGCATGGATGAAGGAACCATCATGACTTCGTTGAATCCGCTTCTTCAAGGAAATTACTATACGAGCAATACTGCTACCACACGCGAAGACTGCAGGGTACTGTAGCACGTCATATCACTTAGACCCACTAGGCCAAGCAAGCCCGCCTAACGCGCGGGAAAGCCCCGCCCTCGTCATTTTGTTCTGTATTTGTATCAATGGATCGCACGAACAAGGGAAAGAACAGAGTAGAAAAGTTACACTTTGCAAGTTCAATAGGAAAAGACGGCACCCTTAATGCACGCCTGTCGCATTTGCGTCGCACCCGCCACAGTCGGTCTGTTACGCTGCTCATCGAAGGGGACACACGTTGCAATTGTCCATCGACAGTTGGTCAAGGAAAAGGAGACAGGGAGGGAGAAGAGATCGACCGGCCGATGTGGAAGGACTCCAAGAAATATACTAGTGATATGTGAGGTGGTCCATGTACACACTAGTACAACCTATCACTGGCACACGTAAACACTCTCTATAGCCATTCTAAAAGTATGACGTCAACTACATATTCATGTCAACCAATCAGCCCCAACATTTTTCTTCGGTCAATGTTTGCAAGTACTATAGCTCGCACGGTAGCTAGCCAACTAAAACAGTACGGAATCAGTCGAGGTTTGACACTAAGAATCATCAAACAATTTTTTCTTCAATCAAGCCTGCTTATATGATTAAACAGTTTAAACATACGCCTAAGCATGCCATATATTACTTCAAAAGCTGGTGCGGATGCATCTGTTTCCATAACTTAGAGAGGGTTCGCACGATTCACTATCAAACAAAAGTAGTAACTACAGCCCACACAAGACACTGCACTAGCCCTAGATGATGTGATAAAACGCATCGTTCTGATAATTAAACACTGTAAACTACATTGAAAGACTAGCATGACCAACTCTTTCTTGTCATTGATCTCTGGGGCAATGTCCACAGGAAGGACATCGGCATGGGGATCGATCTTTGGAGCGATGTCCACATGAGGGACCGTGACAACGGAATCATCAAGGGCATCCACCGGCACCTGCACCGGTACCTGCACAACCCTAACATATTAGTAAGCACATTGCAAATAATCAAAAACAACAACTATGGTAAACCATATTTTTTACCTTATGCAGCTCACCGGGGGATCCCATCCCTCCGGGGGCCATCGCCTCGTCGGGAAAATACTGCTTCTCAACGGCGACTATCTCCTCAAACTCGGCCTTGAGGCTCTCATAGGTGGCCATTAGAGTTTTGGGGTAGGCACGGTGGGGCCCTTGGTGTTCTTCCAGCTTTCTTTGTTTAGGAGTTCGTTCGCCAAGGTCCTCAACTCTTTTGCTAGTGCTTGTTTCTTGGAGTTCTTCGTCTCCATGGGTTGGCCTGTCAACATCGCCAACTCGTTGGCTGGTGCTCTCTTCCTGGAGATCTCTGTCTCC
Source organism: Secale cereale (assembly GCA_902687465.1). Taxonomy (NCBI): domain Eukaryota; kingdom Viridiplantae; phylum Streptophyta; class Magnoliopsida; order Poales; family Poaceae; genus Secale; species Secale cereale. The sequence continues at coordinate 407,004,667 of LR738710.1, forward strand.
AGTGGGTTGTCCGTCGACAACTCTTTGCCCAATGCTCCAGGATCCATCAATAAACTGACAAACAAAAAGCAATCGAAAGGAAACCATAATCACAATGAAAACAGGAAAAAATAGGTAGTGAGAATCGGTCGGTGCTTCACAAAAAGAAGATTCTTGGAATGAAAATAGAGTAGCATCACTTGTTCGCCTACCTTTCCTTTGTCGGTATAGAAGAAAAATGGCATAAGTGACTAGCGTGGAGTGTGGTTTTCCTCAATATAGGGGAGAAAGGGCTTAAACGAGCGTTCCAGTGAAATGATGGTTGCTTTGTCCGTCCAACTTACCAGGCCACTTTACCATTGCTGGTAAAAGCATAGGTTTTGTGATATGACAGGTCATGATGGCCACACCAGGGTGACTGCTGAATCTCGACTGTAGCACTTTGCAAAGATTTGGTAGATGGCACGCGGGCCCGGATGCTTGGAGTGTGTTTGGATCATGGGCAACCAAAATCTCAACCAAAATGAACGACATAGGAGGAGCTGGCAATAGTAGCACTCCATTAAAAATGTACTCCCACATATAGAAAATATAAATAATATTGCATGTTGGTGCAGCTCACGTTTCCGATAATTTGGGCCGTGGGCTTGTTCAAAATTTTACGAGGCAGTGGTTGTTAACTTAATTGAGGGTCGAGTACCACACGTGAACGATAAAAAGTGCGACCTAGCAAACCGGCGGGGCTGGATCAAAAGTTTTTAGCTGGCAAGTAATTAGTGCCTAAATAGTTTGGCTCGTTATGCTCGTGGCTCGCTTCTCAACGAACAAATCCAATCATCAATCTGAGCCTATCTATTTAATCTAATCTACATTGGAGGCAACAAACTAGCGCATATCCTTTCGTAGTCACCATCTATCTTCTTAAAAATCACATCTACACACTCATCATGTAGACTGTAACACATCATCAAAATCTGTTAACAAGAGCTCACAAACTAAACGAGCTTCAAACGTACTGAGCCGAGTAGGGTTTTTTGCTCGTTAGTCTTACCGAGCTTAACGAGACCGGCTTTAACGAGCACGAGCTTAACGGGCTGAGCAGCTTGTTCATCCACACACTCTGCTTGGAATAAGTTGGTAGCTAACTCAAAAAATAATCAACAACTCAAAAAACGGCGACCAGGCACGTAAACAATTGTTTTTTACGTCTCAGACGATACTTTTGGAGTGAAGAAAGAAAACTACTCAACTATATGAATATATAGGCAGGTGCCTCCGCGCTTGCTTGCTAGGGTTGCTCTATTCACAAACTCTCATCCTCTCCAGACCTAAACATGATATCACACAGCCTTTCTATCCTCACAGCTAGTTATAGATACGGATACATCAGGTGTAGTGTTTAGACCGTCGTCAACGACGAGGGAGGAGACCCACTGTCGGTCGCACCGTTGTCTCTCTGGCCAAGTGCTGGCGCGGGAGGTCCTCTGATCCCTTCGTCCCTGTCGTAGTGTGGGCGGATCCGGCCTCACACCCCCCCCACCTAACCACACCCCAACGACCTTCAGGTATATCTTCCTTCAAAACCGGCCTAGCTCTACTTTCACAACTCGTTACGCCGCTGCATGTGCATCATTTTCTACCTCTGAGCCCCCTACGTAGCTAGGATCGATCGGATTGTCCAACGCCACCTAATGTTTTTCTATTGTTAGGGGTAAAGGTACTTTATGGAGTCGAATCTTGTTACTTGGTTTAAATAGGAAAGGAAGGGGGAAATATGTAGTATGTAATGTACATAGGACTTGGTACAAACAGGAAAGGAAGGGGGTGCAAGTAGTACAATTTGGCCCTCGAAGCGATCTCTTGGTCGAAAGCGGAAATAAAGGGGAAACGTTGTACACAATTGTATGACCAGGACTAGATTTGATATCCACACATACGAATAGGTGGCTAATGTGAAAAAATGGGATCAACCCAGATATGCACCGTTCTTAATCTAATGCCCCTGGTAAAATGATGACATGCTACTGTTATAAGTCATAACTAATCATTTTTGTGCAGCTTAACTGGAATGTCACGCCGGAACTATTGGTGGATTTTAGTGGAACTGCACAAAGGGAGATCTGTGTCCAATCCTCATCATACAAATAGGCACCCTAACCTTCCCTTAAGTAAGAATGATATTGAATGCATGTGTTCACCTCTATTTTGCAACTGCCATGAGAAAATAATACTATTGTTTACATAGTAGACTTGTACTCACTGACAACTGATGTAGGGTGGAACCCTACGTGGCCGATCTTTCACGAAAAAGGAGGGATTCCGAGGAAGAACACGAGGGGAACGAGGAAAAACACAAGAGAGACAAGGAGAAAACACTCAAATCAACCAACTTAGGTCACACAAATGCTAGATCCGGGTACACAAAGTGCATTACACGATACACGATCAACTAAGGACGATACAAGTAGCGGTAGTCATCTCCGTGAGGAGGTCTTGATGTTCTTCTCCGTATAGGAGGTCTTGAATCCGGTGGATCTTCTCCTAGGAGGCCGCTGTCTCGTAGGAGAGGAACCACTAAGGTTTGGTATGAGCTAACACAAAGCTAACCCTAGATAGTTTAGGTAGTGGTATATATAGGCTAGGAGGGGCGAAGGGGTACATGGGCCTCGGCCCAACATCATGCACGTAGGCATTGTCCGGATGATCCGGACGTTGGTCCGGATGATCCGGGCTTCGGGGGTCCGGATGATCCGGGGCGGCGTCCGGATGATCCGGACAGGCCTGATCTGTTGCGGGTGGCCCGGATGTCCGGGTCTTCGTCCGGATGTCCGGCTGCATCCGGAAGATCCGGTCGGGGTACGGATGATCCGGCTTCGGCGTGGAGCTTCGGGTGTCTTCGGGCACATTTGCCGGATCATCCGGGCGTCGTCCGGATCGTCCGAGCAGGCTGAGTCTTGGTTGTTTTTCTCCTCCTTCTTCCTCCTTCGATCCTTCTTCTTCCTTGACTTCTCCATGGTTGCTCCCGAGGTGGCTAAGTATGCAAAGAGTCTCTGATGAGGGTAGCAGCCATGTCTCATGTGAGTCAAAGTGACGTAGAGAGAGGAGTGAAGTCACCTCAGCCTCGAGAGCTCGTGCTCGAGCACGTGTCATGGGTCCACTTGGCACTTGGTGAGACGAAGGTAGGTCCATGGGGATGACCTTGGGATGCTCCGCATCATCTCCCCTCCCTTGGGAAAGATCCGACCTCGGATCGAAATCTTCGTCACCATGGAAACTTGAGAGATCCTTGACGTTGAATACATCGCTCACGTTGTACTTGTCGCGTGGAAGGTCGAGCTTGTATGCATTGTTGTTGTAGCGTGCTAGCACCTTGAAGGGTCCGTCGGCCCGAGGTAGAAGTTTGGACTTGCGTTTGTTGCGGAAACGGTCCTTGCGAAGATGTGGCCGTACGAGATCTCCCGGTTGGAACACCATAGGCTTCTTGTTGGCGTTGAGCTTGGACGCTAGGTGATGTACTTGCCGCTCGATCGCTGCCCTTGTATCTGCATTCACCTTCTTGAGATAGCTTGCTCGAGCACTTGCGTCCAAGTTGATTCGTTCTTGTAGAGGTAGGTGTAGGATGTCCAATGGAGACAACGGGTTGAAGCCATAGACAACCTCGAAAGGGACTTGCCGGTAGTGGAATGTCTTGCGCGGTTGTAGGCGTACTCGGTGATGGGCAAGCGTTGCTCCCATTCCTTGATGTTTTTCTTGATCAACACGCGAAGAAGCGTCGAAAGCGTGCGGTTTGTCACCTCCGTTTTGGCCGTCGGTTTGTGGATGATATGCCGAGGAGAAGAGTAGCTTGATGTCGAGTTTGGCACATAGAGTCTTCCAAAAGTAGCTAAAAAACTTGACATCCCGGTCCGACACGATCGTCTTGGGCACTCCATGTAGACGAATGATTTCCCTACAAAAGAGATTGGCCACATGTAAACCATCGTCGATCCTGTTGCAAGGAATGAAATGAGCCACTTTAGAGAATCTATCCACGACAACAAACACGAAATCTTTTCCATTTTGAGTCCTAGGCAATCCAATTATAAATTCCATGCTTATGTCTTCCCATGGATGGAATAGGGAGTGGCATAAAGACCATGAGATTGAGCTTTTGACTTAACTTTGCGACATGTAGAGTATCGGTTGGTGAGGCGTGAGACGTCACATAGCATCTTGGGCCAAAAGTAGTTCTTGGAGAGTGTAGCAAATGTCTTGTCGCGACCAAAGTGTCCCATGAGTCCTCATCCGTGAGATTCCTGCAAAAGGAGCAAACCTATCGACGATTCGGGAATGCAAAGTTTGTTAGCTCTCATAAGATATTCATCCTTGATGTAGTAATGTTCTCAAGAAGTGTGAGTCAAACACTTAGCATAAGGATTTGCAAAGAAGGGATCATGCTCATATAAGGATGCATTTGGATCACGGGATGTCCCTCATGGGACAGGGATAGCCTTGTTTTAGGGTGGCTGCCACCCGTTTGGTTCGGGGGACAGGGAGGATGAGGGTGGTTGGGGATAGCCGAGATTCACAGAATATTCCTCGAAACGGTGGCTATCCCCAGCCGCCGAAAAGTCTCGGACGTCGCCAGCCACTCTCGTAGCCTCACCCCCGAATCATTTTTCTCTAGCTCTCACCCCTCTTCGAACAGAAACATTTCTCTCGTCACCGACCACATCGCCAGATCGGCGGGCGGCAGTTGGACCAATAGCAGAGTCGTCGGCGGTAGCGGCTGCCAGTTCCAGGCACGTACGAGCCCTCCTCTCTCTCTCTCTCTCTCCTGATTGCGCCGGTGGCGGCATGAGGGCGCGCGGTAGATCGCTTGTGGTGGACGGTGGCTGACGGAGCAAGCATAATTGCGCCGGTGGTGGCCTGATGGCGCACGGGAGCTCGCTTGTTGGATGCATGGTGCCAATTTTGTTGGGTCGCGATCTATCTCTTTGTGCATTGTTTTCTTACAGGCACGCGAACGATGACTTAGCTTTACAGCAGCAGCATCATGAAGGAGATATTGAGGAGAGCAAGTGGTATGAGTAGTAGATCAATTGTAATTTAAAATGCTTCAGGTCACAGCAGCATTTTTTCAGTTAAAATGCTTTCCAGATTGCTACAAAAATTATTGTCACATGGGTGATTTTTGAAGAAGAAAAATGATTTTATTTTGTGATGTTGAAGTTAGTATTTATGGCGTGAATACTCGCTAGCATATTATTTCCTCAAATTACTAAAGGGTAATCTCACCACCTCGACAAAAGAGGTTATTGCAACAACCTATCAACCCTTTATCCCTTCAACCAAATGCCTAGATGGCTATCTCTAACCATTTGGCAGCTCACCCAACCAAACAGAAAAAATGGCTATCCCTAGCCAAGTGGTTAGGGATAACCATAGCCACTCAAAGCTATCCCATGAACCAAACACATCCTAAGTCTTTTATGTGCTCAAAGCCAATAACATTCAACTCAAGTTTTCTGACAAGCATGCCTTTGCGGGAAAGCGCATCCGCCACAACATTCTCTTTGCTTTTGATGTACTTGATGACGTAGGGAAAAGACTCAATGAACTCACTCCACTTAGCATGATGCTTGTTCAACTTAGTTTGACCTTTGAGATACTTGAGAGTCTCATGGTCCGTATGAAGAATGAATTCATGAGGTCTAAGGTAGTGTTCCCAAACGCGTAAAACTCTCACCAAGGCATAGAGCTCTTTATCATAAATGGGGTAGTTAAGTTGTGCTCCAGATAGCTTCTCGCTAAAATACACAATTGGGCGCTTTTCTTGCATGAGCACGCCACCTATGCCGGTACCACTAGTGTCACAATGAATCTCAAAAGGTTTATCAAAGTTGGGTAGGGCAATAAGTGGTGCGTGTGTGAGCAAGTCTTTGAGCTTAATGAACGCGGTGTCTTGCGAAGGACCCCAAACAAAGGGTGCGTTCTTCTTGCTCAAGGCGTGTAGAGGCATAGCAATTGTGCTAAAGTCCTTCACAAAACGTCGATAGAAATCGGCTAAACCAAGAAAGCTATGCACTTGTTGGAGGTTCGTTGGTTGAGGCCAAGTTTTAATTGCTACAATTTTAGTTTCATTAACGTGAACACCTGGGAAGAAGCGACAAATCCTAGGAAAAAGACCTTGTCAACGCCAAAAGTGCATTTTTCCATGTTAGCATATAAGCGCTCTTTCCGAAGGGTTTGCAAAACCAAACGGATGTTTGTCACATGGTTCTCAAGCGACTTGCTAAAAACAAGGATGTCATCAAAGTAAACCACTACAAAGACGCCTATGTAGGGTCGTAGAACAAAATGCATGAGACACATAAATGAACCGGGCGCTTCCGATAAACCTATTGGCATGACAAGCCACTCATATAACCCAAAATTGGTTTTGAAAGCCGTTTTCCACTCATCACTCTCTTGAATGCGAATTTGGTAGTAGCCACTTTTAAGATCAATTTTTGAAAAGATGGTGGCACCACATAATTCATCAAGCATGTCGTCTAAGCGTGGGATAGGGTGACGGTATCTAACGGTTATCGCATTTATCGGGCGACAATCGGAGCACATGCGAAAACTTCCATCTTTCTTAGGCATGACAATAACCGGAACGGCACAAGGGCTCAAGCTTTCACGTACATGACCTTTGTCGATGAGTTGTTGTACTTGCCGTTGTATCTCCTTGGTTTCCTCGGGGTTGACGCGGTAAGGAGCCTTGTTCGGAAGTGGTGCGCCAGGTATGAGGTCGATGCGGTGTTCGATCCCGCGAAGTGGAGATAGACTAGGAGGTAGCTCATCGGGAAAGACGTCCGAGAATTCCTGCAACAATTGAGACAACACTAAAGGTGGAGGTGGTGAAGTGTTAGTAGGTTTGGCTTCCCCTTTGCATAAAAGCACAAGGTGAAAGACACTCAAGGGGTTCTCACACACTTCTCGCATCTCACTTTTGGTGGCGAATAGCACTAGGTGTTTCTTGTCACTCATCGTGGAGTCGCTCATATTTGGCTTGTGGCTCTCACTTTCCGTTTGGTGGCTCGCTCTCTCACCATTGTCTCCATGATGGTTGGTAGGTAAGTGTTTGTCGGTGGCTACTTGACTTCGAGACATTGGACGTAGCACGAATTCCTTGCCATTCATCTTGAAGCTATAGTGGTTCGTCCGACCATTGTGTGTGACTCCATGATCGTATTGCCATGGTCGTCCAAGTAGAAGGTGGCACACGGACATAGCACTGCTAGGAAAAGGGCTATAGATGGGATGGACACGAATGGCGCACCAGACATGCGGTGCGCCATTAGTATATACTAATGGCGCACCATGTGCTGGTGCGCCATTAGTGTGGAATACACTAATGGCGCACCGGGCTCATGGTGCGCCATTAGTATCATTTTTTTCCAAACATACTAATGGCGCATCCAGACACAGTGCGCCATTACTAGCCACAGAGTGCGCCACTACTATTGTTTTTTATTATATTTTTTATTCTTTTTTTTGCAAAACTACTAATGGCGCACCGTGCCACAGTGCGCCATTACTAGTTTAAACTAGTAATGGCGCACTGTCCCACAGTGCGCCATTAGTATGTTTTTTTTGCAAAACTACTAATGGCGCATTTGGAGATGGTGCGCCATTAGTAACCTGGGCACCAACAAGATATTTTGGACAACCACTCCTACCCACTCACTTTCTCCCCACTTCATTCTCTTCACCTCCTCCTCCAAAGCTTGTCTCGGCTGCCTCCTCTTTGTCACCTCATTTCCACCATAGATTCATTCAAATTAAGTGGTTAAATTACCTTTTTTGATAGGTAAGTAAGGGGGGAAGCTATCTTTACGGTGTTCTCCCTCCAACAATGTGCACATGCACTTTTTATGGCCTAGCTAGATCTATGTATGTTCGTGGTGTTGCATATGTTTGTGGTGTTGCATATATGTTTGTGTTTGTAGGTGTACCGGTATTTGAAATGTGATAGTTGCCAATATTTTGCTGGAATGTTGATTCATTTCCGTTTCGGCGAGAATTTTGGCATTATGCATTCTTTTTTGTCCTATTTTTAGGGAAAGTCATGCCAAATTTTTTCTTGGTTCTAAAATATCGTTTTGCTCTACCCCGCAGGCGACCATGGTCCGCACGATGACCGAAGGCATCGTGAATAGGTTTTTGAGCTCCGCGATGGCCGAGATGCTTCAAAAGAACGAGACGGAGATAAGATGTCCGTGTCGAAGATGCAAGCTGAAGAGCCTTCTTGCGGACCCGGATTCCGGGAAGGTGTGGGACCACCTGCTCTTGCGTGGTTTCATGGATGGCTATCGGTGGCAAGGTGATGAAGATGACTACGAAGTCGTCCATGGGGGCCGGGCAAGAAATGAGGAAGGGCAACAAGACTACCACTGCGGCTCAGGCGGGTGAGAAGACGAAGAATCTCCAGGAGATGATCACGACGGTGATGTTGTACACAGTCATCATGTAGAAGATGCAGGGCATGATGATGAGGAAGATGCCGAAGCAGACGACGGGCATGATCATGAAGATGATCATGCCGGCGGAGCAGGCGACGCTGGACCATCGATGGGCTGGGTGCAGGACCCTCATATTCAAGAGCTGCTTCTCAAGCAGACGGATAACGCAAGAGCTGCCGCCTGAGAGAAAGCCAAGATGGATCAGCTGGAGATAGACGCGGTTACTCCATTGTATGAAGGATGCAGGCCCGAGGATACCCACCTGAAAGTAACGCTCATGGCTCTGGAGATGAAGGTAAAATACAAAATGACCGACGCATGCTTCGACGAGAACATGTCATTCTGGCACGAACGTCTTCCCAAGGGGAACAAGTGCCCGACCAGTTTGGAGGAGGCGAAGAAAATCGTGTGTCCTCTGGATTTACCGCACGTGAAATACCATGTGTGCATGAACAATTGCATCATTTATCGGGACGAGCACGCGGAGTCTACCATATGTCCGCTGTGCGGCATCCCTTGATACAAGAAGAGGAAGAAAGCTCCTCGAAAAGTGGTGTGGTACTTTTCAATCACTCCTCGTCTGCAGCAGTATTTCGTGCACCCTAAGGTAGCAAAGCTCCTGCGTTGGCACGCGGATAGGGAGGAGAAGAAGAGAGAAGATGACGCAAATGATCCAGAGATAGATAAAAAAGACAAGATGCTGAGTCACCCTAAGGATGCGAGCCAGTGGCAAGCGTTGAAGTTCGAAGACACAGAATTTGGGAACGATCCAAGGAACATCGTGCTGGGTGCGAGCACCGATGGAGTCAATCCGTTTGGAAGCCAGAGAAGCACACATAGCACCTGGCCTGTGTTTGTGTGGATGTACAACCTTCCCCCCTGGTTGTGCATGAAGAGGAAGTACATTCACATGAGTATGCTCATTGAAGGACCGAAACAACCAGGGAACGACATCAACCTATATCTAGGGCTGCTGAAAGAGGAGCTAGACACGCTGTGGAAAACGCCAGCCAATACGTGGGACGCCGCAGAGAAAGAATATTTCCCTATGAGAGTCGCACTGCTCACGACGGTGCACGACTATCTCGGTTACGGACATGTCGCGGGGCAGGTGTTCCACGGATTTTCTGGATGCGTCAGGTGCATGGATGACACAACGTATCGCCAGCTAGATAGAGATTCGGTTCTTCGAAAACCGTGTTCATGGGACATCGAAGGTGGCTTCACGACGATGACCTGTGGAGAAAACGCAAGGATCTGTTCGATGGTGAAACCAAACCCCGAAGAAGCCCGCGTACGAGGAGCGGCGAGGAAATAGACAAGTTGTTGAAAAATTGGAAAGATTGCCCACTGTCGGGAAAGAAGCAAAAGGCGCCAGAGCCGGGAAAGAAGCGAAAGGCGCCAGAGCCGCTGCTGAAGGTATGGAAAACGAGGTCTGTTTTCTGGGACTTGTCGTACTGGAAGATCCACCGTGTGCCTCATAGCCTTGATGTCATGCATATCACAAAGAATGTGTGCGAGAGTCTGCTTGGTACCCTGCTCAACATGCTAGAGAGGACCAAAGATGGGCCGAAAGCAAGGGCAAACATGAAATCAATGGGCATCAGACAGGAGCTTCACGCTAATGGTGATGATGAGGCGAAGCAGGACACGGAAAGTCGTCGCAAAGGCAAAAAGGCCAAGAAGACCGGAAATGACTACCCTCCCGCGTGCTTCACTCTAAGTCAGGAGGAGATCGAGCAGTTTTTCACCTGCCTTGTAGGAGTAAAACTTCCTTACGGTTACGCGGGGAAGATAAGCAGATACCTAGACCCAGCGAAGCAGAAGTTCAGCGGGATGAAGTCTCACGACTGTCACGTGCTGATGACGTAGATACTTCCACTTGCAATCTGTGGGATCATGGACGCGCACGTCCGTGAAACACTATTTGGCCTATGCAACTTTTTCGACATCATATCTCGGAAGTCGGTTGGCGTGAGACAACTCAGAAGGCTACATGAAGAGATCGTGGTGATACTATGCGAGCTTGAGATGTACTTCTCGCCCGCATCTTTGACGTTATGGTGCATCTGCTGGTCCATATCGTGGACGATATCATGATGCCGTTCGAAAGGATGAATGGTGTCATCAAAGGATACGTTCGCAACATGTCACGTCCAGAGGGAAGCATAGCCAGGGGCTTTCTGACCGAAGAGTGCATCTCCTACTGCACGTATTATCTAGGCATCGAGAACCCCGTTGGTTTGCCCGTCAACAGGCACCTCGGCAGGCTCACTGGATGGGGTCACCGCGATGGTCGCCGCGAAATGCATGTCGACTTCGAGGGTCGACTTGCCGACTTTGAAAGAGCAAAGCTAGTCGCGCTACAACACATAGACGTGGTCGATCCTTGGGTGGTAGAGCACAAAACCTTTATTGAGAAGACGTACAACGACCGAGGCCAACAGAGGACGGACGGAGATATAATCAAAGAGCACAACTCATGTTTCACGCGTTGGTTCAAGCAGAAGCTTCTGTCGTACCCTTTACATGAGGATTCTTCCGCGGAAGAACAACTCATATTCGCCTTGTCACAGGGCGCCGAGCACAACCTAATGACCTATGAGGCGTACGATATCAACGGTTACACATTCTACACCGAGGCCAAGGACATGAAGAGCGATGGTTATCAGAACTCCGGGGTAACGATGGAATCCTACACTGGTAACGACAAGGACAGATACTACGGAAGGATCGAGGAGATCTGGGAGCTGAGCTACGCTGGAGGGAAGGTCCCGATGTTCCGTGTCAAATGGGCCAAGAGCGTCCTAAAAGAAGACCTGTATTTCACCACCATTGTTATACCCGAAGCCAAATCCAAGACCGCGGGCGCAAACGTCACCGCGAAAAATGAGCCATGGGTACTGGCTTCCCAAGTTGACCAATGCTTCTTCATTACCGACCCGTCAAAGCACAGTCGTGTTGTCGTGAGGAGAGGCAAAAGGAAGATCATCAGAATGGATGGAGTAGCCAATGAGCAAGACTTCGACAAGTACGGCGACCCGAAGATCGAACATGACGACGATGATGAAGTAGCAGCATACACCAGAAGAAGAAGCAGGACCACCCTACCTAAAGGACGTCCGTTCTAGAGAAGAACTCCATTTGCGAAAAAGAAGGGCAAGAAGATTGTGAACATATAGCTAGCTAAGATTGATTGTATTTAAATCGTAGCCTTCATTTCTCGATTGTATTTCATCGGCACTTTTTGAACTCTTGAATGTTTTTAAATTTCATGGACACTCGATCTCGACCCCCCTCCATCTCGATCGTTATCCCACCTCGCCAGATCTGGCCCCCCTCGCCGCCGAGCACCCCCCCGCTCCACCGGCCGCCGCCGCCGACCCCCCGCACCCTCCCCTACTCCATCGCCGCCGACGA
>LR738710.1:407016627-407201878 GCA_902687465.1 Secale cereale
TCCCCCGCTCCACCGGCCGCCGCCGCCGACCCACCGCACCCTCCCCCGCTCCACCGGCCGCCGCCGCCGACCCATGAACTCATGATATTTTCAAATAATAAATTTGATGATATTTTTCATATTCATAAATATATTCAAATAAAAATTTGATGATATTTTTTTAAAAATATTACTATTTTATAAAAAAATATTACTGTTATGATTTAAACAAGTTTGAACATATTTAAACACAAATAATTATCAAACAACATTTTAAATGCATAAAAACAAAAATTGTGGAGCCTGGGAATCGAACCCAAGACCTCCTGGTGTGAGAACTACGTGTTGACCAGTCAGGCTACTAGAGGGGATTTGATGTAGATGAGGTTTGGTGAAAGATAACCTGTTGGCTCGAACAGAAATAAAGAAAATACTAATGGCGCACCAGGGGGGAGGTGTGCCATTAGTATGGATGTACTTATGGCGCACCAGGGGGAGGTGCGCCATTAGTATTGTGCCCCCATCCATATTTCGTCCCCACTCGACCTATTCCCTCTCTCCCTCGCCCTCGCCCTCGATCCCCTTCCCCTCTCCCTAGCTCTCCCGACGCCGCTGCCCCGACGCCGCCGCCCCCGCGCCCTCGCGCCCCCCACCACCGCAGCTCTCCCGACGCCGCTGCCCCGACGCCGCCGCCCCCGCGCCCCCGCGCCCCCCACCACCGCAGCTCCCCCGCGCTGTCAATTGACTCATCGCCACTCTCTCGCCGGGCACGCTCGCCTGGAAACCCTAGAGATTCGTGGGGAGGATTCCGCCGGCAGTTTGACGGGTGAGGGCGGCGCGCACGTGCCGGAGAAGTAGGAGAAGGAAGAGGCGACGGGGAAGGAGAAGAAGGAAGCGAAGAAGCGGTTCTGCGCTAGGCGGTGGACGATCGGAGACGGCGAGATCCTGCTGATTCGACGCCCCGAGGTCAGTTAACCCACACCCCCTCGTCCGCACATCTCGTTGCTGCTGGGATTTCGTCGCCGACGCTCTCATCCCCATCAACGACCGCATGAGCGAATCAAAATGGACCGATAGAGTCGGGGGTAGTTGGAATTTTCACGAGAGGCTCTCGAGGAGGAGGAGGAGGGGAGGTGCTCCAGAGCTTTTTTCACACCATTGGGGATGCGGCTTCCTCCGCCAAAACATAGGCAACAACATTTTTACAGAGTTTTTTTCCTGTAGGCAATTGGACATAGATAAATAGGCAATAAGCGCTGTGTTTTTGCAGGCAATCAGATAGAGAAATAGAGAATAGATGCAGGCAATCATCAGAAATAGAGAAATAGGCAGTGTTGTGTGTTTTTGCAGGCAATCAGATAGAGAAAAGCAGAGATAATTAGGCAACACCACACCTGCATGATTCCTTTGCATCCTTCCTGCATACAATGTCAAGAGAGATTTAGAGACACAGTGATGCGGAGCATCCCGAGGTCATCCCCATGGACCCTCCTTCACCTCCTCTAGTGCCTCAAGGACCAATGACACGTGCTCGTGCTAGAGCTCTCGAGACCGAGGTGACGTCGCTCCTAGCCCTACTTCCATACGAATCTTGCGAGACATGGCTTCTACCTCAGACGGATGCGCTTTGTGTGCTCAGGTGTGAAGAAGACCACATTGGAGAAGGGCGTGAAGATGGAAAAGTCTCGGAGTTCACGGACGAGATGTTGCATCGAGAAGGGCAGAAGAAGGTTCCAGGCCCCGGACATCCGGCCCACTGGCCCGGACTGCAGAAGGCCAGCAGACGAAGCTACAGGGCCCGGACATCCGGCCAGGACCCGGACATCCAGCCAGGCCTGGCCCGGACATCCGGCCTCGGGCCCGGAAATCCGGCGCCACTGTCCAGAAGACACCCGAGGCTCAACCCCTCCAGCCCGGACATCCGGCCCCTCGCCCGGATGTCCGACGCCTCGCGAAGCCCCGGACATCCGGCCCGTCGCCCGGACGTCCGACCCCTGATTTGCCTGCGTGCATCCCCTGGACCGAGGCCCGTGTACCCATTCGCTCCGTACACTATATATACTCCTTTCCCCATTCCGTTTAGGGTTAGCTTTTGGATAGCTCATTTCAGACCTTTGTGTGGATTCTCTCCTACGAGACCGTGCACCTCTTCGGAGAAGATCCACCTCGGATTCAAGACCTCCACATCGGGGAAGATCCTACGGGATACCAAGACCTCCTCACGGAGAAGACTATCCTTGTACCACCGACGTTGACTATGGACCGTGTATCTCGATATGTATCGTGGATCTAGCACTTGTGTGATCATCTTTGTGTTGATTTGAGTGTTTCCTCTCGTGTTTTTCCCCGTTTCCTCCATGTGTTCTCCGTGTTCGTCGTGGGATACTCTCCAAACGTGAAAGATCTCCTGACTAGGGTTTCACCCTACATCATCTTGGTATCAAGAGCATAGGTTGATCACGATTTTGGAGCCCCACACCCTGTTTTCTAGCTTGTTTTTGTTGTGTTCTTCCCAATTTCAAAAATTCCCCACAAAAAGAGCCCCAAAATTTTTTGTGATCTGTTGAATTTGGCAAGATTTTGTTGAAATTGTTCCATGGATTTGCTGTGCCACGAGTGGATCTAGCTTTTCCCCCGTTTTCCCCAATTTTTCTCCGCAAAATCCGACGAATTTTGGCCCCAAAACCACCGTGTGCAAGGAGTTATTCGCGGGCTCGTTCAACCCGGACATCCGGCCCGTGCCCCGGACATCCGGCCCCTGGCCCGGACATCCGGCCTCCCGCAGCCAAATTTCGCCCCACTCCACCCCACCTTGCACTCTCCCACCACCATTTTCGTTCGGTAACCCACCCAACCTTCCGCATACCACCACCACTTCCGCAACCACCATCGCTTAACCGCTCCGAGTGTGAAAAGTTTGTCTCCATTTGCCTTGGATACTTGAGTTGTGGTTTCACCGTTTCCTTGGATGTTTAGGCTACCTTTGAACGGCAAGACTTCGACAACACCACCGCTCAACTTCGGCAAGGACGGTAACATCGACGACACTTTGTTCCTTCTACCTTGCAATTGCATTGTCACCCTATGAACCATCTTTGCGTAGCTTTCCCATTGAGACTAGCCATTTGAGTATTGCCGGGCCACGACACTTGTGCACATTAGTGATAGTCATAGATACTTCATACCATATCATCATATCTCCGTGTGACACAAGAGTGTCCCGCATACACAATAGATACCTTGATTCGAGAAGCATGCATAAGTGCCCAAAGAAATAGCTCACAAGCTTTTAAGAAAAAGAGCCAACCAAAGCAAAAAGACAATAGCATCATACGCCTTGCATCAAAAGAGATCATACCTCATAGCAACATCATCTTGTGCTCAAGCATCAGCACATCATACACTCATAGCATACTTGTGATAGATAGTCGTTACGTTTGCCTCTTATAGGTCGTGCACAAGTGCGTATCCGCCTATTAAGCAATCGGTTATCGTCTCTCTAGTGTTATGCAACACGAGCATTTTCCGTGGTTTCCACATTTTTGCTCACCCTTGGTTGCACAACCATATCTATCTATCCGTGCGTGTGTTCCGTGTGCTACTTTGCTAGTGATCTACTTGTTGCATGAACAAATTGTGAACCATTTTCAACATCATTGAGTCACTTTAACGATTGCATTGAATTTGTGCCACATCCTAACCAAGCTCCTCTCAAAGCTTTACTTGTGTAGGTGTGAGAATCGACACGAAGTGGTACCAATAGTGCTATTTCCGGGTTACATTATCGAGTGATCATTGATCCATTTTCAACTGCGGCTAAGGTACTTTTGGTATTGTCTTCTCCTTTCTCCCACTCACATACCTGCTTGTGATGATGGATAGGACAAGTACATCTTCCAACCCGATCTTCGACGATCCTCAAGAAGCGAACAACTACATCACCAAACTACATCTCTTCGGTGTCCAACGAGCTCTACATCAAGAGAGTGAAGCTATGCGCGAGTACATTGGTCAAGTCGCCGAGGACGCGCGCCAATTTGAAGCAAGAACAAAAGAACAATTTGACATCATCAACACCAACATGTCTACTCAATACAACGAGCTCCGGACATTGATAATCAACCGACGTTCTTCTTCAACATCCTCTCAAAGATGAAGCCGCTCAAGTCGACATTCCGACTCCACGCAAGACTCAAGTACACCTACGTCCAACACTCTTCGTCAAGCCGCACGTCAAGATCGACTTAACAACCGGCAGCCTCTTCATGAAAAGAGTTCACAAGAGCTATTCGACGAGCAAGACAGCCGACGCCGTCAAAACCAAGCTACACTTGAGCAAGCACAAGACCGACAACGACTACGCCAACAACAACAAGAGCGAGCACGTCAACACCAAGAAGAACAAGATGCCGAGGCTAACCGCCAAGCACAACAACGTCGAGAAGCTCAAGCTATGGAGGCGCAACGAGCGTTACAAGATGCACATTGCAATGTCGCAGCCCGCACTCGACGCGCTCATCAAGAAGAGGATTTCCTTCGTGATGAGATGCAAAAGAGGCGCCATCAAGCAAGAATGCAAGACGAAGCTCCTCTTCAAGCGCGGCAAGAGCAACAACCCCAACAAGTACACCAAGCTCGGCAAGAGCAACGTGATAATGCCAACCGCCAAAATCAAGACCGCCCTCCCAATAGGCAAGGAAACAATGACGAGCATCGCTATGGCTAGATCAAATTCACCATGCAAAAGTTCTCCGGAAGCATTGATCCTGAAGACTATCTCTCATGGGCATTGAAATTGACAAGATCTTTCGCCTTCACAACTTCGATGAAGAGAAGAAGATCGCAATGGCATCCCTTGAGTTCTAAGACTATGTTCTCATTTGGTGGGAGCAAATTATAGAGAGAGAGAAGCAAAAGGCGAACCTCCTATCACCACTTGGGCTCAAATGAAGGAAGTCATGAGAGCACGCTTTGTGCCTACCCACTACAATCGTGACTTGTTCAAGAAGCTACAACTCCTCAAGCAAGGTACCAAGTCCGTTGAAGAGTACTACAAGGAGATGGAGATTGCCATGATACGAGCAAACATCACGAAAGATGAAGAGCAAACAAAGGCGCGATTCTTGAATGGACTCAACTATCCCATCAAGAAGATTGCGGACTTCCAACCATACAACAATCTCCTCGAGCTAGTACATCAAGCAACCAAAGTGGAGCGACAAGTTCAAGAGGACTACAAGTACTCCAAGTTCAACTCCAAGAACTTCGGCTCCTACAACCAAGCTTCAACGACTTCGGCTACTCCTCCTACCTCTACCAAGCCATCTACAAACTTCGGCGACAAGCCAAGCTACAAGAATGCGACTACATCGAGTCGTCCACCTTATACCAACAACTTCAAGCCAAGAGCTTCCTCAACTACAACTCCAACCGAAGACAACAACAAGACGAGCTCCATCAAATGCTTCAAGTGCCAAGGATGAGGCCACAAGTCATTTGAGTGCAAGACCATTCGCACCATGATCATCAACGATGACGGATCTTATGACTCCATGAGCGATGGTGAGATGGAAGCACTTGAGCATGTCGCTATGCATCGCCAAGTGAATGAAGAAGAAGACCGTCAAGTGTTTTGCGACAATGACTCAAGCCCCAATCTTGTTGTCTCCAAAGTCTTGACACTCCAACACCAACAAGATGACGACCAACGATGTCACATTTTCCATACGAAGGCCGGCATCAATGGACGCTCCCTCAAGTTTATCATCGCTGGAGGAAGTTGTCACAACTTGGCAAGCGAAGAGCTATGCGACAAGCTTCATTTGGTCAAGACGAAGCATCCTCACCCCTACAAGGTCCAGTGGCTCAACGACGCAGGAATTCTTCGAGTCGAGCACACCGTGCAAGTCTCTTTCAAGATTGGCGCCTACGAGGACACTCTTGAATGTGATGTGATACCCATGTCCGTGTGCCACCTTATTCTTGGACGTCCATGGCAATATGATCGTGGAGTCACACACAATGGACGGACAAATCACTATCATTTCAAGATGAAGGGCAAGGAATTCGTGCTCCGACCAATGTCTCCAAGTCAAGTAGCCGCCGACAAGCTTGTACCTACCAACCATCATGGAGAGGATGGTGAGAGAGTGAACCACCAAAAAGAGAGTGAGAGCCACAAGCCAAATATGAGCGACTCCACGATGAGCGACAAGAAACAACTAGTGCTATTTGCCACCAAAAGTGAGATGAGAGAAGTGTGTGAGAACCCATCGAGTGTCTTCCACCTTGTGCTTTTATGCAAAGGGGAAGCTAAACCTTCTAACACTTCACCACCTCTACCTTTAGTGTTGTCTAATTTGTTGCAGGAATTCTCGGACGTCTTTCCCGATGAACTACCTCCGGGTCTACCTCCACTTCGCGGAATCGAACACCGCATCGACCTCATACCAGGCGCACCACTTCCTAACAAGGCTCCCTACCGCGTCAACCCCGAGGAAACAAAGGAGATACAACGGCAAGTGCAAAAACTCATCGACAAAGGTCATGTACGTGAAAGCCTAAGCCCTTTTACCGTTCCGGTTATTCTCGTGCCTAAGAAAGCTGGAAGTTTTCGCATGTGCTCCGATTGTCAACCTATAAATGCTATCACCGTTAGATACCGTTACCCTATTCCACGCTTGGACAACATGCTTGATGAATTATGTGGTGCCACCATCTTTTCAAAAATTGATCTAAAAAGTGGGTACTACCAAATTCGCATTCAAGAGGGTGATGAGTGGAAAACGGCTTTCAAAACCAAGTTTGGGTTATATGAGTGGCTTGTTATGCCAATGGGCTTATTGGAAGGACCCGGTTCATTTATGCGTCTTATGCATTTTTGTCTACGACCCTACATAGGTGTCTTTGTAGTGGTTTACTTTGATGACATCCTCGTTTTTAGCAAGACGCTAGAGGACCATGTGACACACATCCGTTTGGTTTTACAAACCCTTCGGAAAGAGCGCTTATATGCTAATATGGAAAAATGCACTTTTGGTGTTGACAAGGTAGTCTTCCTAGGATTTGTTGTTTCTTCTCAAGGTGTTCACGTTGATGAAACTAAAATTGAAGCAATTAAAACTTGGCCTCAACAAACGAATCTCATGCAAGTGCGTAGTTTCCTTGGTCTAGCCAGTTTCTATCGACGTTTTGTGTGAAGGATTTTAGCACCATTGCTATGCCTCTACACGCTTTGAGCAAGAAGAACGCACCCTTCATTTGGGGTCCTTCGCAAGACACCGCGTTCAATGAGCTTAAGAGCTTGCTTACACACGCACCACTTCTAGCCCTACCAAACTTTGACAACCCGTTTGAGATTCATTGTGATGCTAGTGGTACCGGCATAGGTGGCGTGCTAATGCAAGAAAAATGCCCAATTGTGTACTTTAGGGAGAAGCTATCGGGAGCGCAACTTAACTATCCCATTTATGATAAAGAGCTTTATGCCTTGGTGAGAGTTTTACGTGTTTGGGAACATTATCTTAGACCTCATGAATTCATTCTTCATACGGACCATGAGACTCTCAAGTATCTCAAAGGTCAAACTAAGTTGAACAAGCGTCATGCTAAATGGAGTGAGTTCATTGAGTCTTTTCCCTATGTCATCAAATACATCAAGGGCAAAGAAAATGTTGTGGCGGACGCGCTTTCCCGCAAATGCATGCTTGTAACACAACTTGAGTTGAATGTGATTGGCTTTGAGGACATAAAAGATTTATATGAGCATGATCCTTTCTTTGCAAATGCTTATGCTAAGTGCTTGACTCACACTTCTTGGGAACATTACTACCTAAAGGATGGGTATCTTATGAGAGCTAACAAACTTTGCATTCCCGAGTCTTCGCTTCGTTTGCTCCTTTTGCAGGAATCTCATGGAGGAGGACTCATGGGACACTTTGGACGCGACAAGACGTTTGCTACCCTCTCTAAGAACTATTTTTGGCCCAAGATGCTTCGTGACGTCTCATTCCTCACCAACCGATGTTCTACATGCCGCAAAGCTAAGTCCAAAGCTCAATCTCATGGTCTTTACATGCCTCTTCCTATTCCATACCATCCATGGGAAGACATAAGCATGGATTTCATACTTGGCTTGCCTAGGACTCAAAATGGCAAAGATTCCGTGCTTGTCGTGGTAGATAGATTCTCTAAAATGGCTCATTTCATTCCTTGTAACAAGATCGACGATGCTTCACATGTTGCAAATCTCTTTTGTAGGGAGATAATCCGTCTACACGGCGTGCCCAAAACGATCGTGTCGGACCGGGTCGTCAAGTTCTTGAGCTACTTTTGGAAAACCCTATGTGCCAAGCTCGGAATCAAGCTCCTTTTCTCTTCGGCGTACCATCCACAAATGGATGGCCAAACGGAGGTGACGAACCGCACGCTTTCAACGCTTCTTCGCGTGTTGATAAAGAAGAACATCAAGGAATGGGAGCAATGCTTGCCCATCGCCGAGTACGCCTACAACCGCGCAAGACACTCGACAACCGGCAAGTCCCCTTTCGAGGTCGTCTACGGCTTCAACCCGTTATCCCCATTGGACATCCTACCGCTACCTCTCCAAGAGCGCACGAACATGGACGCAAGTGCACGAGCAAGCTATCTCAAGAAGGTGCACGAAGATACAAGAGCAATGATCGAGCGACAAGTACATCGTCTCGCAACCAAGCTCAACGTCAACAAGGCACCAATGGTGTTCCAACCGGGAGATCTTGTTTGGCTACATCTTCGCAAGGACCGTTTCCCACAAGAGCGCAAGTCCAAACTACTACCTCGCGCTGACGGACTCTTCAAGGTGCTAGCACGCTACAACAACAACGCTTACAAGATCGACATTCCACGCGACAAGTACTCCGTGAGCGACACTTTCAACATCCAAGATCTATCTCCTTTCCATGGTGATGAAGATTTCGATCCGAGGTCGGATCTTTCCCAAGGGAGGGGAGATGATGCGGAGCATCCCGAGGTCATCACCATGGACCCTCCTTCACCTACTCAAGTGCCTCAAGGACCGATGACACGTGCTCGTGCTAGAGCTCTCGAGACCGAGGTGACGTCGCTCCTAGCCCTACTTCCATACAAATCTTGCGAGACATGGTTGCTACCTCAGACGGATGCGCTTTGTGTGCTCAGGTGTGAAGAAGACCACATTGGAGAAGGGCGTGAAGATGGACAAGTCCCCGAGTTCACGGACGAGATGTTGCATCGAGAAGGGCAGAAGAAGGTTCCAGGCCCCGGACATCCGGCCCCTGGACAATCATCTACAGAAGGCCAGCAGACGAAGCTACAGGGCCCGGACATCCGGCCAGGCCTGGCCCGGACATCCGGCCTCGGGCCCGGAAATCCGGCGCCACTGTCCAGAAGACACCCGAGGCTCAACCCCTCCAGCCCGGACATCCGGCCCCTCGCCCCGGACGTCCGACGCCTCGCGAAGCCCCGGACATCCGGCCCGTCGCCCGGACGTCCGGCCCCTGATTTGCCTTCGTGCATCCCCTGGGCCGAGGCCCGTGTACCCATTCGCTCCGTACACTATATATACTCCTTTCCCCATTCCGTTTAGGGTTAGCTTTTGGATAGCTCATTTCAGACCTTTGTGTGGATTCTCTCCTACGAGACCGCGCGCCTCTTCGGAGAAGATCCACCTCGGATTCAAGACCTCCACATCGGGGAAGATCCTACGGGATACCAAGACCTCCTCACGGAGAAGACTATCCTTGTACCACCGACGTTGACTATGGACCATGTATCTCGATATGTATCGTGGATCTAGCACTTGTGTGATCATCTTTGTGTTGATTTGAGTGTTTCCTCTCGTTTTTTTCCCCGTTTCCTCCTTGTGTTCTCCGTGTTCATCGTGGGATACTCTCCAAACGTGAAAGATCTGCTGACTAGGGTTTCAGCCTACATCACACAGCCACACTGTTTTTTCATGCACCACCGCAAAACTGAATGCGATCAATTTGGTTTCATCTCTGTTTTTATACAACTAGCTTCATCCCTGTTTAAACTAGCTTTGCTTTCCATGCACCACCACAACAGATGGATGAAGCATGTAGGCAATTCACATTTCAATACAATTTCAAGGTGTCTGGTTCGTTTATTTTTGGACAGACTACATGGTACTTGGTACTTATTTTGATCAGTACACTGATATCATTGTTAGTATCTTCTTTAGTTTCCCAGGTTGCTTCACCTTTTCTGACTTGCTGTTTTACTAAATAGAGGCAAATTTTGTCTGTCTGTGAGCGATTGCACTACCTTCCAGATTGTTTTTTATGGTGGCATAAAACAAGGAATAATACATATATAATGGAAACTTTCTTAAATTACTATTAGCTTTATATAACCGTGTCATTCTGAAAGAGTTGAGTCTAGAAAAATATCTGACTCGAGTGCTTTAATAGTTTCTGACATGGCCATTCCATTTTCGATCCAAACAGTTGTCACTTTTGGAGAACATTTTTCTTTCAAAATATGTGATGGCTGCTAAATAAGGGTAACAATGCCGAGTGTACTTATTTGGTAGTGATGACTCATGACTTCATGGTGTGCGATTCGAGAAAGTTATTATATATCTATGTTAGGGGACACTTAAGGATGGTAGACTGGATGTGATTTGCTAGTTTTATTTGTATCTTCAGCAAAGTTTGCATCGTTAGTAGACTATTTTTTTCCACTGACAAGCAAAACTTTAGATGTTAAATCTCTCTTATCTGGCTTTTGAACCACTTTAACATAGAAATAATGGCCCACATATAATTGAATTGCCTGTAGGACTCCCTAATTCAATTGCACAGGGTGTTTTGCTGATGAAGGAGGAATGGATAGAACCTTCAAATCATATGGCATGCCTCCATATTTGTTAGATTGAATCTATGTATTTGGATTCAGAAATTCCTCATGTTGCTAAGAAGAGGAGTTGAGAAGATGTTAGTTAAAATATTGTTTTTTTTTTCTGACATCTCTCAGGTTTCTTTTTAGTTATAGTAGACTAGCAGTGCCGGTATTCTGATGGTCATATGGACACTTGAAATTGTTAGCTATTTCCTTCCAGTCCACTGGAAAAACAAACTGTACAATAGCCCTCAAATGTTAACCGTAATGAAATGCGGAGACAAGCAAGCATTTCAGACTACAACCAATTTCACTATATGATGAATAAATCGATGAATTGCCCTAGTCTTTCTTGAAAAAATTGCCCTAGTCTGTTTAGTTCACTATGTACTTATTACAGCCTGTCTTGAAAAAATTGATGAAAAAATTGACTTGCTACAGTCTGTCTTAAAAATAGTGGGTACATGCATTTGTAAAAATGCCAAGTGTTGGATAGTGAAGTGAGTAGGCAACATATGCATTTAGCTGGATAATTTGCATGTGTACAAACTGCATTTAGGTATGGCAGTGTTATATGATTTGAATATATGGATAATTAAAAATGATATGGCACTGCTAGATAATTTAAATAGATAGATAATTTGTAACACATGCATTTAGTTGAAGTAGTTTCATGATCTGGTTTTGTATGTTCAATATATCATATAGTATCGCTACAAGTCACCCAAGAGAGTGGTCTTACGTGGTAGTGTCGAAATGCTAACTTGGTTGTAGAAGTCTCGATAGTCTTGTTGTTATTTCAATTTTTATTAACTGATCCATCCAGTGTTGGTGCTTATATTTTCTCTTATAGGATCATTGTTACTCCAATATGTCGGCTTTTATTTTCTCTTATACAATGTTGGTGCTTGTCTTTATGAAGCTTCAGTACCAAACAATATATGCTTTTGCAAGCTATACACAGCTATTTGAAATGATATGCTCAAGCCTATGCAAACTGGAATTTGAATAGTCTAAAGTGGAGTTGAAAGCTGGATGCACTCCATCCAGATTTTTGCTGGGTTTTTTCTCCGACCATCGTGTCGTGATGATTTTGCAGGTACCCCGAGAGGCCCTTGAGTTTGCTGGAATGTCGACTAACTTCCGTTCCGGCAAATTCGGGTACTCCATATGTCCTATTTTCAGCAAAGGTCATGCTGAAATTTTCTGTGAATTTTAGCATGACTTTGCTAAAAATAGGACATATGGGGTACTTGTGACTAATGCATGGGCCGGGGTATCTTAGTAGTTAATTAAGTAGGATCAACTGCCCCTTTATTCTTGCTGCATTAAACCATAGGCGGCAATGGAGCCAAGTGATTAGGCCCAACTTAGAATTCTCCTTCCCAGCTTAGCTTTTAGGATGCCTCGGTGTCGACAAACCATAAATTATAAAACCTTGGCTTTTAGGGTGCCTCGGTGTCGATAAAAAACCTAAATGATGAAAGCTTAGGCTTTTAGGGTGCCTCGGCGTCGAAAAACCCTCAATGATAAAAGCTTAGCTTTTAGGATGCCTCGGTGTCGACAAACCCTAAATGATGAGACCATGATCTTGTTCCTTGACAATAACCAACTTTTTGACCAAACTTTTTTCCTATTTAGAGAGAAACATGGCCCGCAATGATGAGGTCGGCGGTTCGGGCGGCAAGGCATTCTGGGAGCTGTCCCAGGAGATGGAGGAACAACCTCACTTGTATGAGGACGCCGCGAAATACACCGATCCTGACACCACTGATGGTGCCGCCAAGGATGACCCCACTGATGGTGCCGTCGGGGATGACACCACTGATGGTGCCGCCGAGGATGCCACCACTTATGATGGCGGCGCACGCACAGATGGCAGCCAACCGAAGAGGTAACGGAAGGACCGGCGCCCGACCGTGCTCCGCACCGTCAAGGAGGAATTTACTGAAGTGGACTCCGACGGAAATCCAACGGCGCCCGAACGAATAGTCAAGGGGTACTCGCTTTAGCTCGGGTGCATTCTCCGGAGCACCATCTCGATCAACACCGAGAACCTAAGGCATAAGGACCGAGGGAATTTGCGCAACCTCCTCTTCACGAAGCTGCACGAACGATACAAGTTCCCGCTGAATTTGAAAACACAAGCCTCACAGGGAATAAAGTGAACAATGCCGCCTTCACGAGGATGAGCACGGCCATGTCTACTTGGAGAAGCTCGGTGAAGAGAATGATTGACAAAGGTTTTAGTTATGAGAAGATCAAGGAGAAAAATCCTTCGATCACCGAAGATGACTACAACGACTTCAAGATCAAGTGCGAGAGCACCGCAACCTCCGAATCAAGTCAGTGGGGGAAAGAAATGTGGGAGTTGAACTTAGGGGAACACACACTCGGCCCCGGCGGTTACAGAGTGGCGGAGCCTATATGGGACAAGGAGGAGGCGGAGCGTGCCGAGCAAGGCCTACCGCCCCTCTTCAATAAATACGGTGACAAGCAGACCAAGAACTTTGTCAGGGCCCGGTACAAGAAGGACCCGAAAACAAAGGAGCTTACCACAGATCCGAAGACCAGGGCGCTTGAGCTTGTTCTGGTTAGGAATACACCCCCGCATAATTAGCTCCATATGGTTGCATTCTAATTAATGAAGCCAAATTTCTAAATGGTTCACATTCCTTCCGCAAGCGACTGAAAGCAGTAGCGCGGGGTCGACTCAGAGCACCCCTTGGGACACCACTCTAAATAGGGCATTGAATGTAATGACAAAAAGGATAAGCTCAGTAAGCCGTTGTCAGCTGGTCGTGTGGCCGGCAAAGGCTTGTCCACAAAATGGTCGTCATACTATAACGCTGGTGGGCGAAAGGAGAAAAAGACCAGCTCGGAAAGCCAGTCGTGCGAGGTTCAAGAACTCAAGGCACAAGTGGCGCGGATTCCGGAGATTGTCCAAGAGCGAGTGCAACAACAACTGGGATCGACGCTCACCGGCATTATGCCTACCTTGATTCAGGGGCTGACGACATGGATTGCGGGCGGCCAACAGGGGCCGCCCCCGATTCCCAGCTTGATGCGGAGCATCCCAAGGTCATCCCCACGGACCCTCCTTCACCTCCTCAAGTGCTTCAAGGACCGATGACACGTGCTCGTGCTAGAGCTTTCGAGACCGAGGTGACGTCACTCCTAGCCCTACTTCCATACGAATCTTGCGAGACATGGTTGCTACCTCAAACGGGTGTGCTTTGTGTGCTCAGGTGTGAAGGAGACCACATCGGAGAAGAGCTTGAAGATGAACAAGTCCCCAAGGTCATGGACGAGTTGATGCAACAAGAAGGGCAGAAAGCAGCTCCAGGCCCCGGACATCCGCCCCCCTGGCCCGGACATCCGGCCCCTGGGCATCTCTCTACAGAAGGCCAGCCACAGGGCCCGGACATCCGGCCAGGCCCCGGACATCCGGCCAAGCACGGCCCGGACATCCGGCCTCGGGCCCGGAAATCCGGCGCTCCTGTCCAGAGAGCACCCGAGGCTCGGTCCCTCCAGCCCGGACATCCGGGCCCGCGCCCCAGACATCCGGCGCCCCGCGAAGTCCCGGACATCCGGGCCGCTGCTCGGACATCCGGCTCCTGATCTGCCTGCGCGCAGCACTTGGGCCGAGGCCCGTGTGCCCCCTTCACCCCGTAGATTATATATACTCCTCTCCTCATTCCGTTTAGGGTTAGCTGTGGTTTAGCTCATTTCTCATACTTGTGTGCATTTCTCCCACGAGACGATGCGCCTCTACGGAGAAGATCCACTACGGATTCAGGACCTCCTTCACGGAGAAGATCCCACGGGATTCCAAGACCTCCTCCCGGAGAAGACTATCTGTATCACCGTCGTTGACTTTGGATCATGGATCTCGACTTTGTATCACGAATCTAGTGCTTGTGTGATTGCTTTTCGTGTTGATTTGAGTGTTCTCTCTTGTGTTTTCCCCGTCTTTCTCCTTGTTTTCCCCGTGTTCATCGTGTGCCACCTTCCAAATCGTGAAAGGTCCGCTGATTAGGGTTGCACCCTACATCATCTTGGTATCAAGAGCAAGGTTGATCACGATTTTGGAGCCCCACACCCTGTCTTCTAGCTTGTTTTTGTCGTGTTCTTCCCAATTTCGAAAATTCCCCACAAAAAGAGCCCCAAATTTTTTTTGTGTGATCTGTTGATTTGGCTAGATTTTGTTGAATTTGTTCCATGGATTTGCTGTGCCACGTGTGGATCTAGCTTTTCCTCCACTTTTCCCCAAATTTCATCCGCAAAATCCGCCGAATTTTCGCCCATACACCACCGTTTGCAAGGAGTTCTTCCTGGCTCGGGCACCCCGGACATCCGGCCCGTGCCCCGGACATCCGGCCCGGCCCGGACATCCGGCCCCTAGCCCGGACATCCGCCCCCCCGCAGCCACTTTTCACCACCACACACCATCTTGCACTCTTCCACCGCCATTTTCATCCGGTATCCCACACATCCTTCCGCAAAACCACCACCAATCTTCCGCAACCACCAACGCTTACCCGCTCCGAGTTTGAAAAGTTTGTTTCCATTTGCCTTGGATACTCGAGTTGTGGTTTCACCGTTTCCTTGGATGTTTAGGCTACCTTGGAACGGCAAGACTTCGTCAACACCACCGCTCAACTTCGGCAAGGACGGTAACATCGACGACACTTCGCTCATTCTACCTTGCAATTGCATTGTCGCCCTATGAACCATCTTTGCGTAGCTTTCCCATTGAGACTAGCCATTTGAGTATTGCCGGGCCACGACACTTGTGCACATTAGTGATAGTCATATATATTGCATACCACATCATCTTGGTATCTCGGTGTGCCGCAAGAGTGTCCCGCATACACAATAGCTACCTCGATCCGAGAAGCATGCATATGTGCCCAAAGAAAGAGCTCACAAGCTTCTAAGCAAAAGAGCCACCAAAGCAAAAACACAATAGCATCATACGCCTTGCATCCAAAGAGATCATACATAGCAACATCATCTTGTGCTCAAGCATCGGCACATCATACACTCATAGCATACTTGTGATAGATAGTCGTTACGTTTTGCCTCTTATAGGTCGTGCACAAGTGCGTATCCGCCTATTAAGCAATCGGCTAGCGTCTCTCTAGCGTTGTGCAACACGAGCATTTTCCGTGGTTTACCACATTTTTCGCTCATCCTTGGTTGCACAACCACATGTATCTATCCGTGCGTGTGTTCCGTGTGCTACTCTTTGCTAGTGATCTACTTGTTGCATGAGCAAATTTGTGAACCATTTTCAACATCTTTGAGTCACTTTGACGATTGCATTGAATTTGTGCCACATCCTAACCAAGCTCCTCTCAAAGCTTTACTTGTGTAGGTGTGAGAATCGACACGAAGTGGTACCAATAGTGCTATTTCCGGGTTACATTGCTGAGTGATCATTGATCCATTTTCAACCTCGGTTAAGGTACATTGATATTGTCTTCTCCTTTCTCCCACTCACATACTTGCTTGTGCTGATGGATAGGCCAAGTTCATCTACCAACCCGATCTTCGACGATCCTCAAGAAGCGAACAACTACGTCACCAAACTACATCTATTCGGTGTCCAAAGAGCTCTACATCAAGAGAGTGAAGCTATGCGAGAGTACATTGGTCAAGTCGCCGAGGACGCGCGCCAATTCCAACAAAGTACCAAGGAGCAAATCGATCTCATCAACACCAACATGTCTAATCAATACAATGAGCTCCGGACATTGATCATCAACCGACGTTCTTCCTCAACATCATCTCATCGACGACGCCGCTCAAGTCGACATACCGACTCCACGCAAGACTCAAGTACACCTACGTCAAACAGTCTTCATCAAGCCGCACGTCAAGCTCGACATGACCACCGGCAACCTTTTCATGACAAGAGTTCACAAGAGTTATTCAACGAGCAAGAAAGCCGACATCGTCAAAACCAAGCTACACTTGAGCAAGCACAAGAACGGCAACGACTACGCCAACAACAACAAGAGCAAGCTCGCCAATATCAAGAAGAACAAGATGCCGAGGCTAACCGCCAAGCACAACAACGTCGAGAAGCTCAAGCTATGGAGGCGCAACGAGCGTTACAAGATACACATCGCAATGTGGCCACCCGCAACCGACACACTCGTCAACAAGAGGATCTCCTTCGTGATGAGGTGCAACATGGACGACTTCACGCAAGAATGCAAGAAGAAGCTCCTCCTCAAGCGCGGCAAGAGCAACAACCCCAACAAGAACATCTACATCCTCAAGAGCAACAAGATATGGCAAACCGCCAAAATCGAGATCGCCCTCCCAATAGGCAAGGAAACAACGATGACCATCGCTATGGCAAGCTCAAGTTCACCATGCCAAAGTTTTCCGGAAGAATTGATCCCGAAGACTACCTCTCATGGGCCTTGAAGGTTGACAAGATATTTCGCCTTCACAACTTTGATAAAGAGAAGAAGATCGCTATGGCATCCCTTGAGTTCCAAGACTATGTTCTCATTTGGTGGGAGCAAATCATTGAAAGAAGAGAAGCCAAAGGCGAACCTCCTATCACCACTTGGGCTCAAATGAAGGAAGTGATGAGAGCACGCTTTGTGCCTACCCACTACAATCGTGACTTGTTCAAGAAGCTACAACTCCTCAAGCAAGGAACCAAGTCCGTTGAAGAGTACTACAAGGAGATGGAGATTGCCATGATAAGAGCAAACATCACGGAAGATGAAGAGCAAACTATGGCGCGATTCTTGAATGGACTCAACTATCCCATCAAGAAGATTGCGGACTTTCAACCATACAACAATCTCCTCGAGCTAGTACACCAAGCAACCAAAGCGGAGCGACAAGTTCAAGAGGACTACAAGTACTCCAAGTTCAACTCCAAGAACTTCGGCTCCTACAACCAAGCTTCAACGACTTCGGCTACTCCTCCTACCTCTACCAAGCCTTCTACAAACTTCGGTGACAAGTCAAGCTACAAGAATGCGACTACATCGAGTCGTCCACCTTCCACCAACAACTTCAAGCCAAGAGCTTCCTCAACAACAACTCCAACCGAAGATAACAATAAGACGAGCTCCATCAAATGCTTCAAGTGCCAAGGACGAGGCCACAAGTCATTTGAGTGCAAGACCGTTCGCACCATGATCATCAACGACGACGGATCTTATGACTCCATGAGCGATGATGAGATGGAAGCACTTGAGCATGTCGCTATGCATCGCCAAGTGAATGAAGACGAAGACCATCAAGTGTTTTGCGACAATGACTCAAGCCCCAACCTTGTTGTCTCAAAAGTCTTGACACTCCAACATCAACAAGATGACGACCAACGATGTCATATTTTTCATACGAAGGCCGGCATCAATGGACGCTCCGTTAAGGTTATCATCGATGGAGGAAGTTGCCACAACTTGGCAAGCGAAGAGCTATGCGACAAGCATCATTTGGTCAAAACGAAGCATCCTCACCCCTACAAGGTCCAGTGGCTCAACGACGCCGGACTTCTTCGAGTCGAGCACACCGTGCAAGTCTCTTTCAAGATTGGCGCCTACGAGGACACTCTCGAATGTGATGTGATACCCATGTCCGTGTGCCACCTTATTCTTGGACGTCCATGGCAATATGATCGTGGAGTCACACACAATGGGCGGACCAATCACTATCACTTCAAGATGAAGGGCAAGGAATTCGTGCTCCGACCAATGACTCCAAGTCAAGTAGCCGCCGACAAGCTTTTACCTACCACCCATCGTGGAGAGAATGGTGAGAGAGCGAGCCACCAACAAGAGAGCGAGAGCCACAAGCCAAATATGAGCGCCTCCACGATGAGCGACAAGAAACAACTAGTGCTATTTGCCACCAAACGTGAGATGAGAGAAGTGTGTGAGAACCCATCGAGCGTCTTCCACCTTGTGCTTTTATGCAAAGGGGAAGCCAAACCTACTAACACTTTACCACCTCCACCTTTTGTGTTGTCTCAATTGTTACAGGAATTCTCGGACGTCTTTCCCGATGAGCTACCACCGGGTCTACCTCCACTTCGCGGGATAGAACACCGCATCGACCTCGTACCCGGTGCTCCACTTCCAAACAAGGCTCCCTACCGAGTCAACCCCGAGGAAACTAAGGAGATACAACGGCAAGTGCAAAAACTCATCGACAAGGGTCATGTACGTGAAAGTCTAAGCCCTTGTGCCGTTCCCGTTATTCTCGTGCCTAAGAAAGACGGAACTTTTCGCATGTGTTCCGATTGCCGTCCGATAAATGCTATCACCGTTAGATACTGTCACCCTATTCCTCGCTTAGATGACATGCTTGATGAACTTTGTGGTGCCACCATCTTTTCAAAAATTGATCTTAAAAGTGGTTACTACCAAATTCGCATTCAAGAGGGTGATGAGTGGAAAACTGCTTTCAAAACCAAGTTCGGGTTATACGAGTGGCTTGTTATGCCAATGGGCTTATCGGAAGCACCCGGCACTTTTGTGCGTCTTATGCACTTTGTTCTTAGACCCTACATAGGTGTCTTTGTCGTCGTTTACTTTGATGACATTCTAGTGTTTAGCAAGTCGCTTGAAGAACATGTTGACCATGTCCAACTTGTTTTGCAAGCACTTCGCAAACAACAATTATATGCTAATATGGAGAAATGCACTTTTGGCGTTGACAAGGTTGTCTTTCTAGGATTTGTCGTGTCTTCTCAAGGTGTTCACGTTGATGAAACTAAAATTGAAGCAATTAAAACTTGGCCTCAACCAAAGAATCTCATGCAAGTGCGTAGTTTCCTTGGTTTAGCCGGTTTCTATCGACGTTTTGTGAAGGACTTTAGCACCATTGCTATGCCTCTACACGCTTTGAGCAAGAAGAACGCACCCTTCATTTGGGGTCCTTCGCAAGACACCGCGTTCAATGAGCTTAAGAGCTTGCTCACGCACGCACCACTTCTAGCCCTACCAAACTTTGACAAACTGTTTGAGATTCATTGTGATGCTAGTGGCACCGGAATAGGTGGCGTGCTAATGCAAGAAAAGCGCCCAATTGCGTACTTTAGCGAAAAGCTATCGGGAGCACAACTTAACTACCCCATCTACGATAAAGAGCTTTATGCCTTGGTGAGAGTTCTACGTGTTTGGGAACACTATCTTAGACCTCATGAATTCATTCATACGGACCATGAGACACTCAAGTATCTCAAAGGTCAAACTAAGTTGAACAAGCGTCATGCTAAATGGAGTGAGTTCATTGAGTCTTTTCCCTATGTCATCAAATACATCAAGGGCAAAGAAAATGTTGTGGCGGACGCGCTTTCCCACAAATGCATGCTTGTAACACAACTTGAGTTGAATGTGATTGGCTTTGAGCATATTAAAGATTTATATGAGCATGATCCTTTCTTTGCAAATGCTTATGCTAAATGCTTGACTCACACTTCTTGGGAACATTACTACATCAAGGATGGATATCTTATGAGAGCTAACAAACTTTGCATTCCCGAGTCTTCGCTTCGTTTGCTCCTTTTGCAGGAATCGCATGGAGGAGGACTCATGGGACACTTTGGACGCGACAAGACGTTCGCTACTCTCTCTAAGAACTATTTTTGGCCCAAGATGCTTCGTGACGTCTCACGCCTCACCAACCGATGTTCGACATGCCGCAAAGCTAAGTCCAAAGCTCAATCTCACGGTCTTTATATGCCTCTTCCTATTCCATATCATCCATGGGAAGACATAAGCATGGATTTCATACTTGGCTTGCCTAGGACTCAAAATGGCAAAGATTCTGTGCTTGTGGTGGTAGATAGATTCTCCAAAATGGCTCATTTCATTCCTTGTAACAAGATCGACGATGCTTCACATGTTGCCACTCTCTTTTGTAGGGAGATACTTCGTCTTCATGGCGTGCCTAAAACGATCGTGTCGGACCGGGACGTCAAGTTCCTGAGTTACTTCTGGAAAACACTATGTGCCAAGCTCGGAATCAAGCTACTCTTTTCTTCGGCGTACCACCCACAAACGGACGGCCAGACGGAGGTGACGAACCGCACGCTCTCCACTCTTCTTCGTGTGTTGATCAAGCGGAACATCCGGGAATGGGAGAATTGCTTGCCCATCGCCGAGTTCGCCTACAACCGAGCACGACATTCGACCACCGGCAAGTCGCCATTCGAAGTTGTCTACGGCTTCAATCCGTTGGCTCCATTGGACATTCTACCTCTACCACTACAAGAGCGCATCAACATGGACGCAAGTGGCCGTGCGAGCTATCTCAAGAAAGTGCACGAAGATACAAGGGCAATGATCGAGCGCCAAGTCCAACGTCTCGCCACCAAGCTCAACGTCAACAAGACACCCATGGTGTTCCAACCGGGCGATCTTGTCTGGCTTCATCTTCGCAAGGACCGCTTCCCACACGAGCGCAAGTCCAAGCTTCTACCTCGCGCCGACGGACCATTCAAGGTGCTCGCCCGCTACAACGACAACGCCTACAAGATCGAACTCCCTCGAGACAAGTACTCCGTGAGCGACACCTTCAACGTCAAGGATCTCTCTCTGTTCCATGGTGATGACGAATTCGATCCGAGGACGGATCTTTCCCAAGGGAGGGGAGATGATGCGGAGCATCCCAAGGTCATCCCCACGGACCCTCCTTCACCTCCTCAAGTGCTTCAAGGACCGATGACACGTGCTCGTGCTAGAGCTTTCGAGACCGAGGTGACGTCACTCCTAGCCCTACTTCCATACGAATCTTGCGAGACATGGTTGCTACCTCAAACGGGTGTGCTTTGTGTGCTCAGGTGTGAAGGAGACCACATCGGAGAAGAGCTTGAAGATGGACAAGTCCCCAAGGTCATGGACGAGTTGATGCAACAAGAAGGGCAGAAAGCAGCTCCAGGCCCCGGACATCCGGCCCCCTGGCCCGGACATCCGGCCCCTGGGCATCTCTCTACAGAAGGCCAGCCACAGGGCCCGGACATCCGGCCAGGCCCCGGACATCCGGCCAAGCACGGCGCGGACATCCGGCCTCGGGCCCGGAAATCCGGCGCTCCTGTCCAGAGAGCACCCGAGGCTCGGTCCCTCCAGCCCGGACATCCGGGCCCGTGCCCCGGACATCCGGCGCCCCGCGAAGTCCCGGACATCCGGGCCGCTGCCCGGACATCCGGCTCCTGATCTGCCTGCGCGCAGCACTTGGGCCGAGGCCCGTGTACCCCCTTCGCCCTGTAGACTATATATACTCCTCTCCTCATTCCGTTTAGGGTTAGTTGTGGTTTAGCTCATTTCTCATACTTGTGTGGATTTCTCCCACGAGACGGTGCGCCTCTACGGAGAAGATCCACTACGGATTCAGGACCTCCTTCACGGAGAAGATCCCACGGGATTCCAAGACCTCCTCCCGGAGAAGACTATCTGTATCACCGTTGTTGACTTTGGATCATGGATCTCGACTTTGTATCGCGAATCTAGCGCTTGTGTGATTGCTTTTCGTGTTGATTTGAGTGTTCTCTCTTGTGTTTTCCCCGTCTTTCTCCTTGTTTTCCCCGTGTTCATCGTGTGCCACCCTCCAAATCGTGAAAGGTCCGCTGATTAGGGTTTCACCCTACATCACAGCTTCACGGCCAGCAACTCGCAGAACGCAATGGCAGGGCCATTAGTGTCTCCGGCGGAGGCGGCATTGGTGTCTTCGACGCCGGCACAGGAGCTTAATGCACCCGCGTGTACGCCGGCCGGCACCTCTGCAGCAAGCGGCCCCTCCGTCAATTGCACGCCCGCCGTTGGCGGTGCCTCGACATTAGCCGAGCTCGACGCCATCATCACGGTAACTAATTAAGCCTCTCTCGGCCGAGGACTTCATCTCCTTGCCTTTGACTGGGCACCCCTGACGCCCTACATGTTTTCGCAAGGTGCCGCCGACGTTCCGTGCACTCTCCTGCACTTCGTGAACGACGAGTTGGTCGATGCCGCCAAGGGCAAAATCGTTCAACCGGGAAACCCCGTGTTCCACGGCACTCCGATGCCACCCACCTTGTATAGGGTCCAACTGGTTCAGGTGCTGCCAGGCTGCGACGAGTTGTTACCTCCGATTCTACCCGTCAGGGCCAACGAAGATAATGTGATGACCCGCGCCTGCCTAAGCTGGCCCCTGCTTTGGCCGAAGAGCCAGATTCGTTTGGGGGCGGGGGACACCACCCCAAAGACAACACCGCCAGTCGTGCCGGCGCCAAGCCATGGCAAGACCGCCGCAACGGTGCCGGACATCCCTATGGCACTGGATCCGAACATGCATATGGCACAGGATCCTAACGACGACGATACATTTGCCAACGTCGAGGAGTACTTTGCCGATCATGGGTACGATGGCGAATTCATGGGGCCTCCTTCTCAAGAACCCAACCCTACAAAAGACGTGCGCGATCTAGCTGGTACCGCGGAGAAACCAAGTTGCAACAGGCGTCGTCTGCCGTTCAGTTCTCAGGAGACGCCTCCAGTTGCCGACTTCACCGAGCCTCATATAGCCGAGGTGCGAAATATTATCAGCTCCAACACACTCAAGATGGCGGTCTGTGTGCAGAACTCGGTCCCATTACAGGAGAAGAAGAAGGCACGGAAAATAAAGAGTAACAAGGGTGCGAGCCAGCCGGCACCGAGTACAATCTGTGCTCAGGATGGGCCACCTTCACCTGAGGATATAATGAGGAGGGTGCATGTGGTGGGTAGGCCGATGCTACCGACTAATATGCTCAATGCTGCAACCGGTGCTATGCGGAGTTTGCATGACAGTGTTCTTTCTTTGGAGAAGCGGCGTCTCAGAGAGAAGGATGTGGCATACCTGATTTTCGCGGCCAAGGTGCCGAAGGGCAAGGGCTTTGTGGATAACTCCATCGGGGGTACGATCGTCCTGCGGTTTGATGACATCTTCGCTATGTTTAACCTTCATCCGCTGCACTACACCTTCATTCGGCTATTTTCGCAGAGTATGGAGATGCGGATCATTAGAGACAAGACCCCGGACATCATGATAGTCGACCCCTTCTACATGCGTGCCAAGATCTTGGGCAGCGCTGGGGACCAGCAAGTTGCGAGTTCTTACCTCGAAGGCGTCACTCTGGCAAACCGAGATAAGGATAACTTCCTCGTGCCTTACTTTCCCGAGTAAGTCGTCCCATCAACCGCCCCGTAACATATGAATTCTTAGATTTCGATCGTTTTTCTTTTAACATTCGGTGTTTTGTGCAGTGACACACATTGCACACTCATCCTCCTAAGCCCGAAATATTCCATGGCCACGTATTTCGACTCGGACCGTCAGTCGAAGGTAGACTACACAAATGTCAAGAAAGTTCTTGATGATGTTCTCCCCGGCTACGCCAAATCTGGAGGCACCTTCACCAGGCCTCTTCGTAAGTACGGCAAGCGCGCGTTCACCCACAATACGATGTTCTGCTGCGTCAAGCAGCCGCCTGGCGGTCAGAAGGGTGCCTACTACGCCATCCATCACATGCGGGCGATCGTACGGGACCATCATCACCTTCTGCTACCGAGTAAACTCAAAGATTGGGCCACGAGCATGTCGACAATCTAGGACGCGGACATCAGACAAGAATTCTTTCGCATCCAGTTGGAGTTTGCGGAAATCATCCATCAAGATGTCCTTCGTACCTCGGGGCAGTTCTACCTCAGAAATCAACCGTTCAACAGTGACATAGACACAATGCTACATATGCAGGCTGACAACGCCCGCGATTTCATGACTCCCACGATAGACGGCGGCTTCATCCACGCTCCGGTCCCTTGAGTCGAGTCGAAAGTAGTGATGATGTGTCTAGTTCTGAAACATCGATTGGCTCATGTTGTAATTAAACTTTAATGAACTTGTAGTATGTCTCTTTGGTTTCGACAGTCGTTCAACTTAGATGTAATCAATGCTATTAATGTCTTGCTTTTCTCTTCCGATCGTTCTGTTGCATACTTATATATTGCTTATCTATTGTCTGTGAATTGGTACTAACATTTCGTTTGGCTAGTGCATAGCGATGCCGTCGTATGTCGTGTACAAGGGTAAGGTTCCCGGAGTCTACGACGACTGGGAGGAGTGTCGGAGACAGGTTCACCGTTTCAGCGGTAACAGTTACAAAGGTACACCACTAGGGCGGAGGCGGAATCTAGATATGCCCGCTATCTAGCGGGAGACGGGAGGGAGCGTTGGAGGAACCGGATGAAGACGAGTTTCATCGTGATGATGCTCATCATGATGACCGCAGCTCTCTTCTATGTGATGGTAGTTTAGATGATCTATATCGACTTGTAATGTGAAGACAAACTCGCTACTCGCGGTCTCGAGACTTGTAATATAATGTTCTATCTTTGTTCGGTCTTTTGAATTCGGAGACTAATATGATGAATTGTATTCGGAGACTAATATGATGAATTGTATTCAGAGACATATCTTCTATTGTATTCGATGAATCTGTTGTTGTTGTGTGCTGCTGTCTATATTCTGTCCAATAATACATTTTGTAACCTATGCAAAAAACAGAAAATAAAAAAAACCTAATATTCATACTAATGGCGCATCACATCACAGTGCGCCATTAGTATGCCAAAGTTACTAATGGCGCATCACGCAAGAGTGCGCCATTAGTATGCCAAAGCACCTGGGTATATATGGCCCCCTGGGAGGCATACTAATGGCGCACCGTGGTCTATACTAATGG
Source organism: Secale cereale (assembly GCA_902687465.1). Classification (NCBI taxonomy): domain Eukaryota; kingdom Viridiplantae; phylum Streptophyta; class Magnoliopsida; order Poales; family Poaceae; genus Secale; species Secale cereale. The sequence goes on from LR738710.1 coordinate 407,042,222, forward strand.
CGCACCTGTGGTGCGCCATTAGTATACCAGATACTGGTGCGCCATTAGTAAAAAATACTAATGGCGTGGCACTAATGGCGCACTGGTAATGCGCCATTAATGGCCAAAATAGGTGCGCCATTAGTAGGCCTTTTCCTAGTAGTGTAGGAACCACATCACACTCAAGTGTGTCCTCGTAGGTGTCTATCTTAAAGGAGACTTGTACGGTATGCTCGACTCGAAGGATTCCGGCGTCGTTAAGCCATTGGACCTTGTAGGGGTGACCGGGTGAGGGTGCTTCGTCTTGACCAATTGTAGTTTGTCGCATAGCTCTTCACTTGCAAAGTTATGACAACTTCCTCCATCGATGATAACCTTGACGAAGCGTCCATTGATGCCGGCCTTGGTATGGAAAATGTGACATCGTTGGTCGTCATCTTGTTGATGTTGTAGTGTCAAGACCTTGGAGACAACGAGATTGGGACTCGAGTCATTGTCGCAAAACACTTGATGGTCTTCACCTTCATTCACTTGTCAATGCATAGCCACATGCTCAAGACCTTCCATCTCATCGTCACTCATTGAGTCATAAGATCCGTCATCACTGATGATCATGGTACGAACAGTCTTGCACTCAAATGACTTGTGGCCTCGCCCTTGGCACTTGAAGCATTTGATGGAACTCGTCTTGGAGTTGTTCTTGGTTGGAGTTGTAGATGATGAAGCTCTTGGCTTGAAGTTGTTTGTAGAAGGTGGCCGACTTGATGTAGTCGCATTCTTGTAGCTTGACTTGTCGCCAAAGTTTGTAGATGGCTTGTTAGGGTAGGAGGAGCCAAAGTCGTTGAAGCTTGGTTGTAGGAGCCGAAGTTCTTGGAGGTGAACTTGGAGTACTTGTAGTCCTCTTGAACTTGTCGCTCCGCCTTGGTGGCTTGATGTACTAGCTCAAGGAGATTGGTGTATGGTTGAAAGTCCGTAATCTTCTTGATAGGATAGTTTAGTCCATTCAAGAATCTCGCCATCGTTCGTTCTTCATCTTCCATGATGTTTGCTCGTATCATGGCAATCTCCATCTCCTTGTAGTACTCTTCAACGGACTTGGTACCTTGCTTGAGGAGTTGTAGCTTCTTGAACAAGTCACGGTTGTAGTGTGTTGGCACGAAGCGTGCTCTCATGACTTCCTTCATTTGAGCCCAAGTAGTGATTGGAGGTTCGCCTTTTGCTTCTCTTCTCTCAATGATTTGCTCCCACCAAATGAGAACATAGTCTTGGAACTCAAGGGAGGCCATAGCAATTTTCTTCTCTTCATCAAATTTGTGGAGGTGAAAGATTTTATCAACTTTCCATGCCCATGAGAGGTAGTCTTCGGGATCAATGCTTCCGGAAAACTTTGGCATTGTGAACTTAAGCTTGCCATAGCGATGCTCTTCATTGTTTGCTTGCCTATTGAGGGGGCATTCTTGATTTGCATGATTGTCAATCTCATGTTGCTCTTGGCGGAGTAGATGTTCATTGTCATGGTGTACTTGCCGAGCTTGTGGTTCTTGTTGAGGTTGTTGCTCTTATCGCGCTTGAGGAGGAACTTCTTGTTGCATTCGTGCTTGGTGGCGCCTCTCTTACATCTCATCGTGAAGGAAATCCTCTTCTTGATGAGTGTGTCAATTGCGAGTTGCCATATTGCGATGTGAATCACGTAATGCTCGTTGCGCCTCAAGAGCTTGAGCTTCTCGGCGGTGTTGTGTTGGACGATGAGCTTCGGCATCTTGTTCTTCTTGGTGTTGACGTACTCGCTCTTGTTGTTGTTGGCGTAGTCTTTGCCGTTCTTGTGCTTGCTCATGTGTAGCTTAGTTTTGACGATGTCAACTTTCTTGCTCGTCGAGTAGGTCTTGAGAACTCATGTCATGAAGTGGATTCCGGTTGTCATGTCGAGCTTGACCTGCGGCTTGTCGAAGAGTGTTCGATGTAGGGGTACTTGAGCCGTCCGTGGAGTCGATTTGGCGACTTGAGCGGCTTCATCTTTGAGAAGATGTGGAAGAAGAGCGTCGGTTGACTATCAAAGTCCGTAGCGCATCGAATTGAGTAGCCATGTTGGTGTTCATGATGTAGAATTGCTCACTTGTTCTTGCTTCGAATTGTCGCGCGTCGGTGGCGACATGCTCAATGTGCTCTCGCATAGCTTCACTTTCTTGATGTAGAGCTCGTTGGACACCGAAGAGATGTGATGCGGAGCATCCCGAGGTCATCCCCATGGACCCTCCTTCACCTCGTCAAGTGCCTCAAGGACCAATGACAAGTGCTCAGGCTAGAGCTCTCGAGACCGAGGTGACATCACTCCTGGCCCTACTTCCATACGAATCTTGCGAGACATGGTTGCTACCTCAGATGGATGTGTTTTGTGTGCTCAGGTGTGAAGAAGACCACATTGGAGATGTGCGTGAAGATAGACAAGTCCCCAAGTTCACGAACGAGGCTTTGCATCGTGAAGGGCTGAAGAAGGCTCCAGGCCCCGGACATCCGGCCCCTGGACGAACATGCACAGAAATCCACCAGCAGCAGAGGCTATAGGGCCCGGACATCCGGCCAGGCCCCGGACATCCGGCCAAGCAAGGCCCGGACATCCGGCCTCGGGCCCAGAAATCCGGCGCCACTCTACAGAGGGCACCCGAGACTCAACCCCTCCAGCCCGGACATCCGACCCCTCGCCCCGGACATCCGGCGCCCCGCGAAGCCCCGGACATCCGGCACGTCGCCCGGACGTCCGGCCCCTGAATGCCCGCGCGCATCCTTTGAGCTGAGGCCCGTGTATCCCTTCGCTCCGTACACTATATATATTCCTTTCCCCACATCGTTTAGGGTTAGCTTTTGGATAGCTCATTATAGACCTCTGTGGATTCTCTCCTACGAGACCGCGGCCTCTTCGGAGAAGATCCACCTCGGATTCAAGACCTCCACATCAGGGAAGATCCCAAGGGATATCCAAGACCTCCTCCGGGAGAAGACTATCCTTGTACCACCGTCGTTGACTATGGACCGTGTATCTCGATGTGTATCGTGGATCTAGCACTTGTGTGATCATATTTGTGTTGATTTGAGTGTTTCCCCTCGTGTTTTCCTCCGTTTCCTCCTTGTGCTCTCCGTGTTCGTCGTGGGATACTCTCCAATCGTGAAAGATCTGCTGATTAGGGTTCCACCCTACATCATCTATGGTATCATGAGCATAGGTTGATCACGAATTTGGAGCACCACACCCTGTTTTCTAGCTTGTTTTTGTTGTGTTCTTCCCAATTTCGAAAATTCCCCACAAAAAGATCCCAAAATTTCTTGTGATCTGTTGATTTGGCAAGATTTTGTTGAATTTGTTACATGGATTTGCTGTGCCACGAGTGGATCTAGCTTTTCCTCCACTTTTCCCCATTTTTTCTCCGCAAAATCCGACGAATTTTGGTCACAAAGTCACCGTGTGCAAGGAGTTCTTCGAGGCCTCGGGAACCCCGGACATCCGGCCCGTGCCCCGGACATCCGGCTTGGCCCGGACATCCGGCCCCTGGCCCGGACATCCGGCCTCCCGCAGCCACAATCCCCCCACTCCACCCCACCTTGCATTTCCACCGCCATTTTTTGTTCGGTACCCCACCAAACCTTCCGCATACCACCACCACTTCCGCAACCACCATCGCTTAACCGCTCCGAGTTTGAAAAGTTTGTCTCTCTTTGCCTTGGATACTTGAGTTGTGGTTTCACCGTTTCCTTGGATGTTTAGGCTACCTTGGAACGGCAAGACCTCGACAATACCACCGCTCAACTTCGGCAAGGACGGTAACATCGACGACACTTTGTTCATTCTACCTTGCAATTGCATTGTCACCCTATGAACCATCTTTGCGTAGCTTTCCCATTGAGACTAGCCATTTGAGTATTGCCGGGCCACGACACTTGTGCACATTAGTGATAGTCATAGATACTTCATACCATATCATCATATCTCCGTGTGACACAAGAGTGTCCCGCATACACAATAGCTACCTTGATCCGAGAAGCATGCATAAGTGCCCAAAGAAAGAGCTCACAAGCTTTTAAGCAAAAGAGCCAACCAAAGCAAAAGGACAATAGCATCATACGCCTTGCATCAAAAGAGATCATATGAGATAGCAATACATCATCTTGTGCTCAAGCATCGGCACATCATACACTCATAGCATACTTGTGATAGATAGTCGTTATGTTTTGCCCCTTATAGGTCGTGCACAAGTGCGTATCCGCCTATTAAGCAATCGGTTAGCGTCTCTCTAGTGTTGTGCAACATGAGTATTTTCCGTGGTTTCCACATTTTCGCTCACCCTTGGTTGCACAACCACATTTATCTATCCATGCGTGTGTTCCGTGTGCTACTTTGCTGGTGATCTACTTGTTGCACGAGCAAATTATGAACCATTTTCAACATCATTGAGTCACTTTGACGATTGCATTGAATTTATGCCACCATCCTAACCAAGCTCCTCTCAAAGCTTTACTTATGTAGGTGTGAGAATCGACACGAAGTGGTACCAATAGTGCTATTTCCGGGTTACATTATTGAGTGATCGTTGATCCATTTTCAACTTCGGTTAAGGTACTTTTGGTATTGTCTTCTGCTTTCTCCCACTCACATACTTGCTTGTGATGATGGATAGGCCAAGTACATCTACGAACCCGCCTTTCGACGATCCTCAAGAAGTGAACAACTACGTCACCAAACTACATCTCTTCGGTGTCCAACGACCTCTACATCAAGAGAGTGAAGCTATGCGGGAGTACATTGGTCAAGTCGCCGAGGACGCGCACCAATTCGAAGCAAGAACAAGAGAGCAATTCGATATCATCAACACCAACATGTCTACTCAATTCAACGAGCTCCGGACATTGATAGTCAACCGACGTTCTTCTTCAACATCCTCTCAAAGACGAAGCCGCTCAAGTCGACATTCCGACTCCACGCAAGACTCAAGCACACCTACGTCCAACACTCTTCGTCAAGCCGCACGTCAAGTTCGACTTGACAACCGGCAGCCTCTTCATGACACGAGTTCACAAGAGCTATTCGACGAGCAAGAAAGCCGACGTCGTCAAAACCAAGCTACACTTGAGCAAGCACAAGAACGGCAACGACTACGCCGACAACAACAAGAGCGAGCACGTCAACACCAAGAAGAACTAGATGCCGAGGCTAACCGCCAAGCACAACAACATCGAGAAGCTCAAGCTATGGAGGCGCAACGAGCATTACAAGATGCACATCGCAATGTGGCAGCACGCACTCGACACACTCGTCAAGAAGAGGATTTCCTTCGTGATGAGGTGCAAGAGAGACGCCACCAAGCAAGAATGCAACGAGAAGCTCCTCCTCAAGCGCGGCAAGAGCAACAACCCCAACAAGAACAACAAGCTTGGCAAGAGCAACGTGATATTGCCTACCGACAAAATCAAGACCGCCCTCCCATTAGGCAAGGAAACAATGACGAGCATCGCTATGGCAAGCTCAAGTTCACCATGCCAAAGTTTTCCGGAAGCATTGATCCCGAAGACTATCTCTCATGGGCATTGAAGGTTGACAAGATCTTTCGCCTTCACAACTTCGATGAAGAGAAGAAGATCGCCATGGCATCCCTTGAGTTCCAAGACTATGTTCTCATTTGGTGGGAGCAAATTATGGAGAGAAGAGAAGCAAAAGGTGAACCTCCTATCACCACTTGGGCTCAAATGAAGGAAGTCATGAGAGCACGCTTTGTGCCTACCCACTACAACCGTGACTTGTTCAAGAAGCTACAACTCCTCAAGCAAGGTACCAAGTCCGTTGAAGAGTACTACAAGGAGATGGAGATTGCCATGATACGAGCAAACATCACGGAAGATGAAGAGAAAACAATGGCGAGATTCTAGAATGGACTCAACTATACTATCAAGAAGATTGCGGACTTCCAACCATACAAGAATATCCTTGAGCTAGTACATCAAGCAACCAAAGCGGAGCGACAAGTTCAAGAGGACTACAAGTACTCCAAGTTCAACTCCAAGAACTCCGGCTCCTACAACCAAGCTTCAACGACTTCGACTACTCCTCCTACCTCTACCAAGCCATCTACAAACTTCGGTGACAAGTAAAGCTACAAGAATGCGACTACATCGAGTCGTCCACCTTCTACCAACAACTTCAAGCCAAGAGCTTCCTCAACTAAAACTCCAACCGAAGACAACACCAAGACGAGCTCCATCAAATGCTTCAAGTGCCAAGGACGAGGCCACAAGTCATTTGAGTGCAAGACCGTTCGCACCATGATCATCAATGATGACGGATTTTATGACTCCATGAGCGATGATGAGATGGAAGCACTAGAGCATGTCGCTATGCATCGCCAAGTGAATGAAGAAGAAGACCATCAAGTGTTTTGCGACAATGACTCAAGCCCCAATCTTGTTGTCTCCAAAGTCTTGACACTCCGACACCAACAGGATGACGACCAACGATGTCACATTTTCCATACGAAGGCCGGCATTAACGGACGCTCCGTCAAGGTTATCATCGATGGAGGAAGTTTTCACAACTTGGCAAGCGAAGAGCTATGCGACAAGCTTCACTTGGTCAAGACGAAGCATCCTCACCCCTACAAGGTCCAGTGGCTCAATGACGCCGGAATTCTTCGAGTCGAGCACACCATGCAAGTCTCTTTCAAGATAGGCGCCTACGAGGATACTCTTGAATGTGATGTGATCCCCATGTCCGTGTGCCACCTTATTCTTGGACGTCCATGGCAATATGATCGTGGAGTCACACACAATGGATGGACAAATCACTATAGCTTCAAGATGAAGGGCAAGGAATTCGTGCTCCGACCAATGTCTCCAAGTCAAGTAGCCGCCGACAAGCTTTTACCTACCAACCATCGTGGAGAGATTGGTGAGTGAGTGAGCCACCAAAAAGAGAGTGAGAGCCACAAGCCAAATATGAGCGACTCCACGATGAGCGACAAGAAGCAACTAGTGCTATTTGCCACCAAAAGTGAGATGAGAGAAGTGTGTGAGAACCCATCGAGTGTCTTTCACTTTGTGCTCTTATGCAAAGGGGAAGCCAAACCTACTAACACTTCACCACCTCTACCTTTAGTGTTGTCTAATTTGTTGCAGGAATTCTCGGACGTCTTTCCCGATGAACTACCTCCGGGTCTACCTCCACTTCGCGGAATCGAACACCGCATCGACCTCGTACCCGGCGCACCACTTTCAAACAAGGCTCCTTACCGCGTCAACCCCGAGGAAACCAAGGAGATACAACGGCAAGTGCAAAAACTCATCGACAAAGGTCATGTACGTGAAAGCTTAAGCCCTTGTGCCGTTCCGGTTATTCTTGTGCCTAAGAAAGATGGAAGTTTTCGCATGTGCTCCGATTGTCGACCCATAAATGCTATCATCGTTAGGTACCGTTATCCTATCCCACGCTTAGACGACATGCTTGATGAATTATGTGGTGCCACCATCTTTTCAAAAATTGATCTTAAAAGTGGGTACTACCAAATTCGCATTCAAGAGGGTGATGAATGGAAAACGGCTTTTAAAACAAAGTTTGGGTTATATGAGTGGCTTGTTATGCCCATGGGTTTATCAGAAGCACCCGGTTCATTTACGCGTCTTATGCATTTTTGTCTTTGACCCTACATAGGCATCTTTGTAGTGGTTTACTTTGACGATATCCTCGTTTTTAGCAAGACGCTAGAGGACCATGTGACACACATCCGTTTGGTTTTACAAACCCTTCGGAAAGAGCGCTTATATGCTAATATGGGAAAATGCACTTTTGGCGTTGACAAGGTCGTCTTCCTAGGATTTGTCGTTTCTTCACAAGGTGTTCATGTTGATGAAACTAAAATTGAACCACTTAAAACTTGGCCTCAACCAACGAATCTCATGCAAGTGCATACTTTCCTTGGTCTAGCCGGTTTCTATCGACGTTTTGTGAAGGACTTTAGCACCATTGCTATGCCTCTACACGCCTTGAGCAAGAAGAACGCACCCTTCATTTGGGGTCCTTCGCAAGACACCGCGTTCAATGAGCTAAAAAGCTTGCTTACCCACGCACCACTTCTAGCCCTACCAAACTTTGATAAACCTTTTGAGATTCATTGTGACTCTAGTGGTACCGGCATAGGTGGCGTGCTAATGCAAGAAAAGCGCCCAATTGCGTACTTTAGCGAGAAGCTATCCGGAGCGCAACTTAACTACCCCATTTACGATAAAGAGCTTTATGCCTTGGTGAGGGTTTTACATTTTTGGGAACATTATCTTCGACCTCATGAATTCCTTCTTCATACGGACCATGAGACTCTCAAGTATCTCAAAGGTCAAACTAAGTTAAACATGTGTCATGCTAAATGGAGTGAGTTCATTGAGTCTTTTCCCTATGTCATCAAGTACATCAAAGGCAAAGAAAATGTTGTGGCGGATGCTCTTTCCCGCAAATGCATGCTTGTAACACAACTTGAGTTGAATGTGATTGGCTTTGAGCACATAAAAGATTTATATGAGCATTATCCTTTCTTTGCAAATGCTTACGCTAAGTGCTTGACTCACACTTCTTGGGAACGTTACTACATCAAGGATGGATATCTTATGAGAGCTAACAAACTTTGCATTCCCGAGTCTTCGCTTCGTTTGCTCCTTTTGCAGGAATCGCATGGAGGAGGACTCATGGGACACTTTGGACGCGACAAGACATTTGCTACCCTCTCTAAGAACTATTTTTGGCCCAAGATGCTCCGTGACGTCTCACGCCTCACCAACCGATGTTCTACATGCCGCAAAGCTAAGTCCAAAGCTCAATCTCATGGTCTTTACATGCCTCTTCCTATTCCATACCATCCATGGGAAGACATAAGCATGGATTTTGTTCTTGGATTGCCTAGGACTCAAAATGGCAAAGATTCCGTGCTAGTTGTCGTGGATAGATTCTCTAAAATGGCTCATTTCATTCCTTGTAACAAGATAGACGATGCTTCACATGTTGCAAATCTCATTTGTAGGGAGGTCATTCGTCTACATGGCGTGCCCAAAACGATCGTGTCGGACCGGGACGTCAAGTTCTTGAGCTACTTTTGAAAACCCTCTGCGCTAAGCTCGGAATCAAGCTACTATTCTCTTCGGCGTACCATCCACAAACGGACGGCCAAACGGAGGTGACGAACCGCACGCTTTCGACGCTTCTTCGCGTGTTGATCAAGAGGAACATCAAGGAATGGGAGCAATGCTTGCCCATCGCCGAGTACGCCTACAACCGCGCAAGACATTCGACTACCGGCAAGTGCCCCTTCGAGGTCATCTACGGCTTCAACCCGTTGTCCCCATTGGACATCCTACCTCTACCTCTCCAAGAGTGCACGAACATGGACGCAAGTGCACGAGAAAGCTATCTCAAGAAGGTGCACGAAGATACAAGAGCAATGATCGAGCGACAAGTACATCGTCTCGCCACCAAGCTCAACGTCAACAAGGCACCAATGGTGTTCCAACCGGGAGATCTTGTTTGGCTAAATCTTCGCAAGGACCGTTACCCACAAGAGCGCAAGTCCAAACTACTACCTCGCGCCGACGGACCTTTCAAGGTGCTAGCACGCTACAACAACAACGCCTACAAGATCGACATTCCACGCGACAAGTACTCCGTGAGCGACACTTTCAACATCCAGGATCTATCTCCTTTCCATGGTGATGAAGATTTCGATCCGAGGTCGGATCTTTCCCAAGGGAGGGGAGATGATGCGGAGCATCCCGAGGTCATCCCCATGGACCCTCCTTCACCTCGTCAAGTGCCTCAAGGACCAATGACACGTGCTCGTGCTAGAGCTCTCGAGACCGAGGTGACAACACTCCTGGCCCTACTTCCATACGATTCTTGCGAGACATGGTTGCTACCTCAGACGGATGTGTTTTGTGTGCTCAGGTGTGAAGAAGACCACATTGGAGATGTGCGTGAAGATGGACAAGTCCCCAAGTTCACGGACGAGGCTTTGCATCGTGTAGGGCTGAAGAAGGCTCCAGGCCCCGGACATCCGGCCCCTGGACGAACATGCACAGAAAGCCACCAGCAGCAGAGGCTACAAGGCCCGGACATCCGGCCAGGCCCTGGACATCCGGCCAAGCAAGGCCCGGACATACGGCCTCGGTCCCGGAAATCCGGCGCCACTCTACACAGGGCACCTGAGACTCAACCCCTCCAGCCCGGACATCCGGCCCCTCGCCCCGGACATCCGGCGCCCCGCGAAGCCCCGGACATCCAGCCGTCGCCCGGATGTCCGGCCCCTGAATGCCTGCGCGCATCCTTTGGGCCGAGGCCCGTGTATCCCTTCGCTCCGTACACTATATATATTCCTTTCCCCACATCGTTTAGGGTTAGCTTTTGGATAGCTCATCATAGACCTTCGTGGATTCTCTCCTACGAGACCGCGGCCTATTCGGAGAAGATCCACCTCGGATTCAAGACCTCCACATCGGGGAAGATCCCAAGGGATATCCAAGACCTCCTCCGGGAGAAGACTTACCTTGTACCACCGTCGTTGACTATGGACCGTGTATCTCGACGTGTATCGTGGATCTAGCACTTGTGTGATCATATTTGTGTTGATTTGAGTGTTTCCCCTCGTGTTTTCCTCCGTTTCCTCCTTGTGCTCTCCGTGTTCATCGTGGGATACTCTCGAATTGTGAAAGATCTGCTGATTACGGTTCCACCCTACATCAAGATGTATTTTGGTGACGTCATTGTTCGATTCTTGAGGATCATCAAAGAGCGGCTTCGTAGATGTACTTGGCCTATCCATCGTCACAAGCAAGTATGTGAGTGGGAGAAAGTAGAAGACAATACCAACTGTACCTTGACCGAAGTTGACAATGGATCAATGATCACTCAATAATGTAACCCCGAAAATAGCACTATTGGTACTAAGTATTGTCGATTCTCACACCTACACAAGTAAAGCTTTGTAGAGGAGCTTGGTTAGGATGGTGGCAAAATTCAATGCAAAAAGTAAGTAAGATTCAATGATGTTGAAAATGATTCACAATTGGCTCATGCAATAAGTAGATCACAAGCAATAAGTAGCACATGGAACACACGCACGGATAGATAAATGTGGTTGTGCAACCAAAAGTGAGCGAAAATGTGGAATCCACGGAAAATGCTCGTGTTGCACAACTCTAGAGAGACGCTAACCAATTGCTTAATAGGCGGATACGCACTTGTGCACGACCTATAAGAGCAATGTAACGACTTCCTATCACAAGTATGTTATGAGTGTATGATGTGTGGATGCTTTAGCACAAGATGAAGTATTGCTATCTCATATGATCTCTTTTGATGCAATGCATTTGATGCTATTGTGCTTTCGCTTATAAGCTCTGGATGGCTCTTTTTCTTAAAAGCTTGTGAGCTCTTTCTTTGGCCACTTATTCATGCTTCTCGGATCAAGGTAGCTATTATGTATGCGAAACACTCTTGTGTCACACGAAGATATGATAATGTAGTATGTAATGTTTATGACTATCACTAATGTGCACAAGTGTCGTGGCCCGGCAATACTCAAATGGCTAGTCTCGGTAGGGAAAGCTACGCAAAATGGTCGATGAGGGTCTATCAATGCAATTGCAAGGTAGTAAACGAAGTGTCGTCGATGTTACCGTCCTTATCGAGGTTGAGAGTTGCTCTTATCGATGTCGTTCCACTCCGAGATAGCCGAAACACAAACGGAAACGGAGAAAACCACAACTCAAATGATTCAAGACACAAAGAGGTAAGACCGTAGTGATGTTGGTTAGGCAATGGTGGTGGTGGTAGGTTATAAGTCGATGGTATAGCAGAAGAGGTGTCTAGGGTTTTTGCGGTGGCGAAGAAAAATTGCAAAATTCAGTTTCGACAGGGTTGGCCGGACGTCTGGCCGGATGATCCCGTTGAATGTCCGGATGAACTGGGTTTGTCAAACCTTGCGGGATGAGCTCGGGGAAGAGGTGGAAAAAGTATTTTTCTCGGATTTTCGGTGGTTTTTGAGGGTGGGGGAGGTGGGGAGAATGGTAAACCACTTGTCACACAGCTCAACAATGGATCACAATCAACAAAATCTCATCAAAACACACAAATCACAAAAACATTTGTGGGGCTATTTTTGTGGGGATTTTTGAATTTGGACGAAAAACAACAAAAACAAGCTAGAAAACAAGGTGTGGGGCTCCAAATTCATGATCAACCAAGGCTCATGATACCATAGATGATGTAGGGTGGAACCCTACGTGGCCAATCTTTCATGAAAAAGGAGGGATTCCGAGGAAGAACACGAGGGGCACGAGGAAAAACACATGTGAGACAAGGAGAAAACACTCAAATCAACCAACTTAGGTCACACAAATGCTAGATCCGGGTACACAAAGTGCGATACACGATACACGATCAACTAACGACGATACAAGTAGCGGTAGTCATCTCTGTGAGGAGGTCTTGATGTTCTTCTCCGTATAGGAGGTCTTGAATCCGGTGGATCTTCTCCGAGGAGGCTGCGGTCTCGTAGGAGAGGAACCACTAAGGTTTCGTATGAGCTAACACAAAGCTAACACTAGATAGTTTAGGTAGAGTGGTATATATAGGCTAGGAGCGCCGAAGGGGTACATGGGCCTCGGCCCAACATCATGCACGCAGGCATTGTCCGGATGATGCGGACGTTGGCCCAGATGATCCGGGCTTCGGGGGTCCGGATGATCCGGACAGGCCTGATCTGCTGCGTGTGGCCCGGATGTCCGGGTCTTCGTCCAGATGTCCGGGTGCATCCGGATGATCCAGGCCGGGGTCCGGATGATCCGGCTTCGGCGTGGAGCTTCGGGTGTCTTCGGGCACATTTGCCGGATCGTCCGCACGTTTGTCCGGATCATCCGGGCGTCGTCCAGATCGGCCGGGACTCCGTCCGGATCGTCCGGGCAGGCTGAGTCTTGGCTGTTTTCTCCTCCATCTTCCTCCTTTGATCCTTATTGTTCCTTGACTCCTCCATGGTTGCTCCCGAGGTGCCTGAGTATGCAAATAGTCTCTGATGAGGGTAGCAGCCATGCCTCATGTGAATCAAAGTGACGTAGAGAGTCGAGTGAAGTCACCTCAGCCTCGAGAGCTCGTGCTCGAGCACGTGTCATGGGTCCACTTGGCACTTGGTGAGACGAAGGTAGGTCCATGGGGATGACCTTGGGATGCTCCGCATCAACAACCAAATCTGACATTGAAGCCCACTCATGTAGTTTGTTTCACCAATTGGTTTAGGAGAAAGAGAAACAGAGCAAGAAAAGGAAGACGATGACGGAAGAGCAAGAGGAAGAAGAAGAAGAAGAAGGAAAAAATGAAAAAGGATCACAAGTTGGTATCGTCCTATGTTCTTGATGTACGGTGGAACCCAACGTGGACGATCTTTCACGAAATGGAGAGGATCCCACAAGGAACACGATGAACACGGGGAGATAACACAAGAGAGACAAGGGGAAAACACTCAAATCAACAAACTTAGGTCACACAAATGCTAGATCCGGGTACACATAGTGCGATACACGGTACACGATCAACTAAAGACGATACAAGTGGCGGTAGTCATCTCCATGAGGAGGTCTTGATGATATCCCGTGGGATCTTCCCCGTAGTGGAGGTCTTGAATCAGGTGGATCTTCTCCGAGGAGGCCGCGGTCTCGTAGGAGAGAAACCACTAAGGTTTTGGTATGAGCTAACACAAAGCTAACCCTAGATAGTTTAGGTAGAGTGTTATATATAGGCTAGGAGGGGCGAAGGGGTACATGGGCCTCGGCCCAAACATCATGCACGCAGGCACTGTCCGGATGATCCGGACGTTCGTCCGGATGATTCGGACGTGTGTGATCTGACGCGGGTAGTCCGGATATCCGGGACTTGGTCCGGACGTCCGGGTTTGTCCGGACGTCCGGGTTTGTCCGCATGATCCGGGCTGGTGTCCGGATGATCCAGCTTCAGCTTGAGCTCTCGAGTGTCCTTGGGCACATTGGCCGGATCGTCCGGACCTTTGTCCGGATCATCCGGGCCTCGGCCGGGACATCGTCTGGATCGTCCGGGCAGGCTGAGTCTTGGCTGTTTTTCTCCTCCTTCTTCCTCCTTCGATTCTTCTTGTTCCTTGGCTTCTCCATGGTTGCTTCCGAGGTGCCTGAGTATGCAAAGAGTCTGTGATGAGGGTAGCAGCCATGTCTCATGTGAATCAAAGTGGCATAGAGAGAGGAGCGAAGTCACCTCGGTCTCGAGTGCTCGTGCTCGAGCATGTGTCATGGGTCCACTTGGCACTTGGTGAAGCGAAGGTAGGTCCATGGGGATGACCTTGGGATGCTCCGCATCATCTCCCCTCCCTTGAGAAAGATCCGATCTCAGATCGAAATCTTCATCACCATGGAAAGTGGAGAGATCCTTGACGTTGAAGACATCGCTCATGTTGTACTTCTCGCGTGGAAGGTCGAGCTTGTATGCATTGTTGTTGTATCGTTCTAGCACCTTGAAGGGTCGATCGGCTCGAGGTAGTAGTTTGGACTTGCGCTCGTGGGGGAAACGGTCCTTGCGAAGATGTAGCCATACGAGATCTCCCGGTTGGAACACCTTAGGCTTCTTGTTGGTGTTGAGCTTGGATGCTAGACGATGTACTTGCCGATCGTTGCCCTTGTAACTTCATGCACCTTCTTGAGACAGCTTGCTCGATCACTTGCGTCCAAGTTGGTGCGTTCTTGTAGAGGTAGAGGTAGAATGTCCAATGGATACAAAGGGTTGAAGCCGTAGACGACCTCGAAAGGGGACTTGCCGGTGGTCGAATGTCTTGCGCGGTTGTAGGCGTACTCGGCGATGGGCAAGCATTGCTCCCATTCCTTGATGTTCTTCTTGATCAACACGCGAAGAAGCGTCGAAAGCATGTGGTTCATCACCTCCGTTTGGCCGTCGGTTTGTGGATGATATGCCGAGGAGAAGAGTAGCTTGATGCCGAGTTTGGCGCATAGAGTCTTCCAAAAGTAGCTCAAGAACTTGACGTCCCGGTCCGACACGATCGAATTGGGCACTCCATGTAGACGAATGATTTCCCAACAAAAGAGATTTGCCACATGTGAAGCATCGTCTATCTTGTTACAAGGAATGAAATGAGCCATTTTAGAGAATCTATCCACGACAACAAACACGGAATCTTTTCCATTTTGAGTCCTAGGCAATCCAAGTACAAAGTCCATGCTTATGTCTTCCCATGGATGGAATGGAATAGGAAGTGGCATGTAAAGACCATGATATTGAGCTTTTGACTTAGCTTTGCGACATGTTGAGCATCGGTTGGTGAGGCGTGAGACGTCACGAAGCATCTTGGGCCGAAAGTAGTTCTTGGAGAGCGTAGCAAATGTCTTGTCGGGACCAAAGTGTCCCATGAGTCCTGCTCCATGAGATTCCTGCAAAAGGAGCAAACGAAGCGAAGACTCATGGATGCAAAGTTTGTTAGCTCTCATAAGATATCCATCCTGGATATAGTAATGTTCCCAAGAAGTGTGAGTCAAACACTTAGCATAAGGATGTGCAAACAAAAGGATCATGCTCATATAAGTCTTTTATATACTCAAAGCCAATAACATTCAACTCAAGTTTTGTGACAAGCATGCATTTGCGGGAAAGCGCATCCGCCACAACGTTTTCTTTGCCTTTGATGTACTTGATGACGTAGGGAAAAGACTCAATGAACTCACTCCACTTAGCATGACGCTTGTTCAACTTAGTTTGACCCTTGAGATACTTGAGAGTCTCATGGTCCATATGAAGAATGAATTCATGAGGTCTAAGATAGTGTTCCCAAACACGCAAAACTCTCACCAAGGCATATAGCTCTTTATCATAGATGGGGTAGTTAAGTTGTGCTCCGGGTAGCTTCTCGCTAAAGTAAGCAATTGGGCGCTTTTCTTGCATGACCACGCCACCTATGCCGTTACCACTAGCGTCACAATGAATCTCAAAAGGTTTATCAAAGTTCGGTAGGGCAAGAAGTGGTGCGTGCGTGAGCAAGTCTTTGATCTTAATAAATGCGGTGTCTTGCGAAGGACCCCAAACAAAGGGTGAGTTGTTCTTGCTCAAGGCCTGTAGAGGCATAGCAATTGTGCTAAAGTCCTTCACAAAACGTCGATAGAAACCGGCTAAACCAAGAAAGCTACGCACTTGTTGGAGATTCGTTGGTTGAGGCCAAGTTTTAATTGCTTCAATTTTAGTTTCATCAACGTGAACACCTTGGGAAGAAACGACGAATCATAAGAAAACGACCATGTCAACGCCAAAAGTGCACTTTTCCAGATTAGCATATAAGCGCTCTTTTCGAAGGGTTTGCAAAACCATACGGATGTGTGTCACATGGTCCTCAAGCGACTTGCTAAATACGAGGATGTCATCAAAGTAAACCACTACAAAGACGCCTATGTAGGGTCGTAGAACAAAATGCATAAGACACATAAAAGAACCGGGTGCTTCCGATAAACCCATTGGCATGACAAGCCACTCATATAACCCAAAATTGGTTTTGAAAGCCGTTTTCCACTCATCACCCTCTTGAATGCGAATTTGGTAGTAACCACTTTTAAGATCAATTTTCGAAAATATGGTGGCACCACATAATTCATCAAGCATGTCGGCTAAGCGTGGGATAGGGTGACGGTATCTAACGGTGATAGCGTTTATCGGCCCACAATCGGAGCACTTGCAAAAACTTCCATCTTTCTTAGGCACGAGAATAACCGGAACGGCACAAGGGCTCAAGCTTTCACATACATGACCTTTGTCGATGAGTTGTTGTACTTGTCGTTGTATCTCCTTGGTTTCCTCGGGGTTGACGCGGTAGGGAGCCTTGTTCGGAAGTGGTGCGCCGGGTATGAGGTCGATGTGGTGTTCGATCCCGCGAAGTGGAGGTAGACCCGGAGGTAGCTCATTGGGAAAGACGTTCGAGAATTCCTGCAACAAGTTAGACAACACTAAAGGTGGAGGTGGTGAAGTGTTAGTAGGTTTGGCTTCTCCTTTGCATGAAAGCACAAGGTGAAAGACACTCGAGGGGTTCTCACAGACTTCTCTCATCTCACTTTTAGTGGCAAATAGCAGTAGTTGCTTCTTGTCGCTCATCGTGGAGTCGCTCATATTTGGCTTGTGGCTCGCACTCTCTTTTTGGTGGCTCACTCTCTCACCATTCTCTCCACGATGGTTGGTAGGTAAGTGTTTGTCGGCGGCTACTTGGCTTGGAGACATAGGTCGTAGCACAAACTCCTTTCCTTTCAACTTGAAGCTATAGTGGTTCGTCCATCCATTTTGTGTGACTCCACGATCATATTGCCATGGCCGTCCAAAAATAAGGTGGCACACGGACATGGGGATCACATCACACTCAAGTGTGTCCTCATAGGCGCCTATCTTGAAGGATACTTGCACGGTGTACTCGACTCGAAGAGTTTCGGCGTTGTTAAGCCATTGGACCTGGTAGGGATGAAGGTGCTTTGACTTCACCAAGTTGAGCTTGTCGCATAGCTCTTCGCTTGCCAAGTTGTGGCAACTTCCTCCATCGATGATGACCTTGACGGAGCGTTTGTTGATGCCGGCCTTTGTATGGAAGATATGAAATCTTTGATCGTCATCTTGTTGATGCTGGAGTGTCAAGACCTTGGAGACAACAAGATTGGGACCCGCGTCATTGTCGCAAAACACTTGGTGGTCTTCGTCTTCATTCACTTGGCGATGCATAGCTACATGTTCAAGTTCTTCCATTTCATCATCGCTCATTGAGTCATAATATCTATCATCATTGATGATCATGGTACGAACGGTCTTGCACTCAAATGACTTGTGGCCTCATCCTTGGCACTTGAAGCATTTGATGGAACTCGTCTTGGAGTTGTCCTCGGTTGGAGTTGTAGATGATGAAGCTCTTGGCTTGAAGTTGTTTGTAGATGGTGTCCGACTTGTTGTAGTCGCATTCTTGTAGCTTGACTTGTCACCAAAGTTTGTAGATGGCTTGGTAGAGGTAGGAGTAGCCGAAGTCGTTGAAGCTTGGTTGTAGGAGCCGAAGTTCTTGGAGGTGAACTTGGAGTACTTGTAGTCCTCTTGAACTTGTCGCTCCGCTTTGGTAGCTTGATGTACTAGCTCGAGGAGTTTGGTGTATGGTTGAAAGTCCGCAATCTTATTGATGGGATAGTTGAGCCCATTCAAGAATCTCGCCATCGTTTGTTCTTCATCTTCCGTGATGTTTGCTCGTATCATGGCAATCTCCATCTCCTTGTAGTACTCTTCAACGAACTTGGTACCTTGCTTGAGGAGTTGTAGCTTCTTGAACAATTCACGGTTGTAGTGTGTTGGCACGAAGCGTGCTCTCATGATTTCCTTCATTTGAGTCCAAGTAGTGATAGGAGGTTCACCTTTTGCTTCTCTTCTCTCAATGATTTGCTCCCACCAAATGTGAACATAGTCTTCGAACTCAAGGGAGGCCATAGCAATCTTCTTCTCTTCATCGAAGTTGTGAAGGCGAAAGATCTTATCAACCTTCAATGCCCATGAGAGGTAGTCTTCGGGATCAATGCTTCCGGAAAACTTTGGCATGGTGAACTTAAGCTTGCCATAGCGATGCTCTTCGTTGTTTGCTTGCCTATTGGGAGGGTGTTCTTGATTTTGACGGTTGTCACCCTCATGTTGCTCTTAGCGATGTAGATGTGCATTGTCATGGTGCACTTGCCGAGCTTGCAGTTCTTGTTGAGGTTGTTGTTCTTGTCGCTCTTGAGGAGGAACTTCTTGTTGCATTCGAGCTTGGTGTGACGCCCGAAGACCGACGTCCCAGAGGATTCCAGATGTTCCGGGTTCTCTCGTGTGTTTCATTTGTGCTTGTGTTATTTATTTTGCATTGCATCATGTCATCATGCCATCATGACTTTAATTTTGCATCTCAACTTAAATAAATCGTGTGGACCTTCGGTCCATTTAAATCGAGGGAAGGATGACTTCTCTTTATAACATATCCTCCTAATATTATGGAGCTATTATAAATAATTATTCCATTTGTTTGGGATTCACCATAACACACTTGCATATTTTCTCCATGCCTTTTGTATCTCAATTCTTGATCTCAAAATTTGCCCATAAATCCTTTCGTCATTTTCCCGAACTCCATCAAAAATTATCAACATTTTTGGACATACCAAATACCCACTTCCTTCTCAAACTCATTTGAATTAAATTCAAATGAGTTTGAGATCAACTTCACAATCATGCCACTTCTATTTTTCCTGGATAAGGCTCATTTTTGCGAGTTCGGAAAAATTAACCCCCCTTCCCAAATTATTTTTCCTAACCTTTTCCTTCCTTTTCTAAATTATGTTTATTTATTTAGTAGAAGAGTTAGAAGTTGCGGAGTGAGAGAGAGTAGCACAACCCATCCGGCCCATCAACCACTGTGGCCCAAGGCCCAGCCAAACCCCTGTCTTAACCCTAGTTACCCCGTCGCTCAGCCGATCCCCTCCATCGTTCCCTCTGCGCCGCCACACAGCCCCCGCGCCCAGCTCGTCCGCTCGCCATGGCCGCCCCGCCGGACCCTCCCGCAGAACCAGGTCTCCGCCTCGCCGCCGGTGGTGATGATCGTAGCCCCGCTCCATCTCGTCCCCGTCCCCTGCTCCTCCCCGACGCCATGGCCGCGCCAAGCCCCATCGAGCGCCACCGTGCTAGCCCTCAAGCACGTCTCCTATGCTCTTCCCCCGCCTCAGACGCGTCGCCGGCGATCCCTTCGCTGGAGCACGCGCCCGAGTCCGCTCGACACCGCCGGCCACCGTGACCGCCTCCACTGCCATGGGCGCTATCGCTTCCTCGAGCTCCTCCTCAAGCTCCCTTCTGCGCCCGACCGCGCCTCCTCCTCTCTTCGTTCCGCCCGCGACCTCACCCTTGGCTCACCTCCCGCGGCTACAGCGTCGCCCCGCCCGTAACCGTAGGCCGACGCCATGGCCGGCCTCAACTTCTCCTTCGCGTCACCATCTCCCTCGCGTCATTGCCGCCTTCCTCCTCGCCGTTGTGCCCCCGCCTGCCTCTCCTCTTCGTCGCTCCGGCCATCTCCGGCCCGGGGCAGGAGGGATCCGGTTGAGGTCCGCCCCAGCGTCGTCCCTGCCCTGTTATCTACCTCCTCGCCATGGATGGACCTCCATGTCTGCCTCGTGCTGACCTCACTCAAGCCATGTCTGCTCACCCGAGCCTTACTCCCTTCGGTAATTTCCCGGCCACTGTTGGTGCTAATGCACCGACGCCACAAGTTCGTTGCGGCCACCAGTACTAAGCGCCGAGTACCACCGAACCAGGGTTACACCAAGTATACGACTACAACCAGGAACCGCAGAATTTTTAGTCCATCACATTCATGCATTTACCATACATGTGACTGTATTAACACTTTTGAAAGGTGTTTTATTTTCTCGGAGTTCCCGTTTGATACCCGATAAAGCAAATCTAGGTTTTCGCTTTCCTTGCGATGGGCCTGGAATTTCAGCTCACACTTTCGGAAAGCTCGACAGTATCGTATTCCGCTCCTATGCTCTCGTTATGTAATAGAATACCTTTTACCTTTCATCAAGTGAACGTAGCCCTTTCGTAGTCTATGCCCTTTTATTCTTAAGTGGAGGAATCCCCTGAAAGTCGGTGATCGATGCATCAAGTACCTCAACAGCTATCTCCGAAATCGCCAAGTACCTCGACCACAAGTGTGCGACTACGCGGATTCGCCAAGTACCTATGCGAACGACTACACATGGGACCCATCAAGTTCATCTACGAGCATGTAAGACTACCGTCGCCGAAGACCCGTGTACGACTACACATCCGGGACGCGACAAGTACCACGACGACCATTGCTTGCCAAGTTCGACTACCCTCGCCATGTACAACTACCGCCGACGTGAACAACTACTTCCACTACCGTCGCCGAAGACTCGTGTACAAGTACCATCGTCGTGTGCCACTACTTCCACGATGCTCGTGAACGACTACTTCCACTACGATCTTGATCCTCCCTGAAACGAACGTTCCGAAGGTATAACCCCGAGACGATGACCCGTGGAATGCATGTGTTCTATGATATGTTTCCCTTGTGTGCACCGTGCCGTTTCGTCTTTTGTCATGCTCCTCATTTGCCTTGGCGGCAACCCGTGGGAACCCGGTGACGGGATCACCCCACCTTTCATCTTGTTTGGCTTGCTCACGCCACCTTTTCTTTTGCACCGGTCTCTCAACGAGTTACCAGAACCGAGATGTTGCCGTTGCATCATTTTCGGATCGTTGCCGTGGCACCCTTTCTTTCCACCACGGTGACAAATACTTCATATCTCTTCTCGTTAACTTTTAATAAAATTGCATAAACTTGATCATGTGATGAGGACATCACTAACAAGGTTACACACACAGCTCCAACTGACACATATACAGGACCAATTACTAGAGCTCGCGCACGCCAATTAAATTACCAGGTACTTTCATTTCTTGGTAATGAATCTAATGTTCATGAGAATATGATGCTGCCTAAATTGGATACATTTGTCTTGCTTACAAATGAAGGGCCTAGCTTGGACAACAAGGATGAACATTGGAGCAAGATCAAGCATGGAGATGATGGCATGCGCAAGGGGAACAAGAATGGAGTTTCAATTGATGATTTCAGGACTTTGAAGCCACCATAATGAGTGCGAGAAGCCTTGGACGAAATATACAAGATGCCACTTCATAAATTTCGTCCAGAAAAAAAAAAGTCTGGAGAGCCCGGGCAGTTTTTAGGCCAAAATTTCGACAGGTGAAAATATTTTTTCCCTATCCTATTTTTGGGCTTTTCTGAGTCTTTTGAGACAAGTGCCACCATACTGTTTTTTTACCGCACTTTTTCGTCGTCGCTGCCCTGATTCCGAAAAAAAATCGTCAAAAAAAATTTGTGCCTATCATCTTAGTTTGACTTGGGAAGTGCTTTGAGACACTCGCCATTATAGTGATTTTCGAAAAAAAAAACAGCGCAAAAAAAAATCGAATTTTTTTTCAGAGTGTGCTTTCCCCTTGTTCACGTGCAGCGCCGTGATTTTGTTAGTGTTCTAGGCTCGCGTCTCTAGTATGGTCTAGCCCAGGACCAGCACAGTACCGCCGTTGAGCGTTTATTCACCTTTGCATCTCTGAATTGATTATTGCTGACCCTTTTTGCTGCCATATTATAAGCCTTCCCAGCTCCACATACATCTACATCGTGCGTTTGACTCTCCCTGGTAATCGCTCTATCCAAGCTTTGAGAGTTTTGACTACATCGGTTGCCGATCACCGCCTGCTGCTGGGTAAGAACTGGTAAGAATTTGAGATTTGCTTGACGGATTTGTGACACCCGCCACCACCACCACTTGTTAGTAGTCTATAGGATCATATTCTTGTGTGTTTCTATTGCTGCTAACCATGCCAGGATCACAAGTCGACGAGACTGACTTGGAGAACTTGACGAACAAGGAGCTTCATGATAAGTTTCAGCAAATGATGAGTGTACAGGTGCAAGATGTGCTAAACACATTGGACGAGGCCATGGAGAAGATAGATGGCATGGAGAAGACGTTTGAAACAAAGCTGGATAACAAGTTTGCTTAATTGCTTTCGCGTTTTCCACCACCACCGGCTGCTGCAGCTGTCCCACCTCTACAACAACAACAACAACAACAACGTCGCCTTCCGAATCAAGTGGGACGAGCACAGCGCGTTCCCCTTGAGTCTGGTCAAGCTTCTGGTGCTGCTTTGATGTTTCTGTAGCTCTTGCTGCTACTGCTGATGTAGGGTGGAACCCTAATCAGCGGATCTTTCACGTTTTGGAGGGTGGCACACGATGAACACGGGAAACACAAAGAGGAAGACGGGGAAAACACAAGAGGAAACACTCAATCAACACGAAGATGATCACACAAGCGCTAGATTCGCGATACAAAGTCGAGATCCATGATCCAAAGTCAACAACGGTGATGCAGATAGTCTTCTCCCGGAGGAGGTCTTGATATCCCGTGGGATCTTCTCTGCGAAGGAGGTCCTGAATCCGTAGTGGATCTTCTCCGTAGAGGCACACCGTCTCGTGGGAGAAATCCACACAAGTCTGAGAAATGAGCTAAACCACAGCTAACCCTAAACGGAATGGGGAAAGGAGTATATATAGTGTACGGGGCGAATGGGTACACGGGCCTCGGCCCAGGGGATGCGCGCAGGCATATCAGGGGCCGGACGTCCGGGTGTCGAGCCGGATGTCCGGGGCTTCGCGGGGCGCCGGATGTCCGGGGCCATGGGCCGGATGTCCGGGCTGGAGTGGATGCGCCTCGGGTGCTCTCTGGACAGAGGCGCCGGATTTCCGGGCCCGAGGCCGGATGTCCGGGCCATGCCTGGCCGGATGTCCGGGCCCTGGCCGGATGTCCGGGCCCTGTAGCTTCGGCTGCGGCTGGCCTTCTGTAGATGAATGCCCAGGGGCCGGATGTCCGGGCCAGGGGGGCGGATGTCCGGGGCCTGGAGCTTCTTTCTGCCCTTCTTGATGCATCAACTCGTCCATGAACTTGGGGACTTGTCCATCTTCAAGGCCTTCCCCAATGTGGTCTTCTTCACACCTGAGCACACAAAGCATATCCGTTTGAGGTAGCAACCATGTCTCGCAAGATTCGTAAGGAAGTAGGGCTAGGAGTGACGTCACCTCGGTCTCGAAAGCTCTAGCACGAGCACGTGTCATCGGTCCTTGAGGCACTTGAGGAGGTGAAGGAGGGTCCATGGGGATGACCTTGGGATGCTCCGCATCATCTCCCCTCCCTTGGGAAAGATCCGACCTCGGATCGAAATCTTCATCACCATGGAAAGGAGAGAGATCCTTGCCGTGGAAGGTGTCGCTCACGGAGTAGTTGTCTCGAGAGAGGTCGATCTTGTAGGCGTTGTCGTTGTAGCGAGCTAGCACCTTGAAGGGTCCGTCGGCGCGAGGTAGAAGCTTGGACTTGCGCTCTTGTGCGGAACGGTCCTTGTGAAGATGTAGCCAACTAAGATCTCCCGGGTGAAACACCATTGTTGCCTTGTTGACGTTGAGCTTGGTGGTGAGGCGATGTACTTGCCGCTTGATTGTTGCCCTTGTTTGTTCGTGCACCTTCTTGAGTATTTCACTACAAAAGAGAGGGGCAACATGTGAAGTATCGTCGATCTTGTTACCAGGAATGAAATGAGCCATTTTAGAGAATCTATCTATCACGACAAGCACGGAATCTTTTCCATTTTTAGTCGTAGGCAAGCCAAGTATGAAATCCATGTTTATGTCTTCCCATGGATGATATGGAGTAGGAAGAGGTATGTAAAGACCATGAGATTGAGCTTTGGACTTAGCTTTGCGGCATGTCGAACATGGGTTGGTGAGGCGTGAGACGTCTCGAAGCATCTTGGTCCAAAAATAGTTCTTAGAGAGGGTAGCAAACGTCTTGTCGCGTCCACAGTGTCCCATGAGTCCTCCGCCATGAAATTCCTGCAAAAGGAGCAAACGAAGCGAAGACTCGGGAATGCAAGATTTGTTAGCTCTCATAAGATATCCATCCTTAATGTAGTCATATTCCCAAGAAGTGTGAGTCAAGTACGTAGCATAGGGATTTGCAAAGAGAGTATCATGCTCATATAAATCGTTTAGGTGCTCAAAGCCAATCACATTCAACTCAAGTTGGGTAACAAGTAAGCATCTGCGTAACAAGCATGCATTTGCGTGAAAACTGCCATCGTTCGTAGGCAAGAGAATAACCGGAGCGGCACAAGTGCGAAAGTTGTCACGTACATGACTTTTGTCGATGAGTTTGGGCACTTGCCATTGTATCTCGTGGTTGACACAGTAGAGAGCCTTGTTGGGAAATGGTGCACCGGGTACGAGGTCTATGCGGTGTTCTATCCCGCGAAGTGGAGGTAGACCCGGTGGTAGCTCGTCGGGGAAGACGTCCGAGAATTCCTGTAACAATTGAGACAAGACAAAAGGTGGAGGTGGTGAAGTGTTAGTAGGTTTGGCTTCCCCTTTGCATAAAAGCACAAGGTGGAAGACGCTCGATGGGTTCTCACACACTTCTCTCATCTCACGTTTGGTGGTAAATAGAACTAGTTGCTTCTTGTCGCTCATCGTGGAGGCGCTCATATTTGGCTTGTGGCTCTCGCTCTCTTTTTGGTGGCTCGCTCTCTCACCATTCTCTCCACGATGGGTGGTAGGTAAAAGCTTGTTGGCGGCTACTTGACTTGGAGTCATTGGTCGGAGCACGAATTCCTTGCCCTTCATCTTGAAGTGATAGTGATTTGTCCGTCCATTGTGTGTGACTCCACGATCATATTTCCATGGACGTCCAAGAATAAGGTGGCACACGGACATGGGTAACACATCACATTCGAGAGTGTCCTCGTAGGCGCCAATCTTGAAAGAGACTTGCACGGTGTGCTCGACTCGAAGAATTCCGGCGTCGTTGAGCCACTGGACCTTGTAGGGGTGAGGATGCTTCGTCTTGACCAAATGAAGCTTGTCGCATAGCTTTTTGCTTGCCAAGTTGTGACAACTTCCTCCATCGATGATAACCTTGACGGAGCGTCCATTGATGCCGGCCTTCGTATGGAAAATATGACATCGTTGGTCGTCATCTTGTTGATGTTGGAGTGTCAAGACTTTGGAAACAACCAGGTTGGGGCTTGAGTCATTGTCGGAAAACGCTTGACGATCTTCTTCTTCATTGATACGCCGGTGGATGGCCAAGTGCTTGATGGCGTCCACTTCGTCGTCGCTCATCGAGTCATATGTGCCATCGTCGTTGAAGATCATGGTTCTCTTGTTGGTGCACTCGAATGACTTGTGACCGCGGCCACCACATGTGAAACATTTAATGGAGCTTGTCTTGGTGTTGTCTTCTGTTGGAGTTGTAGATGATGAAGCTTTAGACTTGACGTAGTTGGTAGAAGGTGTATGGCTCGATGTAGTCGCGTTCTTGTAGCTTGACTTGTCGCCGATGTTTGTAGATGGCTTGGTAGAGGTAGGAGGAGTATCCGGAGTCGTTGAAGCTTGGTTGTAGGAGCCGAAGTTCTTGGAGTTGAACTTGGAGTACTTGTAGTCCTCTTGAACTTGTCGCTCCGCTTTGGTTGCTTGATGTACTAGCTCGAGGAGATTGTTGTATGGTTGGAAGTCCGCAATCTTCTTGATGGGATAGTTGAGTCCATTCAAGAATCGCGCCATAATTTGCTCTTCATCTTCCGTGATGTTTGCTCGTATCATAGCAATCTCCATCTCCTTGTAGTACTCTTCAACGGACTTGGTTCCTTGCTTGAGGAGTTGTAGCTTCTTGAACAAGTCGCGGTTGTAGTGTGTAGGCACAAAGCGTGCTCTCATGACTTCCTTCATTTGAGCCCAAGTGGTGATAGGAGGGTCGCCTTTTGCTTCTCTTCTCTCTATGATTTGCTCCCACCAAATGAGAACATAGTCTTGGAACTCAAGGGATGCCATTGCGATCTTTTTCTCTTCATCGAAGTTGTGAAGGCGAAAGATCTTGTCAACTTTCAATGCCCATGAGAGATAGTCTTCGGGATCAATGCTTCCGGAGAACTTTGGCATGTTGAACTTGAGCTTGCCATAGCGATGGTCGTCGTTGTTTCCTTGCCTATTGGGAGGGTGATCTCGATTTTGGTGGTTTGCCATATCTTGTTGCTCTTGAGGATGTAGATGTTCTTGTTGGGGTTGTTGCTCTTGTCGTGCTTGAGGAGGAGCTTCTTCGTGCATTCTTGCTTGATGGCACCTTTCTTGCATCTCATCGCGAAGGAAATCCTCTTCTTGACGAGTGTGTCGAGTGCGGGCTGCCACATTGCGATGTGCACCTTGTAAAGCACGTTGCGCCTCCATAGCTTGAGCTTCTCGACGTTGTTGTGCTTGGCGGTTAGCCTCGGCATCTTGTTCTTCTTGATATTGACGTGCTCGCTCTTGTTGTTGTTGGCGTAGTCGTTGCCGTTCTTGTGCTTGCTCAAGTGTAGTTTGGTTTTGGCGGCGTCGGCTTTCTTGCTCGTCGAATAGCTCTTGAGAACTCTTGTCATGTAGAGGATGCCGGTGGTCATGTCGAGCTTGACGTGCGGCTTGACGAAGAGTATTTGACGTAGGTGTACTTGAGTCTTGCGTGGAGTCGGTGTGTCGACTTGAGCGGCTTCGTCTTTGAGAAGATGTTGAGGAAGAACGTCGGTTGATTATCAATGTCCGGAGCTCGTTGTATTGAGTAGACATGTTGGTGTTGATGAGGTCGAATTGCTCCTTAGTGCTTTGTTGGAATTGTCGCGCGTCCTCGGCGACTTGACCAATGTACTCGCGCATAGCTTCACTTTCTTGATGTAGAGCTCGTTGGACACCGAAGAGATGTAGTTTGGTGACGTAGTTGTTCGCTTCTTGAGGATCGTCGAAGATCGGGTTGGAAGAGGAACTTGGCCTATCCATCATCACAAGCAAGTATGTGAGTGGGTGATAGAGGCAAAGGTGTCCCGTCTTTCGATGAGATGGTTGCTATCGTTTAGATGAAGTCGACTTTGACGATCCGACTATGAACGTGCGTGGACGTCGCGCCTTAGCAATCGCTAAACCAACTCCGAGAGGTTATTGACCACGCCGGAGCACGATCAACCTGACCACGAAGGTCTGTTTCCTGCAGGCAAACGAAGAACAAGCAAGAAACTAAGATTGCAATCTGGATATTGCGAATATAAGAGGAAAGCTTTATTGATCAAGGTGGGGTTCTGTGACGCCTTGGTCTGGTCGTTGAACACAAACGAAGTACGCGAAGTTGCAGCTATGGCGAACTTTTAATCTAAACAAAACCCTAAGAAAAAGCTACTAGATGGATCTACTTATATAGGAGCAAGGGGTGGCGGCCAAGGAGGTGGAAGGACGTCCCAAGGCAGCCTAAAACTAACCCTAGGTCGTACAAAGCTCATGGGCCCAAGTGGAGGTGATGTAACACCTTTGGACTTGTAGTTTGACTCGGATTCTGCTGCAGCGTCAGATTGTTTCGTCGGGATCTCAATGCTCCGGACGAATTTGAAGGTGATTCCAATTGGGTTGGAAAGTGTATGAAATCTAGTTTCCAACAAAAAAAGAATCACCCAATTCGGAGTCCGTATGAAGGAGTTCTTGCCGTTTTGAGTCAGGTATGTCTGTGCAGTCCGAATCTGGATGCAGAACGTGAGAGACTTGGACTCTATCTTCTCTTGGCCCAAAAGTGACGTGAGAGAACTTTTTGAACAGCCCCTAAACTTCTCTTTTTCCCTTATCTTCATATGTGAATTGTACAAATGTCCCATGCACCTGGAATTAGACATGGCACAAAAGTCTGTGAACTATTTTTGTTCTTGATAACATAAATAAATTGTTGCATTGTTTGCATTAGAAATCACCTCACAAATATACATGTATGCAATATTTTTGGTCGTATCCAAGGTAGTCATGTCCTCATCATCATACATCATAGCAACATAATCTTGTGCTCAAGCATCGGCACCTCATACACTCATAATATACTTGTCATAGATAGTCGTTACGTTTTGCCTCTTATAGGTCGTGCACAAGTGTGTATCCGCCTATTAAGCAATCGGTTAGCGTCTCTCTAGCGTTGTGCAACACGAGCATTTTCCGTGGTTTTCCACATTTTCGCTCATCCTTGGTTGCACAACCACATTTATCTATCCGTGCGTGTGTTCCGTGTGCTACCTTTGCTAGTGATCTACTTGTTGCATGAGCAAATTGTGAAACATTTTCAACATCATTGAGTCATTTTGACGATTGCATTGAATTTGTGCCACATCCTAACCAAGCTCCTCTCAAAGCTTTATTTGTGTAGGTGTGAGAATCGACACGAAGTGATACCAATAGTGCTATTTCCGGGTTACATTATTGAGTGATCATTGATCCATTTTCAACCTCGGTTAAGGTACATTGATATTGTCTTCTCCTTTCTCCCACTGATACCACTTGATAGAGGCAAATGTGTCCCGTCTTTCGATGAGATGGTGGCTATCGTTTGGATGAAGTCGACTTTGACGATCCGACTACGAACGTGCGTGGACATCGCGCCTTAGCAATCGCTAAACCAACTCCGAGAGGTTATTGACCACGCCGGAGCACGATCAACCTGACCACGAAGGTCTGTTTCCTGCAGGCAAATGAAGAACAAGCAAGAAACTAAGATTGCAATCTGGATATTGCGAATATAAGAGGAAAGCTTTATTGATCAAGGTGGGGTTCTGTGACGCCTTGGTCTGGTCGTTGAACACAAACGAAGTACGCGAAGTTGCAGCTATGGCGAACTTTTAATCTAAACAAAACCCTAAGAAAAAGCTACTAGATGGATCTACTTATATAGGAGCAAGGGGTGGCGGCCAAGGAGGTGGAAGGACGTCCCAAGGCAGCCTAAAACTAACCCTAGGTCGTACAAGGCTCATGGGCCCAAGTGGAGGTGATGTAACACCTTTGGACTTGTAGTTTGACTCGGATTCTGCTGCAGCGTCAGATTGTTTCGTCGGGATCTCAATGCTCCGGACGAATTTGAAGGTGATTCCAATTGGGTTGGAAAGTGTATGAAATCTAGTTTCCAAAAAAAAAGAATCACCCAATTCGGAGTCCGTATGAAGGAGTTCTTGCCGTTTTGAGTCAGGTATGTCTGTGCAGTCCGAATCTGGATGCAGAACGTGAGAGACTTGGACTCTATCTTCTCTTGGCCCAAAAGTGACGTGAGAGAACTTTTTGAACAGCCCCTAAACTTCTCTTTTTCCCTTATCTTCATATGTGAATTGTACAAATGTCCCATGCACCTGGAATTAGACATGGCACAAAAGTCTGTGAAGTATTTTTGTTCTTGATAACATAAATAAATTGTTGCATAGTTTGCATTAGAAATCACCTCACAAATATACATGTATGCAATATTTTTGGTCGTATCCAAGGTAGTCATGTACTCATCATATGATCTCTTTGGATGCAAGGCGTATGATGCTATTGTGTTTTTGCTTTGGTGGCTCTTTTGCTTAGAAGCTTGTGAGCTCTTTCTTTGGGCACATATGCATGCTTCTCGGATCGAGGTAGCTATTGTGTATGCGGAACACTCTTGTGGCACATGGAGATATGAAATATACCAAGATGATGTGGTGTTACTCACAATGATGTAGTATGCAATATCTATGACTATCACGAATGTGCACAAGTGTCGTGGCCCGGCAATACTCAAATGGCTAGTCTCAATGGGAAAGCTACGCAAAGATGGTTCATAGGGTGACAATGCAATTGCAAGGTAGAATGAGCAAAGTGTCGTCGATGTTACCGTCCTTGCCGAAGTCGAGCGGTGGTGTTGTCAGAGTCTTGCCGTTCCAAGGTAGCCTAAACATCCAAGGAAACGGTGAAACCACAACTCAAGTATCGAAAGCAAATGGGGACAAACTTTTCAAACTCGGAGCGGGTAAGCGATGGTGGTTGCGGAAGATTGGTGGTGGTTTTAAGGATGGATGGGTGGGTTACCGGACGAAAATGGCGGTGGAGGAGTGCAAGGTGGGGTGGAGTGGAGGAAAAATGGCTGCGGGAGGCCGGATGTCCGGGCCAGGGGCCGGATGTCCGGGCCGGGCTGGATGTCCGGGGCACGTGCCGGATGTCCGTGGTGCCCGAGCCAGGAAGAATTCCTTGCAATCGGTGGTGTTGGGGCAAAAATTCGGCGGATTTTGCTGAAGAAAATTGGGGAAAAGTGGAGGAAAAGCTAGATCCACACGTGGCACAGCAAATCCATGGAACAAATTCAACAAAATCTTGCCAAATCAACAGATCACAAAAAAATTTTGGGGCTCTTTTTGTGGGGAATTTTTCGAAATTGGGAAGAACACGACAAAAACAAGCTAGAAGACGGGGTGTGGGGCTCCAAAATCGTGATCAACCTTGCTCTTGATACAAAGATGATGTAGGGTGGAACCCTAATCAGCGGATCTTTCACGTTTTGGAGGGTGGCACACGATGAACACGGGAAACACAAAGAGGAAGACGGGGAAAACACAAGAGGAAACACTCAATCAACACGAAGATGATCACACAAGCGCTAGATTCGCGATACAAAGTCGAGATCCATGATCCAAAGTCAACAACGGTGATACAGATAGTCTTCTCCCGGAGGAGGTCTTGATATCCCGTGGGATCTTCTCCGCGAAGGAGGTCCTGAATCCGTAGTGGATCTTCTCCGTAGAGGCGCACCGTCTCGTGGGAGAAATCCACACAAGTCTGAGAAATGAGCTAAACCACAGCTAACCCTAAACGGAATGGGGAAAGGAGTATATATAGTGTACGGGGCGAATGGGTACACGGGCCTCGGCCCAGGGGATGCGCGCAGGCATATCAGGGGCCGGACGTCCGGGTGTCGAGCCGGATGTCCGGGGCTTCGCGGGGCGCCGGATGTCCGGGGCCATGGGCCGGATGTCCGGGCTGGAGTGGATGCGCCTCGGGTGCTCTCTGGACAGAGGCGCCGGATTTCCGGGCCCGAGGCCGGATGTCCGGTCCATGCCTGGCCGGATGTCCGGGCCCTGTAGCTTCGGCTGCGGCTGGCCTTCTGTAGATGAATGCCCAGGGGCCGGATGTCCGGGCCAGGGGGCCGGATGTCCGGGGCCTGGAGCTTCTTTCTGCCCTTCTTGATGCATCAACTCGTCCATGAACTTGGGGACTTGTCCATCTTCAAGGCCTTCCCCAGTGTGGTCTTCTTCACACCTGAGCACACAAAGCATATCCGTTTGAGGTAGCAACCATGTCTCGCAAGATTCGTAAGGAAGTAGGGCTAGGAGTGACGTCACCTCGGTCTCGAAAGCTCTAGCACGAGCACGTGTCATCGGTCCTTGAGGCACTTGAGGAGGTGAAGGAGGGTCCATGGGGATGACCTTGGGATGCTCCGCATCAACTGCAGAGGTGGAGGACCATTACGAGGATGAGGTTGACCAAAATCAGAACTACGTGCAACAACCAGCACCACCACCACCAGGTCGTCCTCATGCATATCATCGCAATGGTAGGGCTGCACCACCACCTGAGGTACATGACCATCTTCCTAAACTGAAATTGAATATTCCACCATTTGAGGGTAGATATGTTCCTGATATATATCTTACTTGGGAGTTAGAAACTGAACAACATTTTACATGTTTACATTATCCCGAGGAGAGACGTGTTCCCGCTGCTGTTTGTGCTTTCACTAGTTTTGCATGTGTTTGGTGGTCTGAACATTGTAGATTATATCCTATTCCAGCTACTTGGGCTGCTTTGAAAACTGCTATGCGTACTCGTTGGGTTCCACCATATTATCAACGTGAATTACTTCAAAAACTGCAGCGCTTAAGACAAGGAAAAAATTCTGTAGAAGAATATTATCAGCAATTACAAACTGGCCTGATTAGATGTGGTATTGTTGAGGAGAATGAAGCTATGCTTGCACGTTTTATGGGTGGATTAAATAGAGAGATTCAGACCATTCTAGAGTATAAGGATTATACTAATATCACTCGTTTATTCCATCTTGCTTGTAAAGCTGAACGTGAAGTGCAGCATCGACATGCATTGGCGCGGACTAACTTTTCTGCAAGTCGACCTTCATCATGGACACCGCGTGCATCCTCTACTTCCACACATTCTACTGCACCGACACCTCCATCAGCTGTTACCTCCAGCCGATACAAGGAAGCAGGCACAACCACCATTATCTGCCAAGAGCACACCTATTGGGCCTGCACAGAGTTCTTCTTCTTCCATGGCATCAACAGGGCACACCAGTGATATTATTTGTCGTCGTTGTAAGGGAAGAGGACATTTTGCGAGAGATTGCAAATCTCAGCGTGTGATGATTGCTACTGAGGATGGTGGATATGAATCCGCTAGTGACTATGATGAGGAGACTTTGGCTCTTATTACACGTGAAGAACACGGCGGAGACGATTCTGATCATGAGACGCAATACATGGCTCCTGAAGATGCTAACAGGTATGAATGTTTAGTTGCTCAACGTGTTTTGAGTGTGCAGGTTACACAAGCTGAGCAAAATCAGAGGCATAATTTGTTCCATACAAAGGGAGTTGTGAAGGAACATTCTGTTCGCGTGATCATAGATGGAGGGAGTTGCAACAACTTGGCTAGCATGGAGATGGTGGAAAAGCTATCTCTCACCACAAGACCGCATCCACATCCTTACTACATCCAATGGTTCAACAACAGCGGCAAGGTTAAGGTAACACGTACTGTTCGTGTGCATTTTAGTATCTCTACATATGCTGATTATGTTGATTGTGATGTGGTACCTATGCAAGCATGTTCCTTATTACTTGGTAGACCATGGCAATTTGATAAAAATTCTGTACACCATGGTAGAAACAATCAGTATACTCTTGTTCATAAGGATAAAAATATTACTTTGCTTCCTATGACTCCTGATTCCATTTTGAAAGATGATATTAATAGAGCTAATAAAGCAAAACAGGAGAAACATAAGAGTGAAAATCAGATTGTGGCAAAAGAATTTGAGCAACAAATGAAGCCTAATAATAAACCATCTACTATTGCTTCTGAAATTAAATTGAAAAGTGCATGTTTATTTGCCACCAAATCTGATATTGATGAGCTAGATTTTAGCAAATCTGTTTGCTATGCATTTGTGTGCAAAGAGGCATTATTTTCATTCGAGGACGTGCCTTCCTCTTTGCCTCCTGCTATCACTAACATTTTGCAGGAGTTCGCCGACGTCTTTCCACAAGATGTGCCACCGGGATTACCGCCTATTCAAGGGATTGAGCATCAGATTGACTTAATTCCCGGTGCATCGCTACCCAACCGCGCACCATACCGTACCAATCCAGAAGAGACGAAGGAGATTATGCGTCAAGTACAGGAGCTACTCGACAAAGGTTATATACGCGAATCCCTTAGTCCTTGTGATGTTCCTATTATTCTAGTGCCGAAAAAGGATGGTACATTGCGTATGTGTGTTGATTGTAGAGGCATTAATAATATTACTATTCGTTATCGTCATCCTATTCCTAGGCTAGATGATATGCTTGATGAATTGAGTGGCTCTACAATTTTCTCCAAAGTTGATTTGCGTAGTGGATACCATCAAATTCGTATGAAATTGGGAGATGAATGGAAAACAACATTAAAAACTAAGTTTGGATTATATGAGCGGTTAGTCATGCCTTTTGGGTTAACTAATGCACCTAGTACTTTCATGAGATTAATGAATGAAGTTTTACGTGCTTTCATTGGACGATTTGTGGTAGTATACTTTGATGATATATTGATTTTTAGCAGATCTTTGGAGGAACATTTGGAACATTTACGTGCTGCTTTTATTGCTCTACGTGATGCACGTTTGTTTGGTAACCTTGGAAAGTGCACCTTTTGCACCGACCGAGTCTCTTTTCTTGGCTATGTTGTTACTCCACAGGGAATTGAGGTTGATAAAACCAAGATTGAAGCTATTGAGAGTTGGCCGCAGCCCAAAACGGTCACACACGTGAGGAGTTTCCTTGGCCTCGCTAGATTCTATCGGCGTTTTGTGAGAGATTTCAGCACCATTGCTGCACCTCTCAATGAGCTTACAAAGAAGGATGTGCCTTTTGTTTGGGGTACTGCACATGAAGAAGCATTCACGGTATTGAAAGATAAGTTGACACATGCTCCTTTACTCCAACTTCCTGATTTTAATAAGACTTTTGAGCTTGAATGTGATGCTAGTGGAATTGGGTTAGGAGGTGTGTTATTACAAGATGGTAAACCTGTTGCATACTTTTCTGAAAAATTGAGTGGGCCTAGTCTGAATTATTCTACTTATGATAAGGAATTATATGCTCTTGTTCAGAATTTGGAAACATGGCAACATTATTTATGACCCAAAGAATTTGTTATACATTATCTTTGAAGCACATTAAAAGTCAAGCAAAACTGCACCGTAGACATGCTAAATGGGTTGAATTCATAGAGACTTTCCCTTATGTTATTAAACACAAGAAATGAAAAGAAAATGTTATTGCCGATGCATTGTCTAGTCGTTATACTATGCTTTCACAACTTGACTTTAAAATATTTGGTTTGGAGACCATCAAAGATCAATATGTGCATGATGCTAAATTTAAAGATGTATTGCAGAATTGTAAAGAAGGGAGAACATGGAACAAGTTCGTCGTTAATGATAGATTTGTGTTTCGTGCTAACAAGCTATGCATTCCAGCTAGCTCTGTTCGTCTTTTGTTGTTGCAGGAGGCGCATGGAGGAGGATTAATGGGACACTTTGGCGTGAAGAAGACGGAGGACGTACTTGCTACACATTTCTTTTGGCCAAAGATGCGACGGGATGTTGAGCGTTTTGTTGGTCGCTGCACTACATGTCAAAAAGCTAAGTCACGACTCAATCCTCATGGTTTATATATGCCTTTGCCTATCCCTAGTGTTCCCTGGGAAGATATATCTATGGACTTTGTTTTGGGTTTACCTCGAACAAAGAAGGGGAGGGATAGCATATTCGTTGTCGTGGATAGGTTCTCGAAGATGGCACACTTTATACCATGTCATAAAAGCGATGATGCTGCTAATGTTGCTGATTTGTTCTTTCGTGAAATTATTCGCTTGCATGGTGTGCCAAATACTATTGTTTCAGATCGTGATACTAAATTTCTTAGCCACTTTTGGAGATGTTTATGCGCTAAGTTGGGGACTAAACTGCTTTTTAGTACTACTTGTCACCCCCAAACTGATGGACAAACTGAAGTAGTCAACAGAACTTTGTCTACTATGCTTAGGGCTATTTTGAAGAATAATAAGAAAATGTGGGAAGAATGCTTGCCTCATATTGAATTTGCATATAATCGTTCGTTGCATTCTACTACTAAGATGTGCCCTTTTGAAATTGTCTATGGTTTCCTACCTCGTGCACCTATTGTTTTGTTGCCTCTTCCATCTTCGGAGAAGGTTAATTTTGATGCTAAACAACATACTGAATTGATCTTAAAAATGCATGAGTTAACTAAGGAAAATATTGAGCGCATGAATGCTAAATATAAACTTGTTGGAGATAAGGGTAGAAAACGTGTTGTCTTTGCACCTGGAGATCTTGTTTGGTTACATTTGCGTAAGGATAGGTTTCCTAATT
This sequence comes from Secale cereale, assembly GCA_902687465.1. Taxonomy (NCBI): domain Eukaryota; kingdom Viridiplantae; phylum Streptophyta; class Magnoliopsida; order Poales; family Poaceae; genus Secale; species Secale cereale. The sequence continues at coordinate 407,078,435 of LR738710.1, forward strand.
TGCGCAAGTCAAAGCTAATGCCACGTGCTGATGGTCCTTTCAAGGTGTTAGTGAAAATAAATGATAATGCATATAAACTTGAGCTGCCTGTAGATTTTGGGGTTAGTCCCACATTTAACATTGTAGATTTGAAGCCTTACTTGGGTGAGGAAGATGAGCTTCCGTCGAGGACGACTTCAATTCAAGAAGGGGGGGATGATGAGGACATCACTAACAAGGTTACACCCACAGCTCCAACTGACACATATACAGGACCAATTACTAGAGCTCGCGCACGCCAATTAAATTACCAGGTACTTTCGTTTCTTGGTAATGAATCTAATGTTCATGAGAATATGATGTTGCCTAAATTGGATACATTTGTCTTGCTTACAAATGAAGGGCCTAGCTTGGACAAGAAGGTTGAACATTGGAGCAAGATCAAGCATGGAGATGATGGCATGCGCAAGGGGAACAAGAATGGAGTTTCAATTGATGATTTCAGGACTTTGAAGCCACCATAATGAGTGTGAGAAGCCTTGGACGAAATATACAAGATGCCACTTCATAAATTTCGTCCAGAGGCTATTATAGGTGCTGCGCCACCTTATTATTGGGCCAGGCCCATGTAATTTCGAAATACTTGAGTATAGGCTGTTTTTAGAGTCCGTATGTGTGGGGAAACAAGAGTTAGGGTTGGTTTCGGACCCCTCCATCAAGGGCCACGAAATTCCCCCCTCTTTCCCTCATATATACAGCCCTTAGGGCGTCGTTTAGACTTTGGGTTTTGTTTAGATTAAAGTTCGCCATAGCTGCAACTTCGCGTACTTCGTTTGTGTTCAACGACCAGACCAAGACGTCACAGAACCCCACTTGATCAATAAAGCTTTCCTCTTGAATTCGCAATATCCAGATTGCAATCTCAGTTTCTTGATTGTTCTTCATTTGCCTGCAGGAAACAGACCTTCGTGGTCCGGTTGATCGTGCTCCGGCGTGGTCAATAACCTCTCGGAGTTGGTTTAGCGATTGCTAAGGCGCGACGTCCTCGCACGTTCGTAGTCGGATCGTCAAAGTCCACTTCCTCCAAAACGATAGCCACCATCTCATCGAAAGACGGGACACCTTTGCCTCTATCATCATGTCATTCGCATCATGTTAACAACATTATATGTGTGAATTGTTGTTTGCTTAAAATTACTAAACATGCATATGGGGTTTTCCGGAATTGTTGTTGTTATTTCCGGCCTCATTAAAACTTGCCTAAATAGGTAGTTTGCTCTTGCTTCACCTCTTGACATGTTAACAAACATTTAATCTTGTCTTGTAAATAAACGAGAGTCAACTAAATAAATAACATGTGGTGTTTCGCCAATATGCAACTCGTTGCATATTGAGCTCCACTTAACTTGTAGTACTTGTTTGTGCACTTTGACATGCCATGCATAATTAAACCGGACATGCATCATACTTGGATGTGCATCGTATGCCATGTTTATGCTTGTGTGTTTACCGTGTTGTTTGCCTCTTTCCGGTTGCTTCTCTTGTTAGGTTCGGTTTCGTTCCGGAGTTGTGAGGATTCGCTCGACTATGTTGCTCCGTCTACTTCTTGGACTTGTTCCTCTCCCTCGCGGAATCCCAGGCAAGATGATCATACCCTTGGATACCTTTACTACCATTGCCATGCTTAGTTGTCTCGATGCTATCGTTATATGTCGCGCTACCCATCTTTTATGTCAGCCTCTCCTTGTTGCCATGAAACCTCTAACCTTTGACACCTTCCTAGCAAAACCACTGTTTGGCTATGTTACCCGCTTGCTCAGCCCCTCTTATAGCGTTGTTAGTTGTAGGTGAAGATGAAGATTCGTTCCAGGAGGGAACTTGTTGTTGTAATATCACAAATATCTATAATTATTATTAACACACCTATATACTGGGCATGGGTGGAAGGCTTGGCCTTTTGCTCGGTGTTTTGTTCCACTCATGCCACCTTAGGCGCCGATAAACCGGCATTATGTTCCTTGATTTTGCATTCCTTACACGATGGGTGGATGGGGACCCCTTGACAGTTCGTCTTTGAATAAAACTCCTCCAGCAAGGCCCAACTTTGGTTTCAATTTGCTCATAATAACAACTTAATTAATTAATTAATTGCATAGGGGGTCATGTCCCCGGGTTCTTAATCTACATAACAGGGGGGGGGCAATGCTGATGGTGTTGGTCCCAAACTAGAGACACTTGCGGTGCCACCCAGTTATCTGGGGTCTTCGGTTACTGTACGTAGTGCTCATCCGAACGTGGCCTGAGACGAGATGCGCGCGGCTACCATCAGGGTGTCGGCACGCCGGGAGGTCTTGCTGGACTTGTTTTACCATTGTCGAAATGTCTTGTGCACCGGGATGCCGAGCCTGATCGGATTTCCCTAAGATAAGGGGTGATGATATTATATTTATCACTTCAGCTAATCGTGAGAGCTTGTGATGGGCTAAGTTGGGACACCCCTGCAGGGTTATGATCTTTCGAAAGCCGTGCCCACGGTTATGTGGCAGATTGGAATTTGTTAATGTCCGGTTGTAGAAAACTTGACAGAGGATCCGAGATAAAACACACAACTGTGTGAGTAACCGTGACTGTCTCTTTTCACTTTGAGAAGAGAACACGGTGGGGTTATGTTTGACTCGTAGGTAGTTCAGGATCTTTAGCGATCACTACTAGTTTGCGACCGTTTGCATAGATGCTCATCTTATTCTTGTACTCGTAAGTTAGCCACCATATTATGCTTAGCCGCTGCTCCAACCTCACCACTTTACCTCTTCCTACCCTCAAAGCTTTGCTAGTCTTGATACCCATGGTTATGGGATTGCTGAGTCCTCGTGGCTCACAGATACTACAACACCAGATGCAGGTTCAGCCGAGAATGATGCAGGAGATGGATCAGAACTTCTGGGAGTTCCACGAAGAGTTTGGCCGTATGCTTGTGACGTTTTCGACGATCAGTAGTGGTTTCTACTAGGGGCGATTCTGACCTGTGGCTTTATGTTTTGGTGTCTTTCTTTTGGGTCTTCGCCCGTAGTCGGGTGGTGATGTTTTTGAATGATGTTTTGCTTATGTAATGCATTGTGTGAAGTGGCGAGTGTAAGCCAACTATCTCCTTTTGCATTTTCATCCCTCTTTTACATGAGTCGTGCAAACATACCAAACTTGAGATCATTCCAGAATGGGCTTATACCTTTAAGTCGTGCCTCGACACATAGGAGGTATAGTCCCATCCTCGGCGTTACAAGTTGGTATCAGAGCCTTCTCCGACCTAGAAGCCCCCACTGATTGATCGAATCGTTGACGGTTGAGTCTAGGCACACACTTGAAAATGTTTTGAGTCCTATATATATATCGGAGAGTAGGATTTCTTTTGCTCCTCATCTCTTTTCACTCTGGTGAGGACTCCTGACGATTACTCTTGTCTCTTCTACTCTCAAAAATGCACCAAATTTTTTTTAGGATCACGCGAGTATTGTTTAGATTGTTCCAATGTCTTTGTGACGAGAACATTGTTCTCAATGCCTCCTGTCATTTAGGGGTTGTGGCAGTGTCCCGGGGAGTTGAGCTCCGAGGTGTTGTCGTCACAAATATATCGCATCAGTTCTAGAATACTTAAGACGGCCGACATCAAAAACTCTCCTATGCGGTTAGTGGCAAGATAACCCCGACATCACCCAGTACTGGGGAGGTAGTTCGGGAGTATTGCCATTGCTTGTATAGTGGATGCGTTTCGAAGGTCCGAGGTAAACGGTTTCCGGAAATAACTGGTTATGTGTTGAAGGATGGATACAGCTGGATGTAGGATTAGAGTTGAGTGCGCGGTGCTTCCCCTGTATCCCCAACACCTGATTGCATAACTGGAAACTTTCGGAAATTAATAGGTGGGTTCATCCAGTAGATCATAGGCATTCTTCCAACGAATGCAGGTTACGGAGTTCGGGGTTCTACATTGAGTGAAGTGGTTTATGGGCGTTTGTTCTGATCGGGAGTTGCATCTTAAAGGGTCCTTGGCTATGCTGATCCGGGGATTGCAAAACCCTTTTGTAACACGTTCCATGAGCTTTCACCACGAATATGTCGAATGAAACTTCTATCTTGTATTTGTTCCATCTGCGCCTTGTTGTTTTTATTTGCCTTTTGTTCTCCCAAGTCTCTTCTCGTCAAGTTGATGTACCTACGGAATTCATTCGTTCAATCCTCTACTCGAATGATATTGTGTAGATTATGTTGCAACATATCTATCCTTTGTTTTTTTTTTATTCTGGTATTCGAGTTGCTTCGATGTCAAGTGTTGATTCCATACCTTTCTTAATCGGTGTTCTCATATTTCTAAGGGAGTGCTAGTCCTTCTTGATCAATCAAGATTTTCATGTTAATCCTTTTTCATCCGGTGTGCTTTCTCTTCAAGTTATTCCATACGGACGCCGTTGAGAAATCTGACGATTTGTCTGTTTCATTTATCCCAAGTTGTCTTTGTTTTTCCCACCCCCCCACCCTTCTTCTCCTCGGAGCCAGAAATTCTAAAATGAAATATCCATTTTATTAATGGATGTTTCTTCATTCATTTCCTTCAATGTTCTTATCCGGTGATCTCTCAGGAAGATGCTCAAGAGCTTCAAGTTCATCATTCTCCGTTCTCGTTTCTTCTCTGGTGGATGTAATTCAAGATTTCGGTGTTGATCTTATCCTTTTCCTCATTTCACAACGCTTTCTTATTCCGGTGCACCAATTAATCATTCTCCTCTTGCTATTCATATCCGGAGTGCTGAAGAATCATAATTCCATTCTTAATCCGTTCAAATTATTTTGAGCATTGTCATCTTATTCAAGCCATTTAATTCAACCGGTGCAATATCTCTTAAGCAATCTTTTTCAATGGTGATTTCTTTTGAGTGGGCCCTAACCCACAGGTTTTTCTCCAGGATCTTACCTGACTCTTCTAATTTTTTCTGGAGTTATACTCAAATTCTCTTTAAAGTGTGACGTAAGAATGATTCCCATCAGTCACATGCCTTCTCCAAGATCGCTTTCAAATTCTTTTTCATCATTGGTTCAACCTTTTTAATTCTTCATTACGGAGGGCCTATACAATTCATGGTGTTGTATCTCATCGTCTTCTCAGATTTTGAAGACCTGAAGATGAGTTCCTCTTGAATCCTTACCCGGTCTTCTCAAGGTTCGTGGTTCTAGCTTCATGTCATCCTCATAATTGTTTCGATTGTGAGGAATTATTTTATACCCATCCGAAGCATTTCATGAATTCTTTTTTTTGTGATCCTTCGAAGGCCATCATTTGATGAGGACATCACTAACAAGGTTACACCCACAGCTCCAACTGACACATATACATGACCAATTACTAGAGCTCGCGCACGCCAATTAAATTACCAGGTACTTTCGTTTCTTGGTAATGAATCTAATGTTCATGAGAATATGATGCTGCCTAAATTGGATACATTTGTCTTGCTTACAAATGAAGGGCCTAGCTTGGACAAGAAGGATGAACATTGGAGCAAGATCAAGCATGGAGATGATGGCATGCGCAAGGGGAACAAGAATGGAGTTTCAATTGATGATTTCAGGACTTTGAAGCCACCATAATAAGTGTGAGAAGCCTTGGATGAAATATACAAGATGCCACTTCATAAATTTCGTCCAGAGGCTATTATAGGTGCTGCGTCACCTTATTATTGGGCCAGGCCCATGTAATTTCGAAATACTTGAGTATAGGCTGTTTTTAGAGTCCGTATGTGTGGGGAAACAAGAGTTAGGGTTGGTTTCGGACCCCTCCACCAAGGGCCACGAAATTCCCCCCTCTTTCCCTCATATATACAGCCCTTAGGGCGTCGTTTAGACTTTGGGTTTTTTTAGATTAAAAGTTCGCCATAGCTGCAACTTCGCGTACTTCGTTTGTGTTCAACGACCAGACAAAGGCGTCACAGAACCCCACCTTGATCAATAAAGCTTTCCTCTTATATTCGCAATATCCAGATTGCAATCTTAGTTTCTTGCTTGTTCTTCGTTTGCCTGCAGGAAACAGACCTTCGTGGTCAGGTTGATCGTGCTCCGGCGTGGTCGATAACCTCTCGGAGTTGGTTTAGCGATTGCTAAGGCGCGACGTCCACGCACGTTCGTAGTCGGATCGTCAAAGTCGACTTCATCCAAACGATAGCCACTATCTCATCGAAAGACGGGACACCTTTGCCTCTATCAAGTGGTATCAGATTTCCAGGTTGCTCGGTGAGATTTTACAGTTTTTCATAGTTTAGATCGAGTCTGTTCTTCATACCTATAGTCCACGAAAAAGCCAAAGAAAAATTAGGGTTAGTTCATCCCATCCGAACCAATCTGAGCCTTTGCATAATCTTTTCTGTATTTGCTTTGTTGAATTTACGGTTGCATCGTCGTGTCAAGTTGCTGGTCTTAGCGTCTAGTTCTTTAGAGTTTCGAGTTCTGTTCACAGTTTGTCACGTCGCCGCCGCACCATATTCATCGCCGCTGCCATACCACTACCGCTGCCATATCCCACCACCGCCACCACATACCACCACCGCTGCCATAACCTACCACCGCTGCCATATCCTACCACCATATATCCACAACAAATCCGAGTTCTTTTCATATTAGGTTTGTTCTCGAGATCCATCTAGGTTTCGGTTTCGTGTTTCCTTGCCTGCGTAGGTCTCGAGAAAAAAAAAAGTCTGGAGACCCCCGGGCAGTTTTTAGGCCAAAATTTCGACAGGTGAAAATATTTTTTCCCTATCCTATTTTTGGGCTTTTCTGAGTCTTTTGAGACACGTGCCACCATACTGATTTTTTACCGCACTTTTTCGTCGTCGCTGCCCTGATTCCGAAAAAAAAAAATTTCGTCAAAAAAATTTCATGCCTATCATCTTAGTTTGACTTGGGAAGTGTTTTGAGACACTCGCCATTATAGTGATTTTCGGCAAAAAAAAAGCAGCGCAAAAAAAAAGAGCGAAAAAAAAATAGGCGAAAAAAAAAATTCAGAGTGTGCTTTCCCCTTGATTACGTGCAGCGCCGTGATTTTGTTAGTGTTCTAGGCTCGCGTCTCTAGTACGGTCTAGCCTAGGACCAGCACAGTACCGTCGTTGAGCGTTTATTCACCTTTGCATCTCTGAATTGATTATTGCTGACCCTTTTTGCTACCATATTATAAGCCTTCCCAGCTCCACATACATCTACATCGTGCGTTTGACTCTCCCTGGTAATCGCTCTATCCAAGCTTTGAGAGTTTTGACTACATCGGTTGCCGATCACCACCTGCTGCTGGGTAAGAACTGGTAAGAATTTGAGATTTGCTTGACGGATTTGTGACACCCGCCACCACCACCACTTGTTAGTAGTCTGTAGGATCATATTCTTGTGTGTTTCTATTGCTGCTAACCATGCCAGGATCACAAGTCGACGAGACTGACTGGGAGAACTTGACGAACAAGGAGCTTCATGATAAGTTTCAGGAAATGATGAGTGTACAGGTGCAAGATGTGCTAAACACATTGGACGAGGCCATGGAGAAGATAGATGGCATGGAGAAGACGTTTGAAACAAAGCTGGATAACAAGTTTGCTGAATTGCTTGCGTGTTTGCCACCACCACCGGCTGCTGCAGCTGTCCCACCTCTTCAACAACAACAACAACAACAACAACAACGCCGACTTCCGAATCAAGTGGGACGAGCACAGCGCGTTCCCCTTGAGACTGGTCAAGCTTCTGTTGCTGCTGTTGATGTTTCTGTAGCTCCTGCTGCTACTGCAGAGGTGGAGGACCATTACGAGGATGAGGTTGACCAAAATCAGAATATTTCTTCGTTCTCAGTTTTCAACTTTGTCCTCCAAAATATTCTTCATTGATGTCTCTTCGTTCGTCTCCATATTCTTACGGTGGCTCGTTCAAGTTTACTCTTCCTTGTTATCGTAGTAATTCACTCGTTCTTTTCATAATCCTACCGGTGGTTCGTTGAAGATTTATCCAAGGTTGTGCTAGACCTCTCTTTAATTCTTTGCAACGAGAATAAGTAGTATGCCAAATCCATTGCTTGTCGCCAATTTAAATTGGTGAAGGATATGCATAACATAAATCTTATTCTAGTTTCTTCCAAGAGGTTAATCCCTTTCTGAGTTTGTTCAGAAGGAATATATCCTTGGTTCTAAGTTGTTCGTCTTGTTCCCCGGTGTTCTAAGCTCCCTCAATAATCTTGTCACAAAGCTGCATCTAATTCACCGCAGGCCTTGAATCTTATTCTTTCATCTTTCACTTCTCATGCTTTCATCACCGGAGTTCTCATGGTGGTTCATCATCATTTAATTCATCCTCGAAGTCTTCATCAAGATTCTTGTTGGAGCTCAAGCATTCTTCATCATGCTTTCCAAGTGCAATTCTTGCTCCCTTATCTGTTGAGATGGTGTTATGTCATTCTTGACAATTCCTTCATGTTTTATGATTCACGACTTATCAAGAATGAGATATTTAAAACCATCATTTTCCTTGTTCAGGAGATCTTTTCAACCATTCAATTATTCGTTGGAGTTATCTTGGGTTATATTCACATAAAAGCTTTCCGTCAGAATCGATGCTATTATGCTGCTTATAAATGACCAAAAATTCTTCATTTATCATTCCGGCGAAATAAGTTTATCGTCTCCTTGTTGATCTCAATGCAATCAATCGTTTCCGTTAGTGGCCGGTTGTCACCTCATAATTTTGAGATGTTTTCCATAAGCCCACATCAAGCTTATTCGTTTTCGTTGTTGATTTTTTTAAATCAACTCCGTTCAAACCTTCTTCGTAAGGATGCTCTTTCAAATTCAATTTCGAGAGAAGTTGTCATTTTCTTCTCCGTTCTTTCTTCCCAACGATCTTGCATATATTATTTCATTCCGGAGGCATTGTGATGTTGATCTCTCCAAACCATCATCTCGTTTTTATCGAGATCATGTTCTTTTCCTTGTTTATCTATTTAACTGGAGTGTTGTGCCCAACGTTCGAGTTCTCTCATCTTATCTAAGTTTTGCCTCTCTTTTCAACCGGAGTGCTGTCTGAAGCCTTCCTTACCCCTTGTGCCATCTTTTCAATTGTCCCAGAGGCTGTGTGTTGTTGTTTTCATCAAGTGTCATTCCATCTCCTCAAGTTCTGTTCAATTCCTTCCATTTTCAGACGGAGTGCGGTCCAAATTATGTCATTCTTATTCCTTGGCTATACCGTTGCAGTTTCATATTCTTTTGGTTCGTAAACTCTTGTTTCATGTCTTTCAACCTACAAGGTTCTCGTATGTACCTTGTTCCTCTTTTCTAACGGAGTGCTCTCAACTTCGTTCATCTCCGTTGTATTCTTTCTTCCAAGATTGTTCAACCTCTCAAGGTTCTTTGGTTTTCACTCGTTTGTCAAAGAAGCAACTTTGTTTTACCTCTTCCTCTTCCGTTTTTATCCGGTGCCATCTCTAGGATCTCGGGTCGAGATCCTCTGTTAGTGTGGGAGAGTTGTGACGCCCGAAGACCGACGTCCCAGAGGATTCCAGATGTTCCGGGTTCTCCCGTGTGTTTCATTTGTGCTTGTGTTATTTATTTTGCATTGCATCATGTCATCATGCCATCATGACTTTAATTTTGCATCTCAACTTAAATAAATCGTGTGCACCTTCGGTCCATTTAAATCGAGGGAAGGATGACTTCTCTTTATAACATATCCTCCTAATATTATGGAGCTATTATAAATAATTATTACTTTTGTTTGGGATTCACCATAACACACTTGCATATTTTCTCCATGCCTTTTGTATCTCAATTCTTGATCTCAAAATTTGCCCATAAATCCTTTCGTCATTTTCCCGAGCTCCATAAAAAATTCTCAACATTTTTGGACATACCAAATACCCACTTCCTTCTCAAACTCATTTGAATTAAATTCAAATGAGTTTGAGATCAACTTCACAATCATGCCACTTCTATTTTTCCTGGATAAGGCTCATTTTTGCGAGTTCGAAAAAATTAACCCCCCTTCCCAAATTATTTTTCCTAACCTTTTCTTCCTTTTCTAAATTATGTTTATTTATTTAGTAGAAGAGTTAGAAGTTGCGGAGTGAGAGAGAGTAGCACAACCCATCCGACCCATCAACCACTGTGGCCCAAGGCCCAGACAAACCCCTGTCTTAACCCTAGTTACCCCGTCACTCAGCCGATCCCCTCCATCGTTCCCTCTGCGCCGCCACACAGCCCCCGCGCCCAGCTCGTCCGCTCGCCATGGCCGCCCCGCCGGACCCTCCCGCAGAACCGGGTCTCCGCCTTGCCGCCGGTGGTGATGATCGTCGCCCCGCTCCATCTTGTCCCCGTCCCCTGCTCCTCCCCGATGCCATGGCCGCGCCAAGCCCCATCGAGCGCCCCCGTGCTAGCCCTCAAGCACGTCTCCTGTGCTCTTCCCCCGCCTCAGACACGTCGCCGGCGATCCCTTCGCTGGAGCACGCGCCCGAGTCCGCTCGACACCGCCGGCCACCGTGACCGCCTCCACTGCCATGGGACGTTATCGCTTCCTCGAGCTCCTCCTCAAGCTCCCTTCTGCACCTGACCGCGCCTCCTCCTCTCTTCGTTCTGCCCGCGACCTCACCTGGGCTCACCTCCCGCGGCTACAGCGTCACCCCGCCCGTGACCGTAGGCCGACGCCATGGTCGGCCTCAACTTCTCCTTCGCGTCACCATCTCCCTTGCGTCGTTGCCGCCTTCCTCCTCGCCGCTGTGACCTCGCCTGCCTCTCCTCATCGTCGCTCCGGCCATCTCCGGCCCGGGTCAGGAGGGATCCGGTTGAGGTCCGCCCCAGCGTCGTCTCTGCCCTGGTATCTTCCTCCTCGCCATGGATGGACCTCCATGTGTGCCTCGTGCTGACCTCACTCAAGCCATGTCTGCTCACCCGAGCCTTACTCCCTTCGGTAATTTCCCGGCCACTGTTGGTGCTAATGCACCGAAGCCACAAGTTCGTTGCATCCACCAGTACTAAGCGCCGAGTACCACCGAACCATGGTTACACCAAGTATACGACTACAACCAGTGATGCGTCAAGTACCTCAACAACTATCTCCGAAATCGCCAAGTACCTTGACCACAAGTGTGCGACTACGCGGATTCGCCAAGTACCTCTGCGAACGACTACACATGGGACCCATCAAGTTCATCTACGAGCATGTACGACTACCGTCGCCGAAGACCCGTGTACGACTACATATCCGGGACGCGACAAGTACCACGACGACCATTGCTTGCCATGTTCGACTACCCTCGCCATGTACAACTACCGCCGACGTGAACAACTACTTCCACTACCGTCGCCGAAGACTCGTGTACAAGTACCGTCGTCGTGTACCACTACTTCCACGACGCTCGTGAACGACTACTTCCACTACGATCTTGATCCTCCCGGAAACGAACGTTCCGAAGGTATAACCCCGAGACGATGACCCATGGAATGCATGTGTTGTATGAGATGTTTCCCTTGTGTGCACCGTGCCGTTTTGTCTTTTGTCATGCTCCTCGTTTGCCTTGGCGGCAACCCGTGGGAACCCGGTGACGGGATCACCCCACCATTCATCTTGTTCGGCTTGCTCACGCCACCTTTTCTTTTGCACCGGTCTCTCAACGAGTTACCGGAACCGAGATGTTGCCGTTGCATCATTTTCGGATCGTTGCCGTGGCACCCTTTCTTTCCACCACGGTGACAAATACTTCATATCTCTTCTTGTTAACTTTTAATAAAATTGCATAAACTTGATCATGTCATCCGCATCATGTTAAAAACATTATATGTGTGAATTGTTGTTTGCTTAAAATTACTAAACATGCATATGGGGTTTTCCGGAATTGTTGTTGTTATTTCCGGCCTCATTAAACTTGCCTAAATAGGTAGTTTGCTCTTGCTTCACCTCTTGCCATGTTAACAAACATTTAATCTTGTCTTGCAAATAAACGAGAGTCAACTAAATAAATAACATGTGGTGTTTCGTAAATATGCAACTCGTTGCATATTGAGCTCCACTTAACTTGTAGTACTTGTTTGTGCACTTTGCCATGCCATGCATAATTAAACCGGACATGCATCATACTTGGATGTGCATCGTATGCCATGTTTATGCTTGTGTGTTTACCATGTTGTTTGCTTCTTTCCGGTTGCTTCTCTTGTTAGCTTCGGTTTCGTTCCGGAGTTGTGAGGATTCGCTCGACTATGTTGCTCCGTCTACTTCTTGGACTTGTTCTTCTCCCTCACGGAATCCCAGGCAAGATGATCATACCCTTGGATACCTTTACTACCATTGCCATGCTTAGTTGTCTCGATGCTATCGTTACATGTCGCGCTACCCATCTTTTATGTCAGCCTCTCCTTGTTGCCATGAAACCTCTAACCTTTGACACCTTCCTAGCAAAACCACTGCTTGGCTATGTTACCCACTTGCTCAGCCCCTCTTATAGCGTTGTTAGTTGCAGGTGAAGATGAAGATTCGTTCCAGGAGGGAACTTGTTGTTGTAATATCACAAATATCTATAATTATTATTAACACACCTATATACTGGGCATGGGTGGAAGGCTTGGCCTTTTGCTCGGTGTTTTGTTCCACTCATGCCACCTTAGGCGCCGATAAATCGGCATTATGTTCCTTGATTTTGCGTTCCTTACACGATGGGTGGATGGGGACCCCTTGACAGTTCGTCTTTGAATAAAACTCCTCCAGCAAGGCCCAACTTTGGTTTTAATTTGCTCATAATAACAACTTAATTAATTAGTTAATTGCATAGGGGGTCATGTCCCCGGGTTCATAATCTACATAACAGGGGGGCCAGTGCTGATGGTGTTGGTCCCAAACTAGAGCCACTTGCGGTGCCACCCAGTTATCTAGGGTCTTCGGTTACTGTACGTAGCGCTCATCCGGATGTGGCCTGAGACGAGATGCGCGCGGCTACCATCAGGGTGTCGGCACGCCGGGAGGTCTTGCTGGACTTGTTTTACCATTGTTGAAATGTCTTGTGCACCGGGATGCCGAGCCTGATCGGATTTCCCTAAGATAAGGGGTGATGATATTATATTTATCACTTCAGCTAATCGTTACAGCTTGTGATGGGCTAAGTTGGGACACCCCTGCAGGGTTATGATCTTTCGAAAGCCGTGCCCGCGGTTATGTGGCAGATTGGAATTTGTTAATGTCCGGTTGTGGAAAACTTGACAGAGGATCCAAGATAAAACACACAACTGTGTGAGTAACCGTGAATGTCTCTTTTCACTTTGAGAAGAGAACACGGTGGGGTTATGTTTGACTCGTAGTTAGTTTAGGATCTTTAGCGATCACTACTAGTTTGCGACCGTTTGCGTAGATGCTCATCTTATTCTTGTACTCGTAAGTTAGCCACCATATTATGCTTAGCCGCTGCTGCAACCTCACCACTTTACCTCTTCCTACCCTCAAAGCTTTGCTAGTCTTGATACCCATGGTTATGGGATTGCTGAGTCCTCGTGGCTCACAGATACTACAACACCAGATGTAGGTTCAGCCGAGAATGATGCAGGAGATGGATCAGAACTTCTGGGAGTTCCACGAAGAGTTTGGCCGTATGCTTGTGACGTTTTCGACGATCAGTAGTGGTTTCTACTAGGGGCGATTCTGACCTGTGGCTTTATGTTTTGGTATCTTTCTTTTGGATCTTCGCCCGTAGTCGGGTGGTGATGTTTTTGAATGATGTTTTGCTTATGTAATGCATTGTGTGAAGTGGCGAGTGTAAGCCAACTATCTCCTTTTGCATTTTCATCCCTCTTTTACATGAGTCATGCAAAGATACCAAACTTGAGATCATTCAAGAATGGGCTTATACCTTTAAGTCGTGCCTCGACACGTAGGAGGTATAGTCCCATCCTGGGCATCTTGTTCTTCTTGGTGTTGACGTGCTCGCTCTTGTCGTTGTTGGCGTAGTCTTTGCCGTTCTTGTGCTTGCTCAAATGTAGCTTGGTTTTGACGATGTCGACTTTCTTGTTCGTCGAGTAAGTCTTGGGAGCTCTTGTCATGAAGTGGATTCCGGTTGTCATGACTAGCTTGACGTGCGGCTTGACGAAGAGTGTTGGATGTAGGGGTACTTGAGCCGTCCGTTGAGTCGATGTGGCGACTTGAGCGGCTTCATCTTTGAGAAGATGTTGAAGAAGAACGTCGGTTGACTATCAAAGTCCGTAGCGCATCGAATTGAGTAGCCATGTTGGTGTTCATGATGTCGAATTGCTCTCTTGTTCTTACTTCAAATTGACGCGCGTCGGCGGCGACTTGCTCAATGTGTTCACGCATAGCTTCACTTTCTTGATGGAGAGCTCGTTCGACACCGAAGAGATGTAGTTTGGTGACATAGTTGTTCGATTCTTGAGGATCTTCGAAAAGCGGGTTCGTAGATGTACTTGGTCTATCCATCGTCACAAGCAAGTATGTGAGTGGGAGAAAGGAGAAGACAATACCAAATGTACCTTGACCGACGTTGATAATGGATCAATGATCACTCAATAATGTAACCCGGAAATAGCACTATTGGTACCAAGTCTTGTCGATTCTCACACCTACACAAGTAAATCTTTTAGAGGAGCTTGGTTAGGATGGTGGCAAATATTCAATGCAAAAAGTGAGGAAGATTGAATGATGTTGAAAATGATTCACAATCGGCTCATGCAACAAGTAGATCACAAGCAATAGGTAGCACACGGAACACATGCACGGATAGATAAATGTGGTTGTGCAACCAAGGTGAGAGAAAAATGTGGAAAACCACGGAAAATGCTCGTGTTGCACAACGCTAGAGAGACGCTAACCGATTGCTTAATAGGCGGATACGCACTTGTGCACGACCTATAAGAACAATGTAGCGACTTCCTATCACAAGTATGCTATGAGTGTACGATGTGCCGATGCTTTAGCACAATGATGATGTATTGCTATATCATATGATCTGTTTGGATGCAAGGCGCTTGATGCTATTTATGCTTTTTCTTATAAGCTTTGTATGGCTCTTTGGCTTAGAAGCTTGTGAGCTCTTTCTTTGGCCACTTACGCATGCTTCTTGTATCAAGGTAGCTATTGTGTATGCGGAACACTCTTGTGCCAGACGGAGATATGATGATGTAGTATGCAATGTCTATGACTATCACTAATGTGCACAAGTGTCGTGGCCCGGCAATACTCAAATGGCTAGTCTCGGTAGGAAAGCTACGCAAAATGGTCGATGATGGTCTATCAATGCAATTGCGAGGTAGTAAGCGAAGTGTCGTCAATGTTACCGTCCTTGTCGAGGTTGAGAGGTGGTCTTGTCGATGTCGTTCCGCTCTGAGATAGCCGAAACACAAACGGAAACGGAGAAAACCACAACTCAAATGATCCAAGACACATAGAGGTAAAACCTTAGTGATGTTGGATAGATAAAGGTTGTGGGAGGACGTGTCGAGGGTGTAACGGAAGGGTGTCTAGGTTTTATGCGTGGCGGAAACTGGGTGCGAAAGACTGCAAAATGCAGTTTCGTCAGGCGGAGCTGGATGATCCGGTTGTTCGGCCGGATGATCCGGATGGAGCCGGATGATCCGGGTGGATGTCCGGATGATCCGGGTTTGTCAAATCTACTCGGGAAGAATTTGGGGAAAAGGAGGAAAAATGATTTTTCTCGGATTTTCGGTGGTTTTTGAGGGTGGGGAGGTGGGGAAAAGGATGATCCACTTGTCACACAAGTCAACCACAGATCACAAACAACAAAATCTCATCAAAACACACAAATCACAAAAAAATGTGGGGCTATTTTTGTGGGGATTTTCGAATTTGGACGAAAAACAACAAAAACAAGCTAGAAAACAAGGTGTGGGGCTCCAAATTAGTGATCGACCAAGGCTCATGATACCATAGATGATGTAGGGTGGAACCCTACGTGGCTGATCTTTCACGAATGGAGAGGATCCCACAAGGAACACGATGAACATGGGGAGATAACACAAGAGAGACAAGGGAAAAACACTTAAATCAACAAACTTAGGTCAACAAATGCTAGATCCGGGTACACAAAGTGCGATACACGGTACACGATCAACTAAAGACGATACAAGTGGCGGTAGTCATCTCCATGAGGAGGTCTTGATGATATCCCGTGGGATCTTCCCCGTAGTGGAGGTCTTGAATCCGGTGGATCTTCTTCGAGGAGGCCGCGGTCTCGTAGGAGAGGAACCACTAAGGTTTTGGTATGAGCTAACACAAAGCTAACCCTAGATAGTTTAGGTAGAGTGCTATATATAGGCTAGGAGGGGCGAAGGGGTACATGGGCCTCGGCCCAAACATCATGCACGCAGGCACTGTCCTGATGATCCGGACGTTCGTCCGGATGATCCGGGATTCGGGGGTCCGGATGATCCAGGGCGGCGGCCGGATGATCCGGACGTGTCTGATCTGATGCGGGTGGTCCGGATATCCGGGACTTGGTCCGGACGTCCGGGTTCGTCCGGATGATCCGGGCTGGGGTCCGGATGATCCGGCTTCAGCTTGAGCTCTCTGGTGTCCTTGGGCACATTGGCTGGATCGTCCGGACGTTTGTCCGGATCATCCGGGCCTCGGACGGATCGTCCGGGATATCGTCCGGGCATGCTGAGGCTTGGCTGTTTTTCTCCTCCTTCTTCCTCATTCGATTCTTCTTGTTCCTTGGCTTCTCCATGGTTGCTCCCGAGGTTCCTGAGTATGCAAAGAGTCTCTGATGAGGGTAGCAGCCATGTCTCATGTGAACCAAAGTGGCGTAGAGAGAGGAGTGAAGTCACCTCGGTCTCGAGAGCTCGTGCTCGAGCACGTATCATGGGTCCACTTGGCACTTGGTGAGGCGAAGGTAGGTCCATGGGGATGACCTTGGGATGCTCCGCATCAGTTATCCTGACATCTTGCTAGTGGTATTGTATTGTTGTGTTGCTACTAGTATTAATTTACTTGAAGAAATGCACTTGTAGTACGTAGCAGAGTAGTACTTGGCTTGACGACACATCATACTAATTAACTCGATTCTTGATGCATGTGTGAGCTAGCCCTACACGATGAACAGTGCCAAAGTGATCTACCTGAAGACAAGGCCTCAGTCGATGCACTGAATGGCTCCAGCAACGTCTGCATCACATTTGAGGCTTTGCTCCAGGAGCACTTCAACTTCTGTTGCCTCTCCTGCAAGGTCATTTAATCAATCATGAGTACTTAAGCAGCACTAATTAATTGGTACGGGCCTAAGGTCTTCATCCAGATTAGTGTGTTGTCATCTCTATTTCTATCATGCTACTGTTTTGCAATTGTCATGAGAAAGTCCTTTATCTTTGCACGTTACATCATTGCAGCCTATGATACATGCCAATGCGGGAATTGAGCTAATTGGCACTGATAAAATAAACTAATACCTCCTTTTAAGCAAGGCTATTATGTTGCTAACTTTACCCAGTCAGATAATGCGGATGCTTCTATTTGTTAGTCTATGTTTCATCAACTACTATTACAGTAATCTCACTTTCTCAATATATGTGCCAACACGGATGCTCGATTTCAGTGGAACTGCACAAAAACTTTGGGTGGTTCATTGCCTCGACTGCTTCCTTCCTTTCCTGTCAGTCGCTTATCTCGGCTTCCAGTCAAAGGAAGTACTAATTTTTATGCTTCATCACACAGGTTAGTACATGTCTTCATCCTGATTATTGTGCTTGTCATATCTATTGGTAATTTGGTATTGTGCTACTTTTGGCCGATTTCATAAAGGAGTAACTTGGAGCCTGAACTTACAGGCAACTCATTACATTGGCCGATTTCAGTACAACTGCACAAAAAGAAAAGATGGACAAATAATTATGTTGCTACTTTGTTGTACTCCAAACTTCACCCAGAAGTGTCAGAGTGAGCTCCAACAATATTTCTTAGCGCATAGCCTAGAAAAACGCAGCATAATCTTTTGTCCCAACTTGCACTTTTAGGTTATCAACACGTATGCTGGTAGCGAAATGTATTCCATGGAGTCTAAAGATTCCAGACAAGTTGGTAGAGGCATATAATCATATGGCACCTAACCAGTGTGCATGCCTGGGATGCCTCCATTTCAGTTTAACTACACAAAAAGTAGTTGGATGAAAGTAGTGGCCAAGTTGTTCAAACCGCTCGCGGCATTGAGGCCACTATCATGAGGATAAACCTGCAAGCAAATTTCAGATGGTCTATGTTGCCTCTTATGTACTCGAAAGTTTGCTCAGCCCAGCATTAATTTTAGCAAGTACCACTGAGCGAACACCACTTACCAGTATGTACCCTACGTAATTAAAGTGTGTTGATGGATGATATTGGCATGTGTTGTCTCAATCATTTGGATGCGTAAACATGTTGAACTTGTGTATTCTGAATATTTTTGTGAATGTTAGATATGAATATTGGCTTGTGATATTTGAATCATTTGGATGCATAGACATGTTGTACTAGTCTATACATGAATGTTTTGAGTTGTTGATTGTGAATGTTGGCTATGAATATGAACGTATCATGTGAACCTGAGTTTGATCTGAATGTTTACGTTTTCTGTTGTACTTGTGTGTGAACTTGTTAGAATGTATACTGTGGGATTGTTAGAATGTATACTGTCAGATTTTGACGTGCCCAAACCAGCAGCGCGGCGTACAATTAAATGAAGAAAGAGAGGGTTGAGTATCATATTATGATACCGTACGGAATTAAGTTACTGCCACTATGGTTAGTCTTAGGCCTTGTTCGGTTCAACCTCCTCCCAAGGGGTTTGGAGAGGAATGGAGGGAAATTTGGCTTGTACATGATTTAATACCCCACAATTCGTGTTAATGTATGTATATTGTGGGCATGTTATTTAACCCCTCATTTTGCCATGCTACGACCAATGTCAGTGTCTGCATGTAGTACACCATCCTCTAATTTGGTGGATGCCAAGTTGGCCCGAAAAGGAGCTATAAGTATTTTCTAGTTGAATTTTTTTACCGATGAGGAGCCATAATTAAGCTGGAGGCATCTCTTATTTTCTTTCGAATGGGCAATAAGCTGGAGAGCAGGAGAGTGTCTCTAGTGGGTTACCTCTCGTGTTAAGGCCATCCAGTACGAAACATGGGCAGCCGACTGGGCCGATACAAAAGCCTATCCATCTTAAAGCCCATATTTCTTGAAGAAGGGGTGATCCCAGAAAAACCCTCCTTCCTCCACGCTACCACTTATACTTCGGCTCGCTGGACACTCCAGCTTCCGTCGCCCCACAACTCCCCCCGCTCCCCATATTCCTCACTCATACAGAAGACCCCCGATCACCTTCTTCCTCACTCGTATAGAAAACGCCTGCTCCTCTTCTTCCACTACTACAGAAAATCCCAACCCTTATATTTCCCCACTCGCACTACCACTAGGCTTGTCTCTGGCTACTCTACTCAAACCTGTGAGCTTGGCGTGACGCCCGCAAGGAAAATGGAGTCGGCAGGCCCCAGCACCAAGAAGATGAGGCTCTCGCACCCGGTAGCGTGGGGAGAATCGGAGACCCCCCCCCCATACGGATCTCAGGAGCCCATAGAATCTCTGTTGGACCACATCAGCGATCTCCCGAACGATATCCTTGGGGAGATCATCTCGCTTCTCCCCACCCAGGATTGCTGTCGCACACATGTCCTCTCAACTCGGTGGCGCCCTCTATGGCGCACCGCCCCCCTCAATCTCAATTATCGCCAGATATCTGTCCTTCCTTAATTTGATCTCCTTAGAGCCATTGTCTCCTCTCACCAGCAGGGCCCCGTTCAACGCATATGCATCCCGACACGCTACCTGCTGTCCATACCCTACATGGTAGACTCTTGGCTGACATCCCCTGAATTCGAAAAACTCCAGCAGTTTGAGTTCTACCATTACCACGAAAGTTTCATACCATGAACCAAACACCAAGAATTTGTGCCCACACAATTGTTGTCCATCTCGTGGTTTTCCTCCTCTCTCCACACCGCCACCTTCGCCCGGTGCCATCTTCCAGACAATCTGGTACAAATGCTTCGACTCCCACTGCTAAAAAAACTTTCGCTTGTGGTGGTTTATCTGTCAAAGGCCTCACTACACAGCATCATCCACTCAAGTTGCCCTACCCTGGAGCGCTTGCTGATTGTTTTGGGAATAGAAATCCCTATCAGTTGTCTCCAAATAAAGCCGCCTCACCTTAAATGCATTGCAATTTGTTTTGAAGGACATCAGCTCATCATCAAAGATGCCCTTTCACTTCAAAGGTTGCTTGTTATAAACATTCACAAATAATTGTTGTCTCTTCGCCCAAACTGTAGACCTTGGGTGTAGTTAGTGATCCATTTAATGATCACAACAAGTTGTTGTTTGGCTCCTCACTTTTTTGGGTACCGTATATTATCATCTACACATTTGTTAATGAGGACATCACTCACAAGGTTACACCCACAACTCCAACTAACACATATACATGACCAATTACTAGAGCTCGTGCACGCTAATTAAATTACCAGGTACTTCCATTTCTTGGTAATGAATCTAATGTTCATGAGAATATGATGATGCCTAAATTGGATACATTTGTCTTGCTTACAAATGAAGGGCCTAGCTTGGACAAGAAGGATGAACATTGGAGCAAGATCAAGCATGGAGATGGTGGCATGCGCAAGGGGAACAAGAATGGAGTTACATGTGATGATTTCAGGACTTTGAAGCCACCATAATGAGTGCGTGAAGCCTTGGACGAAATATACAAGATGTCACTTCATAAATTTCGTCTAGAGGCTATTATAGGTGCTGCATCACCTTATTATTGGGCCAGGCCCATGTAATTTTGAAATACTTGAGTATAGGCTGTTTTTAGAGACTGTATGTGTGGGGAAACAAGAGTTAGGGTTGGTTTCGGACCCCTCCACCAAGGGCCACGAAATTCCCCCCTCTTTCCCCCATATATACAACCCTTAGGGCGTCGTTTAGACTTTGGGGTTTTGTTTAGATTAAAGTTCGCCATAGCTGCAACTTCGCGTACTTCGTTTGTGTTCAACGACCAGACAAAGACGTCACAAAACCCCACTTGATCAATAAAGCTTTCCTCTTAAATTCGCAATATCCAGATTGCAATCTCAGTTTCTTGCTTGTTCTTCGTTTGCCTGCAGGAAACAGACCTTCGTGGTCAGGTTGATCGTGCTCCGGCATGGTCAATAACCTCTCGGAGTTGGTTTAGCGATTGCTAAGGCGCGACGTCCTCGCACGTTCATAGTCGGATCGTCAAAGTCGACTTCTTCCAAAACGATAGCCACCATCTCATCGAAAGACGAGACACCTTTGCCTCTATCAAGTGGTATCAGATTTCTAGGTTGCTCGGTGAGATTTTACAGTTTTTCGTAGTTTAGACCGAGTCTGTTCTTCATACCTATAGTCCACGAAAAAGCCAAAAAAAAATTAGGGTTAGTTCATCCCATCCGAACCAATCTGAGCCTTTGCATAATCTTTTCTGTATTTGCTTTATTGAATTTGAGGTTGCATCGTCGTGTCAAGTTGCTGCTCTTAGCGTCTAGTCCTTTAGAGTTTCGAGTTCTGTTCACAGGTTGTCACGTCGCCGTTGCCATATATCACCACCACATCATCATCATCGCTGCTGCCAGATACCACCACCGCACCAACTTCATCACCGCTGCCATATACGACCACCACGTATTCACCGCCAATCCGAGTCCATATAGGCCACCACATATCCGCCGCCATCACGCCAATCCGAGTCCACCTGCAACATATATCCGCCACCAGTCCGAGTTCCACCAGATTCATCTCCGCCACCAGTCCGAGTTCCACCAGATTCATCTCCGCCACTAGTCCTATTCCGAGTCCAGTATTTTGTTACTCTGTTTTGGATTTCCAGATCACGCCATACTCCGAGTCGTGACGGAGAAGGACTCCCAAACATCTGTGCTACCCACAGTAGAAAAATAGTTCCAAACTCAAAAAAAAAACTAAGTCTGGAAAATTCTGGCTAGGCAGTTTTTAGACCATTTGTAGACTTTTTCGAAAAAAAATTGTTGCGGAGCAAAAAAAAAAAAAGAGGAAAAAAAGTGCAAAAAAAAAGAGACAAAAAATTCAGAGTGTGCTCCTCCCTTGTTTACGTGCTGCGCCGTGATTTTGTTAGTGTTCTAGGCTCGCGTCTCTAGCACGGTCTAGCCTAGGACCAGCACAGTACCGTCGTTGAGCGTTTATTCAACTTTGCATCTCTGAATTGATTATTGCTGATCGTTTTTCCTACCATCTTATAAGCCTTCCCAGCTCCACATACATCTACGTCGTGCGTTTTGACTCTCCCTGGTAATCGCTTTATCCAACCTTTAAGAGTTTTGACTACCACGGTTGCCGATCACCACCTGCTGCTGGGTAAGAACTGGTAAGAATTTGAGATTTGCTTAACGGATTTGTGACGCCCGACCACCACCATTTTCTAGTAGTCTATAGGATCATATTCTTGTGTGTTTCTATTGCTGCTAACCATGCCAGGATCACAAGCCGACGAGACTGACTGGGAGAACTTGACGAACAAGGAGCTTCATGATAAGTTTCAGCAAATGATGAGTGTACAGGTGCAAGATGTGCTAAACAGATTTGACGAGGCCATGGAGAAGATAGATGGAATGGAGAAGACGTTTGAAACAAAGCTCGATAACAAGTTTGCTGAATTGCTTTCGCGTTTTCCACCACCACCGGCTGCTGCAGTTGTCGCACCTCTACAACAACAACAACAACATCGCCTTCCAAATCAAGTGGGACGAGCACAGCGCGTTCCCCTTGAGCCTGGTCAAACTTCTGGTGCCGCTGTTGATGTTTCTGTAGCTCCTGTTGCTACTGCAGAGGTGGAGGACCATTACGAGGATGAGGTTGACCAAAATCAGAACTACGTGCAACCACCAGCACCACCACCACCAGGTCGTCCTCACGCATATCATCGCAACGGTAGGGCTGCACCACCACCAGAGGTACATGACCATCTTCCTAAACTGAAATTGAATATTCCACCATTTGAGGGTAGATATGTTCCTGATATATATCTTACTTGGGAGTTAGAAACTGAACAACGTTTTACATGTTTACACTATCCCGAGGAGAGACGTGTTCCTGCTGCTGTTTGTGCTTTCACTAGTTTTGCATGTGTTTGGTGGTCTGAACATTGTAGATTATATCCTATTCCAGCTACTTGGGCTGCTTTGAAAACTGCTATGCATACTCGTTGGGTTCCACCATATTATCAACGCGAATTACTTCAAAAATTGCAGCGCTTAAGACAAGGAATTTTTTTTGTAGAATAATATTATCAGCAATTATAAACTGGCCTGATTAGATGTGGTATTGTTGAGGAGAATGAAGCTATGCTTGCACGTTTTATGGGTGGATTAAATAGAGAGATTCAGACCATTCTAGAGTATAAGGATTATAATAATATCACTCGTTTATTCCATCTTGCTTGTTAAGCTGAACGTGAAGTGCAGGATCCACAGGCATTGGCGCGGACTAACTTTTCTGCAGGTCGACCTTCATCATGGACACCGCGTGCATCCTCTACTTCCACACATTCTACTGCACCGACACCTCCATCAGCTGTTACCTCCAGCCGTGATACAAGGAAGCACGCACAACCACCATTATCTGCCAAGAGCACACCTATTGGGCCTGCACAGAGTTCGTCTTCTTCCATGGCATCAACAGGGCACACCAGTGATATTATTTGTCGTCGTTGTAAGGGAAGAGGACATTTTGCGAGAGAATGCAAATCTCAGCGTGTGATGATTGCTACTGAGGATGGTGGATATTAGTCCGCTAGTGACTATGATGAGGAGACTTTGGCTCTTATTACACGTGAAGAACACGGCGGAGACGATTCTGATCATGAGACGCAATACATGGCTCCTGAAGATGCTGACAGGTATGAATGTTTAGTTGCTCAACGTGTTTTGAGTGTGCAGGTTACACAAGCTGAGCAAAATCAGAGGCATAATTTGTTCCATACAAAGGGAGTTGTGAAGGAACGTTCTGTTCGCGTGATCATAGATGGAGGGAGTTGCAACAACTTGGCTAGCATCGAGATGGTGGAGAAGCTATCTCTCACCACAAGACCACATCCACATCCTTACTACATCCAATGGTTCAACAACAACGGCAAGGTTAAGGTAACACGTATTGTTCGTGTGCATTTTAGTATCTCTACATATGCTGATTATGTTGATTGTGATGTGGTACCTATGCAAGCATGTTCCTTATTACTTGGTAGACCATGGCAATTTGATAAAAATTCTGTACACCATGGTAGAAACAATCAGTATACTCTTGTTCATAAGGATAAAAATATTACTTTACTTCCTATGACTCCTGATTCCATTTTGAAAGATGATATTAATAGAGCTAATAAAGCAAAACAGGAGAAAAATAAGAGTGAAAATCAGATTGTGCCAAAAGAATTTGAGCAAGAAATGAAACCTAATAATAAACCATCTACTGTTGCTTCTGAAACTAAATTGAAAAGTGCATGTTTACTTGCCACCAAATCTGATATTGATGAGCTAGATTTTAGCAAATCTGTTTGCGATGCTTTTGTGTGCAAAGAGGCATTATTTTCATTCGAGGACGTGCTTTCCTCTTTGCCTCCTGCTGTCACTAACATTTTGCAGGAGTTCGCCGACGTTTTTCCACAAGACGTGCCACCGGGATTACCACCTATTCGAGGGATTGAGCATCAGATTGACTTAATTCCCGATGCATCGCTACCCAACCGCGCACCATACCGTACCAATCCAGAAGAGACGAAGGAGATTATGCGGAAAGTACAGGAGCTAGTCGACAAAGGTTATATACGCGAATCCCTTAGTCCTTGTGTTGTTCCTATTATTCTAGTGCCGAAAAAGGATGGTACATCGCGTATGTGTGTTGATTGTAGAGGCATTAATAATATTACTATTCGTTATTGTCATCCTATTCCTAGGCTAGATGACATGCTTGATGAATTGAGTGGCTCTACAATATTCTCCAAAGTTGATTTGCGTAGTGGATACCATCAAATTCGTATGAAATTGGGAGATGAATGGAAAACAACATTTAAAACTAAGTTTGGATTATATGAGTGGTTAGTCATGCCTTTTGGGTTGACTAATGCACCCGGTACTTTCATGAGATTAATGAATGAAGTTTTACGTGCTTTCATTGGACGATTTGTGGTAGTATACTTTGATGATATCTTAATTTTTAGCAGATCTTTGGAGGAACATTTGGAACATTTACGTGCTATTTTTATTGCTCAACGTGATGCACGTTTGTTTGGTAACCTTGGAAAGTGCACCTTTTGCACCGACCGAGTCTCTTTTCTTGGCTATGTTGTTACTCCACGGGGAACTGAGGTTGATAAAGCCAAGATTGAAGCTATTGAGAGTTGGCCGCAGCCCTAAACGGTCACACACGTGAGGAGTTTTCTTGGCCTTGCTGGATTCTATCGGCGTTTTGTGAGAGATTTCAGCACCATTGCTGCACCTCTCAATGAGCTTACAAAGAAGGATGTGCCTTTTGTTTGGGGTACTGCACAGGAAGAAGCATTCACGGTATTGAAAGATAAGTTGACACATGCTCCTTTACTCCAACTTCCTGATTTTAATAAGACTTTTGAGCTTGAATGTGATGCTAGTGGAATTGGGTTAGGAGGTGTGTTATTACAAGATGGTAAACCTGTTGCATACTTTTCTGAAAAATTGAGTGGGCCTAGTCTGAATTATTCTACTTATGATAAGGAATTATATGCTCTTGTTCGGTCTTTGGAAACAAGGCAACATTATTTATGGCCCAAAGAATTTGTTATACATTCTGATCATTGAATCTTTGAAGCACATTAAAAGTCAAGCAAAACTGAACCGTAGACATGCTAAATGGGTTGAATTCATAGAGACTTTCCCTTATGTTATTAAACACAAGAAGCGAAAAGAAAATGTTATTGCTGATGCATTATCTCGTCGTTATACCATGCTTTCACAACTTGACTTTAAAATATTTGGTTTGGAGACCATCAAAGATCAATATGTGCATGATGCTGAATTTAAAGATGTATTGCAGAATTGTAAAGAAGGGAGAACATGGAACAAGTTCGTCGTTAATGTTGGATTTGTGTTTCGTGCTAACAAGCTATGCATTCCAGCTAGCTCTGTTCGTCTTTTGTTGTTACAGGAGGCGCATGGAGGAGGATTAATGGGACACTTTGGCGTGAAGAAGACAGAGGACGTACTTGCTACACATTTCTTTTGGCCAAAGATGCGACGGGATGTTGAGCGTTTTGTTGCTCGCTGCACTACATGTCAAAAAGCTAAGTCACGACTCAATCCTCATGGTTTATATATGCCTTTGCCTGTTCCTTGGGAAGTTATATCTATGGACTTTGTTTTGGGTTTACCTCAAACAAAGAAGGGGAGGGATAGCATATTTGTTGTCGTGGATAGGTTCTCGAAGATGGCACACTTTATACCATGTCATAAAAGCGATGATGCTGCTAATGTTGCTGACTTGTTCTTTCGTGAAATTATTCGCTTGCATGGTGTGCCAAATACTATTGTTTCAGATCGTGATACTAAATTTCTTAGCCACTTTTGGAGATCTTTATGGGCTAAGTTGGGGACTAAACTACTTTTTAGTACTACTTGTCACCCCCAAACTGATGGTCAAACTGAAGTAGTCAACAGAACTTTGTCTAATATGCTTAGGGCTGTTTTGAAGAATAATAAGAAAATGTGGGAAGAATGATTGCCTCATATTGAATTTGCTTATAATCATTCGTTGCATTCTACTATTAAGATGTGCCCTTTTGAAATTGTCCATGGTTTCCTACCTCGTGCACCTATTGATTTGTTGCCTCTTCCATCTTCGGAGAAGGTTAAATTTGATGCTAAACAACGTGCTGAATTGATCTTAAAAATGCATGAGTTAACTAAGGAAAATATTGAGCACATGAATGCTAAATATAAACTTGTTGGAGATAAGGGTAGAAAACGTGTTGTCTTTGCACTTGGAGATCTTGTTTGGTTACATTTTCGTAAGGATAGGTTTCCTAATTTGCGCAAGTCAAAGCTAGCGCCACGTGTTGATGGTCCTTTCAAGGTGTTAGAGAAAATAAATGATAATGCATATAAACTTGAGTTGCCTGCAGATTTTTGGGTTAGTCCCACATTTAACATTGCAGATTTGAAGCCTTACTTGGGTGAGGAAGATGACCTTCCGTCGAGGACGACTGCAATTCAAGAAGGGGAGGATGATGAGGACATCACTAACAAGGTTACACCCACAGCTCCAACTGACACATATACAGGACCAATTACTAGAGCTCGCGCACGCCAATTAAATTACCAGGTACTTTCGTTTCTTGGTAATGAATCTAATGTTCATGAGAATATGATGCTGCCTAAATTGGATACATTTGTCTTGCTTACAAATGAAGGGCCTAGCTTGGACAAGAAGGATGAACATTGGAGCAAGATCAAGCATGGAGATGATGGCATGCGCAAGGGGAACAAGAATGGAGTTACAAGTGATGATTTCAAGACTTTGAAGCCACCATAATGAGTGCGTGAAGCCTTGGACGAAATATACAAGATGCCACTTCATAAATTTCGGCCAGAGGCTATTATAGGTGCTGCGTCAGCTTATTATTGGGCCGGGCCCATGTAATTTCGAAATACTTGTGTATAGGCTGTTTTTAGAGTCCGTATGTGTGGGGAAACAAGAGTTAGGGTTGGTTTCGGACCCCTCCACCAAGGGCCACGAAATTCCCCCCTCTTTCCCCCATATATACAGCCCTTAGGGCGTTGTTTAGACTTTGGGGTTTTGTTTAGATTAAACTTCACCATAGCTGCAACTTCGCGTACTTCATTTGTGTTCAACGACCAGACAAAGACGTCACAGAACCCCACTTGATCAATAAAACTTTCCTCTTAAATTTGCAATATCCAGATTGCAGTTTCTTGCTTGTTCTTCATTTGCCTGCAGGAAACAGACCTTCGTGGTCAGGTTGATCATGCTCCGGCGTGGTTAATAACCTCTCGGAGTTGGTTTAGCGATTGCTAAGGCGCGACGTCCTCGCACGTTCGTAGTCGGATCGTCAAAGTCGACTTTTTCCAAAACGATAGCCACCATCTCATCGAAAGACGGGACACCTTTGCTTCTATCATTTGTAATCTTAAATTGCATTTTTCATTTGTGCGCATAAGTTTTATATCTTCTTGGAGTACACTTTGGGTACTTATATTATGTTATATGCTCAATGAAGACTTCGTCCATGCATAGCCTATCAATGCTGCTGGATTCTGTAAAGATCTTATATATCGGAATATTTAGTTTTGATCTGAACATAATTATTGGCTTGCTGTGATGCTTTCGATCTCCGGAGAATTTATATATAAAGGTGATGATTTCATGCACATTGAAAACCCATATATATTTTACTAGACTTAATCGTTCAGCTGTCGCTCTTTTGACATACTCTTTTTTCAGACCTTCATTGTTTGCAATCTTCATGTCTACTTTGGCACTAACACATGGTGAAAAACATATAACCAATCAGTTGCGTAATAAGCACCAGGATTTTCTCAGTTCTCATGACATTCGTTTGAGGAAAATAATGGAAGGACATGCCTCCATCCAGGCTAACAGAAGGTTTGTCACATTCTTCCTGTTGAATGCGAGGTTACTATTATCCATGAGGCTTGAGTTTTTCAACAAGAGATTTCTCACAGACGGACATGTTGAACAGCAAAAGAAGAAGTTTCAGGTGGACAAATGGGCATCTGAACATGCTCGGCTTCTATTTACAACAACTTGTAGTCATCCTCCAATTAGTTTTTTGCACACGATGTTGATTTTATGGATCAGACCGGTCCATTTGTTTGTGACTGCGGAAAAGAGTGGTTGGGTTAGATGTTATTGCCATGTTCAATCTGGGTTTTGTCTAAATTTGATGAACAATTAATCCTTGGGATTTTTGTACTGTTTGTAAGCTTGAGTTACATGTTGTTTCCCTCGTACTCCCATCCGCCTGCCACTACACTACCGCATCTTCCATGGCTCCTGTTCGTTCCCATTCAAGGCCTCGCCATCATTCAATGCTAGTGGTATTGTATTGCTGTGTTGATACTAGTATTAATTTACTTGAAGAAATGCACTTGTAGTACGTAGCAGAGTAGTGCTTGGCTTGACGACACATCATACTAATTAACTTGATTCTTGATGCATCTGTGAGCTAGCCCTACACGATCAATAGTGCCAAGGTGATCTACCTAAAGCTAAGGCCTCAGTCGAGGCCACTGAATGGCTCTAGCAACGTTTGCGTCACATTTGAGGCTATGCTCCGGGAGCACTTCGACTTCTGCTGCCTCTCCTACAAGGTCATTTAATCAATAAGGAGTACTTAAGCATCACTAATTAATTGGTACAGGCTTAAGGCCTTCATCTAGATTAGTGCGTTGTCATCTCTATTTGTATCGTGCTACTATTTTGCAATTGTCATGAGAAAGTCCTTTATCTTTGCACATTACATCATTGCAGCCTATGATACATGCCAATGCGAGAGATGAGCTGATTGGCATTGATAAAATAAACTAATACCTCCTTTTAAGCAAGGCTACTATGCTGCTAACTTTACCCAGTAAGATATTGCGGATACTTCTATTTGTTAGTGTATGTTTCATCAACTACTATTACAGTAATCTCAGTTTCTCAATATATGTGCCAACAAGGATGCTCGATTTCAGTGGACTGCACAAAAACTTTGGGTGGTTCATTGCCTCGACTGCTTCCTTCCTTTCCTGTCAGTCGCTTATCTCGGATTTCAGTCAAAGGAAGTAGTAATTTATATGCTTCGTCACACAGGTTGGTACAGGTCTTCATCCTGATTATTGTGCTTGTCATATCTATTGCTAATTTGGTATTGTGCTACTGTTGGCCAATTCCATAAAGGAGTAACTTGGAGCCTGAACTTGCAGGCAACACGTTACATTGGCCGATTTTAGTACAACTGCACAAAAAGAAAAGATGGATAGATACTTATGTTGCTGCTTTGTTGTACTCCAAAGTTCACTCAGACAAGCATCGATGTTGACAAGAAGAAGTGCCAGAGTGAGCACCAACAATATTGATTGACGCATAGCCCAGAAAAATGCAGCCCAGTCTTTGGTTCCAACTTGCATTTTTAGGTTATCGGCACGTATGCTGGTAGCGAAATGTATTCCATGGAGTCTAAAGATTCCAGACAAGTTGGTAGAGGCATATAATCATATGGAGCCTAACCAGTGTGCACGCTTGGGATGCCTCCATTTCAGTTGAACTGCACAAAAACAAGTTGGATGAATTTAGTGGCCAAGTTGTTCGAACCACTCGCGTCATCGAGGCCGCTATCATGAGGATAAACCTGCAAGCAATGTTCAGATGGTCTATGCTTCCTCTTATGTACTCGAAAGTTTGCTCAGAGCAGCACTAATTTTAGCAAGTACCACCAAGTGAACACCACTTACTAGTCTCTACCCTATGTAATTAAAGTGTGTCGATGGATGATATTGGCTTGTGTTGTCTCACTCATTTGGATGCGTAAACATGTTGAACTTGCGTAATCTGAATCTTTTTGTGAATGTTAGCTATGAATATTGGCTTGTGATCTTTGAATCATTTGGATGCATAGACATGTTGTACTTGTCTATACATGAATGTTCTGAGTTGTTGATTGTGATGCATGATATTGGCTTGTGTTGTCTCTATCCTACGTAATTAAAGTGTGTCGATGGATGATATTGGCTTGTGTTGTCTCAATCATTTGGATGCATAAACATGTTGAACTTGTGCAATATGAATCTTTTTGTGAATGTTAGCTATGAATATTGGCTTGTGATCTTTGAATCATTTCGATGCATAGACATGTTGTACTTGTCTATACATGAATGTTTTGAGTTGTTGATTGTGAATGTTGGCTATGAATATGAACGTATCATGTGAACCTTAGTTTGATCTGAATGTTTACCTTTTCCTTTGTACTAGTGTGTGAACTTGTTAGAATGTATATTGTGGGATTGTTGGAATGTACATTGTCAGATTTTGACGTGCCCAAACCAGCAGCTCGGCGTAGAATTAAATGAACAAACAGAGGGTTGAGTATCATATTATGATAATGTATGGAATTAAGTTACTCCCACAGTGGTTAGTTGATATGTCTCCAATGTATCTATAATTTTTTATTGTTCCATGCTATTATTTATGATGTTTTGGATGTTTAATGGGCTTTGTTATACAATTTTATATTATTTTTGGGACTAACCTACTAACCCAAAGGCCCAGTCCATATTGTTGTTTTTGCCTGTTTTAGGGTTTTACAGAAAAGGAATATCAAACGGAGTACAAACGGAATGAAACCTTCGAGAGAGATATTTTTGGAGTAAAATACGCACGGGAGACTTGAGAACCATGGAGTAGGGCTGACGTGGCGTCCACGAGGGTGGGGGGCGCCCCCCCTATAGGGCACGCCCCCGTGCCTCGTGGGCACCCCGCCTGGCACCCGGTGCCCCTCCTTCCTCCTATATATACCTACGTACCCCGAAACTATCAAACGAAACGAGAAAACCCTAGTTCCACCGCCGCAACCTTCGGTTCCCGTGAGATCCCATCTTGGGGCCTGTTCCGGAGCTCCGTCGGAGAGGGGATCTACCATGGAGTGTGATGCGGGGTCAACCCGTTCTAGGCCGATCTTTCACGAAGAGGAGGGAAACCCACGATGAACACGAAGAACACAAAGGGGAATCACGAGGGGAAACGGGAGAAGACACTCAAATCAACAAGAGATGGTCACACATGTGCTACATCCTCAACACAACGAGATACACGGTCCAAATCCAACAAAGGAAAGATACAAAGGTAGCTAGTTCATCTCCGTGAGGAGGTCTTGAATCCGCGAAGGATCTTCCCGTGAGGGGTCTTGAATCCGTGTGGATCTTCTCCGTGGAGGGGCCGCAGTCACTCACAAGGAGATGAACCACTAGTGGATGAGCAAAGCTCTGTCTCAAATGAGCTAAACCTAAGCTAACCCTCAAATGGAGGAGGGGGAGGAGTAATATAGTCTAAGCCACGAAGGGGTAAGTGAGGGGCGAAGGGGTACACGGGCTCGGCCCAGGTCACGCGCACAGGCGCGGTCCGGATGATCCGGATGGTGGCCCTGATGATCCGGGTGTCAGGGGTCTGGATGATCCGGGCGACCGTCCGGATCGTCCGGCTTCGTGGGCAAGCTTCGGGTGCCTCGGGGCATAATACCCGGATCGTCCGGGTGTCGGTCCGGATCATCCGGGCTTGGCCGGATCGTCCGGCTGGGGGTCCGGATGATCCGGGCAAGTCCAGTCTTGCTCCGATTCTTCTCCGTCTTCGCATATGATTCTCTCCTTCGATCGTACTTGCTCCTTAGCTGCTCCATGGTCTTCCTCTTGGTTCCTGGTCATGCATAGCACATATGTTTGAGGTAGTAGCCATGTCTTACAAGTGGAAAGTGGAGGTTTGGAGAGGAGCGAGTCAACCTTGTGTCCAATGGTGGGTACTTGAGGTCCTGTCAAAGTGAACATGGGGATGATCATGGGATGCTCCGCATCATCTCCCCCCCCCCTTGCGAAAGATCCGACCTCGGATGGAAAAGCTCATCACCATGGAAACGGTTGTCATGAACGGACTTATAGTTGGACGAAGTTGAGGGCATGACGCAATCCAAGTACTCCAAAGTGTCTCCGTTATGTGGTACATGCAAAATGAGCAAACACAAAGTACACTTGGAAATGCAACCATTAGCGCGCACGAAGTGTCCATCATGTAAGAATGAGTCCATGTGACATGGTACATGAAGCTTAGCAAGATGATATAGTATGAGATGTAAAGCATTCATGTGATCAAATGCATTTGTGGTGCACAGAAAGGTGTTATGAATGTGATCAATGCTACCATTGTGCAAAATGATGTCATAGTGTGATGGTTTATCAAGAGCATGAACATGGCAATGGATGCTCAATATGACTATGTTGTCATGCACTTGATATTTGGCAATGTGGTCAAGATGTATGAAGAGTCCATCAAGAAAGATCACAACAAATTTGCTAAGAAAATGCACAAGCTCATATATCATGGATGACATGGGAATACAAGATGCAACAAGGCAATCATAATGTGTGTCAATCCATGTGCAAGATGCAAATTTGTTATGGGAAAGATATGTCCATGGAGCATGGCATGTGAGCACACAATCAACAAATATGAAGGTTTTGGTGAAATGTGTCAAAGAGGTGTCGATATACCAATGCTCAATGTCGTGGAATGAGTGGAGTTCTGAAGGTACATCCAATAAGTCAGAGCGCTCCTCAACTTGAAGGTCCATAGGGTCCATCTCCAATGCCGGTCCTCCATCCCATAGATGTATCATGTAGACGACAAGAAGGAAACAACAATGAAAGCATGGCCCATCCAATATGCGTAATTGAGGGTGGCTCAAAGGGAACGAGTTCACCTTTATGAGGATGTCAAAATTTTTGGTGTCGCGCATCATGTAGGCCTTTGAATGACCAATATGTCTCGTGATGGTACCGCCTTGTGAATCCTTCGAAACGAAAGAACATGACAAACACTCGGAAAAACAAATGAGGTTAGCGGAAATGCAAAACCTATCATTCATGTAGTAAGATACCCAACAAGTGTGTGCATCATGCTCGTCATAAGAAAGGACAAGGGAGTATTGCATAGTATGTAGGCATATGATGCGAGAACAACCAAATACAATAGGCTCAAACAAGCAAGCATGCATCACAAGTAAGGTGTCCAAGTCTCCAAGATCAACAAACATAGCATTCTTGCATGCAATACAAGTGTTGAGAGATGCAACTAATGGAGACAAGTGACAATGATCAAGACACATCGTGTGAGTGGCATGAACATATATGTCATCAACCCAAGAAAGCAAGTAAGAGTGGAACATGGGTGATGCAACATAGCAAGCAATCATGGTGAACAAGGCAAACAAGCTAGTAGTGCGAAGATGCAACATACTAGAGTTAATCATGGCAAGCATGTCATGTGTGCAAATTGTAGGCATGAATAATGCACATGGCATAACACAAGCATGAAAGCAAGATATGAGCAAAGACTCACCATTGTGGTGGCAAGACTCCGTATGTAAGTAACAATGGAACAATAGGACTCTCCCAACACAAGAATCAACAATAGCATAGGGCACAAAGAAATCTTGGCAATAACTACTAGTATCTCCACCAAGCATGCAAATACACATAGGAGTAGCATAATGGTGAAGCATGGGTAAATGCAAGCAAAGGTCACAATTGCATGGCAAAATCATAGCAAGAGGCATAACATGCAAAGTGAACATGATAGAATGGGCATAAGGTGACAAGTGGTAGATAGCCCATAGTCGTGCGAGAGCCAAGTAAAAGAGATGCGCGTAGTGGCGCAAAGAGAACGGTGGTAAGGACAATCTATGTGATCCCAAATCGTCGTCGCTCTCAAGAGCTCGTTTTGTCAACTCATGGGATTGTGAGGTTGACAAATGTTGGTGAGTACCTACACAAAACAAAGACAAAGGAAAAATTGTGTGTGCGTGGTATATGTACAGATCATCCATCATGATGCGCACGTGCATGTGTTGGTTAGCACATAATATCCAATGCTCAAATAAATGAGATGTGTGATATAGAAACATGTCATCCATCATGAGAGGTTTGTTGTTATGTATGGCATAAAGGAGACTCAAATTGTTCAATGCATCATGAGAAGTATGTAGAGCATTGTTATTCATGGAATGCATATGGTGCACACAATCATGGTAATCATGCAAGGTATGGAATGCATCAAGATCTCCTAGTATGTATGAGGAAACTATGGGGGTCTCCTCATGAGCATCAATGGAAACATCACATGGAGAATATTGATAACATCCAAAACAATGCATGATGCGGAGCATCCGGCGAGCATCCCCATGGACGCCCCGTCATCGGCACAAGCACTCAAGGGACCAATGACTAGATGTAAGGGCATATTTCTCCCTAAGTAGTTTTGGTGATTGATGACAATGCATTTGCGGACTGATCGTGTGCTCTAAGCTCATACAGGTATATCTCCCTTAGGCACAAGACGATTGTTTGCCCCTCGGATTCTATGGAAGACGGTGTTTTCTTTTTGCTCCCTGTCGGCGGCTTTGAGTAATAGGAAAGCCGTACTATTAAGAGGGGGTCCGCGTCGAAAAGGTTTGGGTAGAATCAACACGTACACATCCTACTCTCGCACCACCTTTCCTTGCTTCTCTGGAGGTCCAACCGGTTATTTTTCGTATATGCAAATTGTGACTTCTTAACTGATCATCTGCCTGGCAAGCGGTAGTACCGCTCAACCAAGCGGTAGTACCGCGCAGATACACGGTAGTACCGCCTGCCGACACGGTAGTACCGCCCTGACGGTAGTACCACGTCTCCAGAGCGGTAGTACCGTGTATCTGGCTCAGGCGCTGATTCTAAGTACAGAAGTTGATGCGGAAGTAATTTTTTACTTCCGCATCCAATGCGGTAGTACCGCTTAACCCAAGTGGTAGTACCGTGTCGCATTTTGCTACTACCGTTTTCCCTGCGGATGTAGTCACGGATGTAATTTATTTCATCCGTGGTTGTCAATCATGTCGCACTATTTTGCCTAAGCGGTAGTACCGCTCTCAAAGCGGTAGTACCGCTCAGCCAGCGGTAGTACCGCAACTCATGCGCGGTACTACCGCTCTCTGCGGGCTGAAAACTCTAATAACAGTTGGATTTGTTCCCCCACTATATATAGGGGGTCTTCTTCTCCAAGAAGACTTACCTCTTCCCCCACTACTCCATTGTTGCTCCAAAAGCTCCATTTCCGCCCGATCTCTCTCCCTAGCCAATCAAACTTGTTGATTTGCTCGGGATTGCTTGAGTAGGCATCGATCTACACTTCCACCAAGAGATATTTGATTCTCCTCACTAATCCCTTGCGGATCTTGTTACTCTTGGGTGTTTGAGCACCCTAGACGGTTGAGGTCACTTCGAAGCCATATTCCATTGTGGTGAAGCTTCGTGGTTTGTTGGGAGCCTCCAAGTTGTGGAGATAGCCCCAACCATGTTTGTAAAGGTTCGGTTGCCGCCTTCAAGGGCACCACTAGTGGAATCACGGCACCTTGCATCGTGTGAGGGCGTGAGGAGAATACGGTGGCCCTAGTGGCTTCTTGGGGAGCATTGTGCCTCCACACTGCTCCAACGGAGACGTACTTCCCCTCAAAGGGAAGGAACTTCGGCAACACATCCTCGTCTCCACCGGTTCCACTTGTGGTTATTTCTTACCTTTACTTTTGCATGCTTTACTTGTTCAACTCCTATAGCATGCATGTGTAGTTGTTATCCTTCTTTCCTCTAGTTGTCATCTTAGAAGTTTATCTAGACAACTTACTTTGTCGCTTAATTTAAAGTGGTTAAGAAAAGTTAAAAATTGTTAGTTGCCTATTCACCGCCCCCCCTCTAGTCAACCATATCGATCCTTTCAATTGGTATCAGAGCCTCGTCTCTTTTTAAGGACTTTACCGTCCGAAGAGTATGGTTGACAACGTAGTCGAGACGGAGGACCATTCCGGTGGAAATCCGTCCTTGCCTACGTCAGATGGGGGAGCCTCGGTCTCTCGTGAAGAGTTCAATGTGGCCTTGACCACATTGAAAGAATCACTAGCAAGCGAGGTCAAAGGCATGTTTAAAGATTTGCTTGAGGGGCTTAAATTATCCACCACACCGTTGGAAGTGGGTCGTCCCGCTACAAACGTGTCGGAGGCTAATCCCGACAAGGGAGAAGCTAGTAGTGAGCAAGCCCCGGTCACTAAGAATGGGAGTGGGAAATTTGCCCAATCCGCTCCTCCTACTCACTATGGAGGACCCGTTCCCACACCGCATTTAAATTCTGTTGGGCCCCCTCCCAAGTTTATCAAAAATACTGATTTTGCTACTTGGGTTTTTCGTTTCAAACATCATATTAATCATTGTTCCACTAACCTTTGGAGAATCATTGAGCAAGGTTTTTATCCGTATGATCCCGACAACATGACTCCAAGAGAAACTGCAGATCATCAGTTCAACGAGTCCGCTCTTTGCATTCTTCAAGATTCCATCCCTCCTGAAGACATTGCTCACCTTCGACCCTTCACTGTGGCCAAGGAAGCTTGGGAGCATGTTGGCACAATGTACAAGGGAAGCACCAGTATTCAACGCTCCAACTATGAAGTGGTGCAAGATGAAGCTGATGAGTTTGCTATGATCGAAGATGAAGATCCTCGTGAACTTTATCGAAGATTAACTATTCTTGCAGTGTCTCTTCGAGATCATGGTAGTAAGGATACGGATGACAATTGGATCAAGCGCAAGTTCCTCAAGGCCATGATGCCCTATCATAAGGCCATGTCCTTTGTCATTCGTCAGAGACCGGACTTCCACACTTTATCCTCAAATGAAGTGTTGGATGAATTTGTTGTCATGAGGATCCTGGATGTGACCGCCGACAATGCGGTCTTAAGAGCTCAACGATCCAAGAAGCCTAATCTTGCTCTGAAGGCCAAGGCTTGTGTGGAAGAGGAGGAAGTGGAAGATGATGATGAGTGTTGCCCCGAGGACACCAAATATGCCTATCATGAGCACATGGCTCTTGCTTCAAGGCAATTCTGGGGCAAGAAGAACACAAGATCCAACTTTAACAGGAACAACTCTAGTGGGAACAAAGGGAAGCAACGAGTAAGGACATGCTTCAACTGTGGAAATGTAAGTCACTTCGTTGTGGATTGCCCATATGAGAAGAGAGAAGACTTTGGAGGCAAGCTTATTTGGAAGGACAAGTCAAAGTCCTATCCCAACAAGAACAACTTCATCAAGAAGACTCCTCCGAAAGTGTTGGTGGCTCAAGAATAATATGTGGAGGATGATGATAATGATGAAGACGATGAGGTGACCACTATGTCCACAATTGCAATTGCTACCACTCCGCACTCATCTCTCTTCAACTCACCAAACGAGAACATCACCGCCAAGTGTCTCATGGCCAAGGCCACCAACAAGGTAACCCCAAACATCAATACTACTATCCCTTCTAATCCTTCATTGACTAATTGTATTGATGAGGGTGAGGGTATTAAGGAGGGAGAAAATGAATTTGATTTGTTCATAAAGAGTCTCAAGGGCAAACCCAAGAAGCATTTTGTTGCTCTCTTGGAACAACTCGGTGAGGCCAATGACATGATCGAGGCTCACGAGGAAACCATTACTAAAATGGAAAGTCATAGTCGAGACTATGCCGATGAGATATCGGATCTCTCTAACGCCCTAGAGGAAGAGCGTGGTCTCCGTTTGACTCTTGAGGAGTCACACAACGATGATCATGCTAAATTAAAGAAAGATCTTGATCATGCTTTAGTTGTCTCTCGTGTCCTTAACTCCGAGAAGGCAAAACTTGAGGTTGACCATGCTAAACTCAAAGAGGAGTTTGACATACTTGACAAGGCTCACAAGGCCTTGAAAGGAATGCATGCTACTCTCAAGGAGTCTCATGATCAACTCCAAGTTTCGCTAACCAAGGAAAAGGCTATCTTTCCTCGCATGGTTTTAATTGATAATGCAAATGCTACTAACCCATGTTGCGAGCATGTGCATCTTGTTGAAGAGAATGCCGAATTGAAGAAGCAACTTGAGAAAGGCCTTGTGACTTGCATACAAGGTGAGAAGAACCTCAACGCCCTTTTGAGCAATCAAAAGGAAGTTGTGGCAAAGGAAGGAATTGGGTTTGTTCCTAAGCCCAAGAAGAAGAAGAATGACAAGACCAAGCAACCACCCCCTCTCCGACAATCCTTTGTGAAAGAAGGAGAGGGCACGTCGACCAAGAAGAAAAGTGGTGGTGTCAAGAAAAACTCCACCATACCATCAAACATGGCCGGCGATTTTAATCCTTCATATGTTTTATGCCGTGCCAGTGATGGCCATGTGTTTGCTAAATTTGTTGGTTCTTCTTACGAATACATTGAATGGTCCATTTGGGTTCCTAAGACCCTTGTTACTAACCTCAAAGGACCCATTACCAAATGGGTACCTAAATCCAAGCATTGATCTATTGTAGGAGTTTGCTTCCGGTGGGGGATCATGGTTGCTCGATAGCGGAGCTACAAATCATATGACCGGAAGCAAAGACTTGGTGGTGGACGTGCATCTCAGCTCATCTACGGCCACCAACGTCGAATGGGGTGATGCTTCATCTTCTAAGGTATTGGGACTTGGCAAGGTTGTTGTCTCTCATGATCTCACGATCGAGAAAGTCATGCTTGTTGAGTCCCTTGCATACAATTTACTTTCTGTTCGCCAACTTGCACTCATGGGCTTTGCTACATTCTTTGATATTGATATTGTGGCCCTCTTGTGGAGCAAGACTCTTAAAGTAGCTTATGTTGGGCATGTTGAAAACGGCCTTTATGTGGTTAACTTCTCGAAGCAACCCACTAAGGTCGCGACATGCCTAATGGCTAAAGTTGATGTGGGATGGCTTTGGCATCGCCGTTTGGCCCACGTCAATATAAGATCTTTGCAAAGTCTTCTCAAGGGGGACCATGTCCGAGGACTAACAAATGTTAGCTTTGCCAAAGATCGTGCTTGCAGGGCGTGCATTGAAGGAAAATTACATGAGAAGGCTCACCCTCCCACGACTATCATCTATTCAAAGAGACCCCTAGAGCTCCTCCACATGGACCTCTTTGGGCCTCCTACTTTTGATAGTCTTGGGGGTAGGAAGTATTGCTTGGTGATTGTGGATGATTACTCAAGATATACCTGGGTATACTTCTTCAAGAAGAAGAGTGAGACCCAACAAACCGTCATCAACTTTGCAAATGAAGCTCAACGACAACATGAAGCAAAGATTTTGATGATCAGAAGTGACAATGGCACCGAGTTCAAGAACTACACCTTGGATGAGTTTCTTGGTGTTGAGGGGATCAAACATCAATATGCAGCCCTGTATACCCCTCAACAAAACGGTGTAGCGGAGAGAAAGAACCGAACTTTAATAGATGCTGCAAAAACCATGATGGCTGAATTCAACTCTCCATACAACTTTTGGGCCGAAGCCATCAACACCGCTTGCCATGCTTCAAATCGTCTCTATCTCCGCAAAGGCTTGAACAAAACTCCGTATCAGATTCTTACCGGTAACAAGCCCAATCTCAAGTACTTCCGGGTGTTCGGGTGTAAGTGTTTCATTCTCAAGAAAGGTGTTCGTTTGTCTAAATTTGAATCTAGAGCTCATGAGGGCATATTTGTTGGTTATGCTACAAACTCTCATGCTTACCGTGTCCTCAACAAGTCCACTGGACTCATAGAGGAGACGAGTAACGTAGAGTTTGATGAAAATAACGGCTCCCAAGTGGAGCAAAGTGGTACTTGTGATGCAGGTGATGAAATTCCTCCTCAAGTCATAAGAAGAATGGGTGTTGGATATATCCTACCCGTTGAGGAACCCCTTGTGGCCGAAGGAGAAGGACAATGTTCCACTCAAGTGGAACCATCACCAACCCAAGACCCACACGCTTCCGAAGAACAAAGTGAAGGCCCTCAACCTGATGAACAAGGCCAAGTGCAAGATCAATCTCAAGTTGGTGAAGAACCACCAATTGATGCACAAGGCCAAGTTCAGTCCCCCGAGCAAGATCAAGGTCAAGAGGAAGCTCAAGATCAAGATCTAGCTCCTGACGACGCTCAAGATGATCAACTCAGTGCTCCTTAGTTATCTCTTGAAGAGCAATTAGAGCGTCGTGCTGCAAAAGTTGCCTCCAAGCTTGCTTCCAACGAGCATCACATCGAGAACATTTTAGGAAGCATCAAAAGGGGGGTAAGCACTCGTAGACAATTAGCAAACTATTGTGCTCATCAAGCTTTTGTCTCCTTTGTTGAACCTCAGAAGGTTTATGAGGCGCTCGAAGACCCTGACTGGCTCAATGCCATGCATGAAGAACTCAATAACTTCGAGCGCAACAAAGTGTGGCATCTGGTGCCAAGACCAAAGGAGAACCATAATGTCATTGGAACCAAATGGATCTTTAAGAACAAGCAAGATGCCCATGGCATTGTCATCCGCAACAAGGCACGTCTGGTGGCTCAAGGCTACTCCCAAGTCGAGGGTATCGACTACGGTGAAACCTTTGCCCCCGTTGCTCGTCTTGAATCCATTCGTTTGTTGCTTGCCTATGCTTCCCATCATAACTTTAAATTGCAACAAATGGATGTGAAAAGTGCATTTCTTAATGGTCCCATTAATGAGTTGGTGTATGTTAAACAACCCCCGGGGTTCGAGGATCCTAAGTTCCCCAATCATGTGTATCAACTCGATAAGGCAGTCTATGGCCTTAAACAAGCCCCACGAGCGTGGTATGAGCACCTTACCGAGTTGCTACAAGATCGTGGGTTTGAAATTGGGAAAATCGACCCCACTCTTTTTACTAAGAAGGTCAAAGGGGAGTTGTTTGTATGCCAACTATATGTTGATGATATTATCTTTGGTTCTCCTAACAAAGCTTTCAATGATGAGTTCGCCGCACTCATGACCACACATTTTGAGATGTCCATGATGGGAGAGTTGAAGTACTTCCTTGGATTTGAGATCAAACAAAGAAGAGAAGGCATCTTCATCAAACAATCCAAGTATACTCAAGACATGCTCAAGAGGTTCAATCTTAGTGATGTCAAGCCGGCTACTACTCCGATGCCAACCAAATGCCAACTTGACATTGATCCCAATGGTAAAGCGGTGGATCAAAAGGTATATCGCTCTATGATCGGATCCTTGCTTTACCTTTGTGCATCTAGACCGGATATTATGTTGAGTGTGGGAATTTGTGCATGGTTTCAAGCCTCACCTAAGGAAAGTCACTTTGTGGCTGTCAAGCGAATCTTTCAATATTTGGCTCATACCCCAAACTTTGGCTTATGGTACCCAAGAGGAGCAAATTTCAACCTTGTTGGTTTCTCTGATTCTGACTGGGCGGGAGACAAAGTGGATAGGAAGTCCACCTCGGGAGGGTGCCAATTTCTTGGTTGCTCTCTTGTTAGTTGGTCTTCCAAAAAGCAAAGTTGTGTATCTCTCTTGTCCACCGAAGCAGAATATGTGGCCGCTGGCAGTTGCTGTGCTCAACTCTTATGGATGAGGCAAACTTTAAAGGATTACGGTGTCACTTGTGACAAAGTGCCTCTTTGGTGTGACAATGAAAGTGCCATCAAGATTTCTCTCAACCCGGTGCTTCACTTCAAGACGAAGCATATTGAGATTCGGTATCACTTCATCCGGGATCACATAAGGCAAGGAGAAATCGAGCTTCACTACGTCAACACTCATGATAACCTTGCAGATATCTTCACGAAGCCTCTGGATGAAGCAAGATTTCGCGAGTTAAGGCATGAGCTAAATATCATCGATTTGAGCAATGTGGTTTGAATCTGTGCACACACTCCTCACACTCGAGATAGCTATCTTGTCTAGATGTAGGCATGGACTTAGGGGGAGTATTGTTCTCTCAATGAACTATTCCTCCCCCTATTATGCATAAACTAACCACATCTTTATCATTTGCCATACATAGTTAGCTTAAATGCTTCAAGTCGAGTATTGATCATGGGCCCAAGGATAATACTTCGCGGTGCCATATCTATAAAACTTAAACATAGGTGGCCTCGGCCACCGCCCTCTTATGAGGAGTTGTGTTACTTGTTTTGCTTGTGCACGTGGTTGTTTTACTCTCTTTAGTGCTTAAAGCCTCTTGTCTTTTCGTGCATTCTCTTGGGGGAGCGGTACTACCGTGATCGGTTACGGTACTACCGCAAGGGACCTACGGTACTACCACACATCCAGCACGACAGTAATTGTTTACTGCCGCTGGTAGGGCGGTACTACCGCCTGGCGAGCGGTACTACCGCGATGACCGCGGTACTACCGCACATATCCGAACGAGTGGGGGTTATAAGCAGGCAGGGGGAGTTCCATCTCCCCCATACCGATTCACTCCTAACCCCCACGTCGTCCCTGTCTCTCTCTCTCTCAAGAACGCCGCCGGAGGACCTCGTCAGATCTCCTCCCTCGGCCACTCTCCTCGCATTCCGACCGGTGGGATCGATCCCCACCACGCCCTCTTGCCATGGATGAAGGTTTCTCCCCTTTTCCCCTCTTCTTGTTGCCTTGCTTGTGTTTTTAGGGTTAGGGGAGATGCTTAGTGTTCTTGTGTTCTTCGTGTTCTCATCCATGGATGCTTAGGATGTGGGAGAGTGTTTGTGCACTAGAAATACGATTATGTTTGTTGCTACCAAGATACTATGATCAGCCGTAGTACCGTGAGTCGATCTCTTTGGCCGTTTCTAGATCTGCTCTTCTCAGATCTGTTTCGCGCGGTACTATCGCTGGAGAACCGCGGTACTACCGCACAATCTGGTCCAGATCTGATCTGACCTGAGCGGTACTACCGCTGTCCTCAGCGGTACTACCGCTCGGGCGGAAGTAAAAATCTAGTACTGCTTGCCGAGCGGTACTACCGCGACCCAACGCGGTACTACCGCTCCGCATGCAGCACTATTTTTTTACTTCCGCTCCTCTTGCGGAAGTAAAATCTTACTACCGCAACGTATGCGGTACTACCGCATCCATATGCGGTACTACCGCTTACATTGCGGTACTAATTTTTTAGTTCCGCCTCTTCTTGCGGAAGTAAAATCTTACTACCGCAACGTATGCGGTACTACCGCATTCATATGCGGTACTACCGCTTACATTGCGGTACTAATTTTTTAGTTCCGCCTCTTCTTGCGGAAGTAAAATATTACTACCGCAACGTATGCGGTACTACCGCATCCGTCATGCGGTACTACCGCTTACCCTGCGGTACTAATTTTTTACTTCCGCGTAGGGTCAGCAGTTGATAGAGACGAGGGGCCCGATCTTTCGATGAGATGATAACTATCGATTTGGTGGAGACGACTTTGACGATCCGACTACAAACGTGCACGACGTTGCGCCTTAGCAATCGCTAAACCAATCTCCAGGGGTTACTGACGATGCCAGAAGCACGATCAGCCTGACCACGAAGGTCTATTCCTGCATGCAATCGAAGAACAAGCAAGAATATGATAAACCAATCTGAATATTGCAAATATAGATGAAGTATTGATAAATGTGGGGATCCAAAAGCGGTCTTGGTCTGGTCGTTGGACACAAACGAAGTACACGAAGTTGCAATGGCTAACTTTTGACTAAACAAATCCCAAAGAAAAAGCTACTAGATGGATCTACTTATATAGGAGCAAGGGGTGGCGGCCAAGGAGGTGGAAGGACGTCCCAAGGCAACCTAAAACTAACCCTAGGTCGTACAAGGCTCATGGGCCCAAGTGGAGGTGATGTAACACCTTTGGACTTGTAGTTTGACTCAGATTCTGCTGCAGCGTCAGATTGTTTCGTCGGTATCTCAACGCTCCGGACGAATTTGAAGGTGAATCCAATTGGGTTGGAAAGTGCACGAAATCTAGTTTCCAACAAAAAAAGAAACACCC
The DNA here is from genome assembly GCA_902687465.1 of Secale cereale. NCBI lineage: Eukaryota > Viridiplantae > Streptophyta > Magnoliopsida > Poales > Poaceae > Secale > Secale cereale. The sequence goes on from LR738710.1 coordinate 407,123,137, forward strand.
AATTCGGAGTCCGTATGAAGGAGTTCTTGCCGTTTTAAGTCAGGTATGTCTGTGCAGTCCGAATCTGGATGCAAAACGTGAGAGACTTGGACTCTATCTTCTCTTGGCCCAAAAGTGACGTGAGAGAACTTTTTGAACAGCCCCTAAACTTCTCTTTTTCCCTTATCTTCATATGTGAATTGTACAAATGTCCCATGCACCTGGAATTAGACATGGCACAAAAGTCTGTGAAGTATTTTTGTTCTGGATAACATAAATAAATTGTTGCATAGTTTGCATTAGAAATCACCTCACAAATATACATGTATGCAATATTTTTGGTCGCATCCAAGGTAGTCATGTCCTCATCATCCTCCCTTTTTTGAAAATAAAGCCGTCCTCGGCGCTGCTTAATCTGAAATGTGGGTAGGAAAAAAAGACAAGGTGTACATGTTGTATATGTATATGTCATCCATTTTTACTTCCCTTAATTTTCGCGCATATGACACATGTATAGATGAGTAACTTTCGTAGTTCATAAAATATAAAGCCAAAATATTATCACAAGAAGTAGAAGGCATGAAAATATTGCAACTCAATTTGCACATATAAGTGAAGCTCTTAATCGTTACAAAAGATTGGCAATGCTCATCATTAAACCATCCCAACCTTGATGAACCATCACCAAGATTAGAGGTCATAACAAAATGGTTAAACATTGGCACAACTATTTTCACACGTATTTGATCCAAATCTGATTTATTCCCTGATTCAAATGGTTCTTTCGCATCAATAGTTAATTCAATTGGTTCACTCATAATTGTTTGATCACATGGCAAAGTCAAATCACGAACATATTCCTCTAAAATAGTTGGTGTGATCAAAGTAGTGGATAGCTCATCGCATGGTTCATTTAAATTGACAAGGCATTCACCATACTCATGTGGAGGTGGAAAATCGGTACCTTTGTCATTACCTCTTATGATCAACTCAGATGATGTAGGCACTGTCGGAGGTGATGTGTCACATGGTGGAGGTGATGTAGTCCTCACAACAACGGATGTGTCTGTCATAGTACGCCTAGTAGTGGAAGGAACAACTGTATCATTTCTTGGAATGTGCACCTGGCGCTTATTCTCCTTACGGACAATACATTGTTTTATTTCCTGTTCATCACTACAAGCAAGACGAAACAAATGGTCCATAGGATAACACTCTTCATGAATTAGTAACTCCTGAATATCACGATTTAATCCTGCCCAAAATCTATCCATAAAATCGTCTTCACTTTCTTGTAAAGAGGAATGCAACAAGGTAGTTTGTAAATCATCATAATATTTCGTTACGGTGTCACTACCTTGTTTTAAATGTTGCAACTTTGTAAGCATGTCACGAGTATAATAAGCAGGGACGAATGTATGTCGCATGGCAACTTTCAAATCAATCCAAGTAGTAGGTATATAATTAGGGTGTAACCGACAATATTCACTCCACCAAACTAAAGCATAACCAGTGAAAGAACCAACCGCAACCTTAACTTTTTTACGTTCATCAAAACTATGGGAAGCAAATAGATTATTTATGTCAAACTCCCATTCAATATATAAAGCAGGTCTAAAACGGCCATTAAACGGTGGTATAGAAACATTAACCTGATCATGTGCATTTGGATGTTTGTGCACTCTCGTGATGGTTGTGGTATGTCTTTAGGTGGTGGCACATCTCCCGCGATCGACAAAGCCCATGAGTTGACTCTGGATCCTGTCATGATTAGTAGAAAAAGAAACAAAATTCGAGAATAATGTTCCTATGAACTACTAGGATGTGGTGGTAAAGCGCTCACAGTAAAGCAAATATCAATATCTTACAAGTTCTTACCATGCAGCAACTGGTGATAGGCAACCAGCGGTGTCAAATAACTCCAAAGATTGAGTAAAGCGATTGCCAGGTGAACGTACGTAACACGGTGTAGAAATATGTGGAGCTGGGTTGGCTTTATATGGTAGCAAAAGATTAGCAATAATCAATTCAGAGATGCAATGTTGAATAAACGCTCAACGACGGTACTGTGCTGGTCCTATGCTAGAGCGGACTAGAGACGCGAGCCTAGAACACTAATGAGGTCACGGTGTAGCACAACTATCATCAATAAAGGATACGAAGTAGCTCTGGACAGCACGATATAAGTGAAGATCACAACGGCAGTAAAGATAATGATGAAAACAACAACCAAGCAGAATATACAACAACACTCTCTCCAACTTTCTTTTCCTTGTTTTTCTTTTTCTTTTTTGTTCTCCCACTTTTTTTTTCTTTCTCTCCTCTTTTTTTTTTACTTTTTTTTCTCTGTCTTTTTTTTTCTTAATCCTTCTTTCCAAGACAAACTAGATAAGATGCAGATTGGATCAAGCAATGATGCGAACGACTTCAACTATGATTGTGACAATGAACGACGGGTAGCACGAGGTGGAAATTGATGGATGAGGTGATGGACAGCGGAAGGGATAACGATGGAGCGGTGACGTGACTAATGTGAACAGAACTCGAAACTCTAACGAACTAGACACTAAGACCAGCAACTCGACACGCCGATGCAACCGATAATTCAATAATGCAAACAATGAAAAGAAAATTGCAAAGGCTCAGACTGGCTAGGACAAAGGATGAATAGATCTAACTTTTTTTTGTGGCTTTTCCTTGGACAATAGGTAAGAAAATAAATCTAATCTAGGAATAACTGGAAATTCTCACCGAGCAACCTGAAAACTGATACCACTTGATAGAGACAAGGGGCCCGATCTTTCGATGAGATGATAACTATCGATCTGGTGGAGACGACTTTGACGATCCGACTACAAACGTGCACGACGTTGCGCCTTAGCAATCGCTAAACCAATCTCCAGGGGTTACTGATGATGCCAGAAGCACGATCAGCCTGACCATGAAGGTCTATTCCTGGATGCAATCGAAGAACAAGCAAGAATATGATAAACCAATCTGAATATTGCAAATATAGATGAAGTATTGATAAATGTGGGGATCCAAAAGCGGTCTTGGTCTGGTCGTTGGACACAAACGAAGTACACGAAGTTGCAATGGCTAACTTTTGACTAAACAAATCCCAAAGAAAAAGCTACTAGATGGATCTACTTATATAGGAGCAAGGGGTGGCGGCCAAGGAGGTGGAAGGACGTCCCAAGGCAGCCTAAAACTAACCCTAGGTCGTACAAGGCTCATGGGCCCAAGTGGAGGTGATGTAACACCTTTGGACTTGTAGTTTGACTCAGATTCTGCTGCAGCGTCAGATTGTTTCGTCGGTATCTCAACGCTCCGGACGAATTTGAAGGTGGATCCAATTGGGTTGGAAAGTGCACGAAATCTAGTTTCCAACAAAAAAAGAAACACCCAATTCGGAGTCCGTATGAAGGAGTTATTGCCGTTTTAAGTCAGGTATGTCTATGCAGTCCGAATCTGGATGCAGAACGTGAGAGACTTGGACTCTATCTTCTCTTGGCCCAAAAGTGACGTGAGAGAACTTTTTGAACAGCCCCTAAACTTCTCTTTTTCCCTTATCTTCATATGTGAATTGTACAAATGTCCCATGCACCTGGAATTAGACATGGCACAAAAGTCTGTGAAGTATTTTTGTTCTGGATAACATAAATAAATTGTTGCATAGTTTGCATTAGAAATCACCTCACAAATATACATGTATGCAATATTTTTGGTCGTATCCAAGGTAGTCATGTCCTCATCAGCAGTACTACCGCTTGTATCATATTTTCTTCGTAGCATGATCACTTTCCTATTTCTCCTGGTTTCTTGTGTTTATCGAGGCTTTGGCATTGATTCTTCTTGTGTTTGTGTTGTCGTGGTCTTGTGTTTGTGTTTTTAGGTGGTGGCTCCGGTTTTGAGGGTCGTCGTACCAACCCTGTCCGCGACACCGGATCCAAGCGTCTGCGTACCCCAAGTGATGTGCCAGAGGGCTCCAATCCCCAGTGCAGGTACAAGACTTCAGCCAACAAGCGTAAGGAATCCTCAATGTCTATGGAAGAGATGCCTGCTGTTGAGTTCATGTCACGAAGGAAGCTCAACCCATATGGAGAACCCCGTGAGCACTTTCCTGGAGATGATATCTTCTGGACCAAGCAGCAGTTTCGCATCTACCATGAGGTGCTCAAGACCAAGACTAATCTTTATGAGGATGCTCACTGGGTGGATGTGGATCACATGAGGAAGGACAAGAACCGGGCATACTTTGCAGAGGCTCTTGATTTGATCGAGCAGTTGGGCCTGGAGCGCATCATGACCTTCCAGAATGATTTTGATCCAGAGATTATTGCTCAGTTCTATGCCTCTGTCAATTTCCAAACCAAGGAGGATCGCCCCATGACATGGATGACCAATGGTCACAAGATGACCTCTTCTTGGAAGGAGTTCATGGATCTTCTTCAGATTCCTGATGAGGGTCTCCATAACCCAATTGGTTTTCGGCCTCATGCCAATCCTGAATCTGCAAACAAAGACAGGCTGCTTCCATTTTATGAGGAAAAGACTCTTGCTAGTGGCAAACAGACTTGGGTGTTGAACCCCTTCTTGGACATCATGTATCGGATCTTTCGCAACACTCTGTTCCCTCGTGTTGGAGATAAGGACAAGGTCCATGCCTACCTGGTTGATATGCTACTGATGTGTCAAGAGGCTCGCTCATCCCAGACTGCACCACTTGACATATCTCACATCATGTGGAATGAGCTCCGTTTTGCCATCTACTCTCGCAAGGTACCCATCTATGGTCCATACTTGTTTCTGCTGATCTCCAAGACTTGGGAGAAGTTGTACCCAGAGGAGGAGTTCGAGGCCGACTGCTTCCGCCATGATCCCATCCGTCTTCGCGTCAAGACTCGATGGGCCAACACCACCACTCGTGCTCAAGCTGCTGCAGCCCAGATGGGCACTGCTAAGGAGCCTGTGGAGGAGGCTGCTGATGTGCGCTCTGGCAGATTTGCCCCTTCTTCTTCCTCTGCTGTGGAGGAGCCTTCTTGGGCTAAAAAGCTTAAGCAAAAGATGAAGGCTCTCTTCTGCATGCAGGCTAAGGGGCAATACCGTGCTCATGTGACTGACAAGAAGACGCGCCAGCGTGACAAGAAGATTCTGGCTGTCTATGGAGAGGAAGTGTCCAATGGATCTGAGGATAACATCACCCCTGAGGCTACTTGGATGGCCCGCTAGGGGTACAAGTGGTCAGAGTCTGATGAGGAGTATCAGGAGGAGCAGCCAGAGTGATAGAGGCAAAGGTGTCACGTCTTTCGATGAGATGGTGGCTATCGTTTTGGAGGAAGTCGACTTTGTCGATCCGACTACGAACGTGCGAGGACGTCGCGCCTTAGCAATCGCTAAACCAACTCCAAGAGGTTGTTGACCACGCCGGAGCACGATCAACCTGACCACGAAGGTCTGTTTCCTGTAGGCAAACGAAGAACAAGCAAGAAACTAAGATTGCAATCTGGATATTGCGAATATAAGAGGAAAGCTTTATTGATCAAGGTGGGGTTCTGTGACGCCTTGGTCTGGTCGTTGAACACAAACGAAGTACGCGAAGTTGCAGCTATGGCGAACTTTTAATCTAAACAAAACCCAAAGTCTAAACGATGCCCTAAGGGCTGTATATATGAGGGAAAGAGGGGGGAATTTCGTGGCCCTTGGTGGAGGGGTCCGAAACCAACCCTAACTCTTGTTTCCCCACACATACGGACTCTAAAAACAGCCTATACTCAAGTATTTCGAAATTACATGGGCCTGGCCCAATAATAAGGTGACGCAGCACCTATAATAGCCTCTGGATGAAATTTATGAAGTGGCATCTTGTATATTTCGTCCAAGGCTTCTCGCACTCATTATGGTGGCTTCAAAGTCCTGAAATCATCAATTGAAACTCCATTCTTGTTCCCCTTGCGCATGCCATCATCTCCATGCTTGATCTTGCTCCAATGTTCATCCTTCTTGTCCAAGCTAGGCCCTTCATTTGTAAGCAAGACAAATGTATCCAATTTAGGCAGCATCATATTCTCATGAACATTAGATTCATTACCAAGAAACGAAAGTACCCGGTAATTTAATTGGCGTGCGCGAGCTCTAGTAATTGGTCCTGTATATGTGTCAGTTGGAGCTGTGGGTGTAACCTTGTTAGTGATGTCCTCATCATCCTCCCCTTCTTGAATTGAAGTCGTCCTCGACGGAAGCTCATCTTCCTCACCCAAGTAAGGCTTCAAATCTGCAATGTTAAATGTGGGACTAACCCCAAAATCTGCAGGCAGCTCAAGTTTATATGCATTATCATTTATTTTCTCTAACACCTTGAAAGGACCATCAGCACGTGGCATTAGCTTTGACTTGCGCAAATTTGGAAACCTATCCTTACGCAAATGTAACCAAACAAGATCTCCAGGTACAAAGACAACACGTTTTCTACCCTTATCTCCAACAAGTTTATATTTAGCATTCATGCGCTCAATATTTTCCTTAGTTAACTCATGCATTTTTAAGATCAATTCAGCACGTTGTTTAGCATCAAAATTAACCTTCTCCGAAGATGGAAGAGGCAACAAATCAATAGGTGCACGAGGTAGGAAACCATAGACAATTTCAAAAGGGCACATCTTAGTAGTAGAATGCAACGAACGATTATAAGCAAATTCAATATGAGGCAAGCATTCTTCCCACATTTTCTTATTATTCTTCAAAACAGCCCTAAGCATAGTAGACAAAGTTCTGTTGACTACTTCAGTTTGTCCATCAGTTTGGGGGTGACAAGTAGTACTAAAAAGCAGTTTAGTCCCCAACTTAGCCCATAAACATCTCCAAAAGTGGCTAAGAAATTTAGTATCACGATCTGAAACAATAGTATTTGGCACACCATGCAAGCGAATAATTTCACGAAAGAACAAATCAGCAACATTAGCAGCATCATCGCTTTTATGACATGGTATAAAGTGTGCCATCTTCGAGAACCTATCCACGACAACAAATATGCTATCCCTCCCCTTCTTAGTTCGAGGTAAACCCAAAACAAAGTCCATAGATATATCTTCCCAAGGAACACTAGGGACAGGCAAAGGCATATATAAACCATGAGGATTGAGTCGTGACTTAGCTTTTTGACATGTAGTGCAGCGAGCAACAAAACGCTCAACATCCCATCGCATCTTTGGCCAAAAGAAATGTGTAGCAAGTACGTCCTCCGTCTTCTTCACGCCAAAGTGTCCCATTAATCCTCCTCCATGCGCCTCCTGCAACAACAAAAGACGAACAGAGCTAGCTGGAATGCATAGCTTGTTAGCTCGAAACACAAATCCATCACTAACGACGAACTTGTTCCATGTTCTCCCTTCTTTACAATTCTGCAATACATCTTTAAATTCAGCATCATGCACATATTGATCTTTGATGGTCTCCAAGCCAAATATTTTAAAGTCAAGTTGTGAAAGCATAGTATAACGACGAGACAATGCATCAGCAATAACATTTTCTTTTCCCTTCTTGTGTTTAATAACATAAGGGAAAGTCTCTATGAATTCAACCCATTTAGCATGTCTACGGTTCAGTTTTGCTTGACTTTTAATGTGCTTTAAAGATTCATGATCAGAATGTATAACAAATTCTTTGGGCCATAAATAATGTTGCCATGTCTCCAAAGTCCGAACAAGAGCATATAATTCCTTATCATAAGTAGAATAATTCAGACTAGGCCCACTCAATTTTTCAGAAAAATATGCAACAGGTTTACCATCTTGTAATAACACACCTCCTAACCCAATTCCACTAGCATCACATTCAAGCTCAAAAGTCTTATTAAAATCAGGAAGTTGGAGTAAAGGAGCATGTGTCAACTTATCTTTCAATACCGTGAATGCTTCTTCCTGTGTAGTACCCCAAACAAAAGGCACATCCTTCTTTGTAAGCTCATTGAGAGGTGCAGCAATGGTGCTGAAATCTCTCACAAAACACCGATAGAATCCAGCGAGGCCAAGGAAACTCCTCACGTGTGTGATCGTTTTGGGCTGTGGCCAACTCTCAATAGCTTCAATCTTGGCTTTATCAACCTCAATTCCCTGTGGAGTAACAACATAGCCAAGAAAAGAGACTCGGTCGGTGCAAAAGGTGCACTTTCCAAGGTTACCAAATAAACGTGCATCACGTAGAGCAATAAAAACAGCACGTAAATGTTCCAAATGTTCCTCCAAAGATCTGCTAAAAATCAATATATCATCAAAGTATACTACCACAAATCGTCCAATGAAAGCACGTAAAACTTCATTCATTAATCTCATGAAAGTACTAGGTGCATTAGTTAACCCAAAAGGCATGACTAACCACTCATATAATCCAAACTTAGTTTTAAATGCTGTTTTCCATTCATCTCCCAATTTCATACGAATTTGATGGTATCCACTACGCAAATCAACTTTGGAGAATATTGTAGAGCCACTCAATTCATCAAGCATATCATCTAGCCTAGGAATAGGATGACGGTAACGAATAGTAATATTATTAATGGCTCTACAATCAACACACATACGCGATGTACCATCCTTTTTCGGCACTAGAATAATAGGAACAACACAAGGACTAAGGGATTCGCGTATATAACCTTTGTCGAGTAGCTCCTGTACTTGACGCATAATCTCCTTCGTCTCTTCTGGATTGGTACGGTATGGTGCGCGGTTGGGTAGCGATGCACCGGGAATTAAGTCAATCTGATGCTCAATCCCTCGAATAGGTGGTAATCCCGGTGGCACGTCTTGTGGAAAGACGTCAGCGAACTCCTGCAAAATGTTAGTGACAGCAGGAGGCAAAGAGGAAGGCACGTCCTCGAATGAAAATAATGCCTCTTTGCATACAACAGCATAGCAAACAGATTTGCTAAAATCTAGCTCATCAATATCAGATTTGGTGGCAAATAAACATGCACTTTTCAATTTAATTTCAGAAGCAACAGTAGATGGTTTATTATTAGGCTTCATTTGTTGCGCAAATTCTTTTGCCACAATCTGATTTTCACTCTTATTTTTCTCCTGTTTTGCTTTATTAGCTCTATTAATATCATCTTTCAAAATGGAATCAGGAGTCATAGGAAGTAAAGTAATATTTTTATCCTTATGAACAAGAGTATACTGATTGTTTCTACCATGGTGTACAGAATTTTTATCAAATTGCCATGGTCTACCAAGTAATAAGGAACATGCTTGCATAGGTACCACATCACAATCAACATAATCATCATATGTAGAGATACTAAAATGCACACGAACAGTACGTGTTACCTTAACCTTGCCGATGTTGTTGAACCATTGGATGTAGTAAGGATGTGGATGTGGTCTTGTGGTGAGAGATAGCTTCTCCACCATCTCCATGCTAGCCAAGTTGTTGCAACTCCCTCCATCTATGATCACGCGAACAGAACGTTCCTTCACAACTCCCTTTGTATGGAACAAATTATGCCTCTGATTTTGCTCAGCTTGTGTAACCTGCACACTCCAAACACGTTGAGCAACTAAACATTCATACCTGTCAGCATCTTCAGGAGCCATGTATTGCGTCTCATGATCAGAATCGTCTCCACCGTGTTCTTCACGTGTAATAAGAGCCAAAGTTTCCTCATCATAGTCACTAGCGGATTCATATCCACCATCCTCAGTAGCAATCATCACACGCTGAGATTTGCAATCTCTCGCAAAATGTCCTCTTCCCTTACAACGACGACAAATAATATCACTGGTGTGCCCTGTTGATGCCGTGGAAGAAGAAGAACTCTGTGCAGGCCCAATAGGTGTGCTCTTGGCAGATAATGGTGGTTGTGCCTGCTTCCTTGTATCACGGCTGGAGGTAACAGCTGATGGAGGTGTCGGTGCAGTAGAATGTGTGGAAGTAGAGGATGCACGCGGTGTCCATGATGAAGGTCGACCTGCAGAAAAGTTAGTCCGCGCCAATGCCTGTCGATCCTGCACTTCACGTTCAGCTTTACAAGCAAGATGGAATAAACGAGTGATATTAGTATAATCCTTATACTCCAGAATGGTCTGAATCTCTCTATTTAATCCACCCATAAAACGTGCAAGCATAGCTTCATTCTCCTCAACAATACCACATCTAATCAGGCCAGTTTGTAATTGCTGATAATATTCTTCTACAGAATTTTTTCCTTGTCTTAAGCGCTGCAGTTTTTGAAGTAATTCACGTTGATAATATGGTGGAACCCAACGAGTACGCATAGCAGTTTTCAAAGCAGTCCAAGTAGCTGGAGTAGGATATAATCTACAATGTTCAGACCACCAAACACATGCAAAACTAGTGAAAGCACAAACAGCAGCAGGAACACGTCTCTCCTCGGGATAGTTTAAACATGTAAAACGTTGTTCAGTTTGTAACTCCCAAGTAAGATATATATCAGGAACATATCTACCCTCAAATGGTGGAATATTCAATTTCAGTTTAGGAAGATGGTCATGTACCTCAGGAGGTGGTGCAGCCCTACCGTTGCGATGATATGCATGAGGACGACCTGGTGGTGGTGGTGCTGGTTGTTGCACGTAGTTCTGATTTTTGTCAACCTCATCCTCGTAATGGTCCTCCACCTCTGCAGTAGCATCAGGAGCTACAGAAACATCAACAGCAGCACCAGAAGCTTGACCAGTCTCAAGGGGAACGCACTGTGCTCGTCCCACTTGATTCGGAAGGCGCCGTTGTTGTTGTTGTTGTTGTTGTTGTTGTTGTTGAAGAGGTGGGACAGCTGCAGCAGCCGGTGGTGGTGGAAAACGCGCAAGCAATTCAGCAAACTTGTTATCGAGCTTTGTATCAAACGTCTTTTCCATGCCATCTATCTTCTCCATGGCCTCGTCAAATCTGTTTAGCACATCTTGCACCTGTTCACTCATCATTTGCTGAAACTTATCATGAAGCTCCTTGTTCGTCAAGTTCTCCCAGTCAGTCTCGTCGACTTGTGATCCTGGCATGGTTAGCAGCAATAGAAACACACAAGAATATGATCCTACAGACTACTAATAAGTGGTGGGGGTGGCGGGTGTCACAAATCCGACAAGCAAATCTCAAATTCTTACCAGTTCTTACCCAGCAGCAGATGGTGATCGGCAACCGTGGTAGTCAAAACTCTCAAAGCGTGGATAAAGCGATTACCAGGGAGAGTCAAACGCACGACGTAGATGTATGTGGAGCTGGGAAGGCTTATAAGATGGTAGCAAAAGTGGTCAGCAATAATCAATTCAGAGATGCAAAGTTGAATAAACGCTCAACGACGGTACTGTGCTGGTCCTAGGCTAGACCGGAATAGAGACGCGAGCCTAGAACACTAACAAAATCACGGCGCTGCACGTAATAAAGGGGAAAGCACACTCTGAAAAAAAATTCGCCTCTTTTTTTTTGCGCTCTTTTTTTTTTTGCGCTGCTTTTTTTTTGGCCGAAAATCACTATAATGGCGAGTGTCTCAAAACACTTCCCAAGTCAAACTAAGATGATAGGCACGAAATTTTTTTGACGAATTTTTTTTTTGGAATCAGGGCAGCGACGACGAAAAAGTGCGGTAAAAAAACAGTATGATGGCACGTGTCTCAAAGACTCAGAAAAGCCCAAAAGTAGGATAGGGAAAAAATATTTTCACCTGGCGAATTTTTTTTTTCCGAGACCTACGCAGGCAAGGAAACACAAATCCGAAACCTAGATGGATCTCGAGAACAAACCTAATATGAAAAGAACTCGGATTGGCGGTGGATATATGGTGGTAGGATATGCCAGCGATGGTAGGTTATGGCAGCGGTGGTATGTTATGGCAGCGGTGGTGGTATGTGGTGGCGGTGGTGGGATATGGCAGCAGTGGTGGTATGGCAGCGGCGATGAATATGGTGCGGCGGCGACGTGACAAACTGTGAACAGAACTCGAAACTCTATTGAACTAGACGCTAAGACCAGCAACTTGACACGACGATGCAACCGCAAATTCAACAAAGCAAATACAGAAAAGATTATGCAAAGGCTCAGATTGGTTCGGATGGGATGAACTAACCCTAATTTTTTTTTGGCTTTTTCGTGGACTGTAGATATGAAGAACAGACTCGATCTAATCTACGAAAAACTGTAAAATCTCACCGAGCAACCTGGAAATCTGATACCACTTGATAGAGGCAAAGGTGTCCCGTCTTTCGATGAGATGGTGGCTATCGTTTTGGAGGAAGTCGACTTTGTCGATCCGACTACGAACGTGCGAGGACGTCGCGCCTTAGCAATCGCTAAACCAACTCCGAGAGGTTGTTGACCACGCCGGAGCACGATCAACCTGACCACGAAGGTCTGTTTCCTGCAGGCAAACGAAGAACAAGCAAGAAACTAAGATTGCAATCTGGATATTGCGAATATAAGAGGAAAGCTTTATTGATCAAGGTGGGGTTCTGTGACGCCTTGGTCTGGTCGTTCAACACAAACGAAGTACGCGAAGTTGCAGCTATGGCGAACTTTTAATCTAAACAAAACCCAAAGTCTAAATGATGCCCTAAGGGCTGTATATATGAGGGAAAGAGGGGGGAATTTCGTGGCCCTTGGTGGAGGGGTCCGAAATCAACCCTAACTCTTGTTTCCCCACACATACGGACTCTAAAAACAGCCTATACTCAAGTATTTCGAAATTACATGGGCCTGGCCCAATAATAAGGTGACGCAGCACCTATAATAGCCTCTGGATGAAATTTATGAAGTGGCATCTTGTATATTTCGTCCAAGGCTTCTCGCACTCATTATGGTGGCTTCAAAGTCCTGAAATCATCAATTGAAACTCCATTCTTGTTCCCCTTGCGCATGCCATCATCTCCATGCTTGATCTTGCTCCAATGTTCATCCTTCTTGTCCAAGCTAGGCCCTTCATTTGTAAGCAAGACAAATGTATCCAATTTAGGCAGCATCATATTCTCCTGAACATTAGATTCATTACCAAGAAACGAAAGTACCTGGTAATTTAATTGGCGTGCGCGAGCTCTAGTAATTGGTCCTGTATATGTGTCAGTTGGAGCTTTGGGTGTAACCTTGTTAGTGATGTCCTCATCACAGAGTCTGATGATGAGTACGACGACTGAGTTTCTCCAGGGCTGCCACTTGTCTTAATGTCCTCTTTCCCCTTTGTGGTGTCTCGATGACAAAGGGGGAGAGTGATTTGCGTCTTGTGCTCTTGTGTTTCTTTGAAATCTGGTTTATTTGCGTGTTTGTGTCGTGTGCGTGAGACTATCATATGGTGTAAGACATATGCCTCGTTATCGTTGAACTTATCGTTATGTCTTTAATGTTTATCCAGAGCAGTTAGTTTTTATATAGAGTATCTCGTGTGTAGATTATAGGGGAGCACTGTACCTAGTATGTGTGCTGTGCGGTCCAAAGCACAATCTTGTGTAGGCACACATCCAGGGGGACCTCACCTATACTCTAGGGCTTGGATTGCTTACTCTATTATCTCTTCCCTGTGCAAATCAAGTATTGTCATCAATACACCAAAAAGGGGGAGATTGTAAGGGCATATTTCTCCCTAAGTAGTTTTGGTGATTGATGACAATGCATTTGCGGACTGATCGTGTGCTCTAAGCTCATACAGGTATATCTCCCTTAGGCACAAGACGATTGTTTGCCCCTCGGATTCTATGGAAGACGGTGTTTTCTTTTTGCTCCCTGTCGGTGGCTTTGAGTAATAAGAAAGCCGTACTATTAAGAGGGGGTCCGCGTCGGAAAGGTTTGGGTAGAATCAACACGTACACATCCTACTCTCGCACCACCTTTCCTTGCTTCTCTGGAGGTCCAACCGGTTATTTTTCGTATATGCAAACTGTGACTTCTTAACTGATCATCTGCCTGGCAAGCGGTAGTACCGCTCAACCAAGCGGTAGTACCGCGCAGATACACGGTAGTACCGCCTGCCGACACAGTAGTACCGCTCTGACGGTAGTACCACGTCTCCAGAGCGGTAGTATTGTGTATCTGGCTCAGGCGCTGATTGTATGTACAGAAGTTGATGCGCAAGTAATTTTTTACTTCCGCATCCAATGCGGTAGTACCGCTTAACCCAAGCGGTAGTACCGTGTCGCATTTTGCTACTACTGTTTTCCCTGCGGATGTAGCCACGGATGTAATTTATTTCATCCGTGGTTGTCAATCATGTCGCACTATTTTGCCTAAGCGGTAGTACCGCTCTCAAAGCGGTAGTACCGCTCAGCCAGCGGTAGTACCGCAACTCATGCGCGGTACTACCGCTCTCTGCGGGCTGAAAACTCTAATAACAGTTGGATTTGTTCCCCCACTATATATAGGGGGTCTTCTTCTCCAAGAAGACTTACCTCTTCCCCCACTACTCCATTGTTGCTCCAAAAGCTCCATTTCCGCCCGATCTCTCTCCCTAGCCAATCAAACTTGTTGATTTGCTCGGGATTGCTTGAGGAGGCATCGATCTACACTTCCACCAAGAGATATTTGATTCTCCCCACTAATCCCTTGCGGATCTTGTTACTCTTGGGTGTTTGAGCACCCTAGACGGTTGAGGTCACCTCGAAGCCATATTCCATTGTGGTGAAGCTTCGTGGTTTGTTGGGAGCCTCCAAGTTGAGGAGATAGCCCCAACCTTGTTTGTAAAGGTTCGGTTGCCGCCTTCAAGGGCACCACTAGTGGAATCACGGCACCTTGCATCGTGTGAGGGCGTGAGGAGAATACGGTGGCCCTAGTGGCTTCTTGGGGAGCATTGTGCCTCCACACCGCTCCAACGGAGACGTACTTCCCCTCAAAGGGAAGGAACTTCAGCAACACATCCTCGTCTCCACCGGTTCCACTTGTGGTTATTTCTTACCTTTACTTTTGCATGCTTTACTTGTTCAACTCCTATAGCATGCATGTGTAGTTGTTATCCTTCTTTCCTCTAGTTGTCATCTTAGAAGTTTATCTAAACAACTTACTTTGTCGCTTAATTTAAAGTGGTTAAGAAAAGTTAAAAATTGTTAGTTGCCTATTCACCCCCCCTCTAGTCAACCATATCGATCCTTTCACTAGAGCACGTGCACGCGCTATCGAGGACGAGGTGGATTCTCTCCTCTTCGAGTGTCGTTTGGATTCGCATGAGGATTGGGTTCTACCTCACAAGGAGATGTTGTGCATTCTCAGTTACCAAGGAGGTGATCACGTGGAAGCAAAGGAGAACATGTTCAACCCGAATCACGTGGAAGCAAATGAAGACCTGTCCAACCCGGAACGAGCGGTACTACCGCTCCTGGCCAGTCCGGAACAAGCGGTACTACCGCTCCTTAAGCGGTACTACCGCTCGAGTGGGCGGTACTACCGCCCTGCCTGCGTGCAGCCTTCGGCCCTTGGCCATGTACCCCTTTCGTCTCGTATCCCTTCGTAGCATAAACTATAAATAGACCTCCCCCACGTCTTTTGAAGGGTTAACAAAGATATTGAGAGACCTTGAGAGCTTTGCTCCTTGTATCCCCTCCTCTAGGAGATCAAGACCTCCAAGGGAGAAGAATCCTTGTGGATTGCAAGACCTCCCAAGGGAGAAGAATCCTTGTGAATTGCAAGACCTCACCTCCTTTAGGAATGGGAAGAACCTTACCTTTGTGCTTGTTTCCTTGGATTGATCTTGTAATCTTGTGGATCCTTTGTATGCTACTCTAGTGGATGTGATATTGGGTTTGTTTTGAGAGATTTGTGTCTTGTGTTCTTGTGTGTTCTTCCTCTTTTTTTCCCTCCAAGTGTGAATAGATCCCCCTAGGGTTTCACCCTACAACATCTTGGTATCATGAGCAAGGTCGATTCACATCTTGGAGTCCCATCCCCCCACTTTCTAGCTAGATTTTGGTGTGTTCTTGCCCAATTTCGAAAATCCCCACAAAAATAGCCCTAAATTTTTTCTTGCAATTTGTTGGATCTTGTGAGATTTGGTTGTTTTGGTCCATGAATTTGATGTTCGGCAAGCGGATCTAGCCTATCTGATGAGGACATGACTACCTTGGATACGACGAAAAATATTGCATACATGTATATTTGTGAGGTGATTTCTAATGCAAACTATGCAATAATTTATTTATGTCATCCAGGACAAAAATACTTCACAAACTTTTGTGCCATGTCTAATTCCAGGTGCATGGGACATTTGTACAATCCACCTATGAATATAAGGGAAAAAGAGAAGTTTAGGGGCTGTTCAAAAAGTTCTCTCACGTCACTTTTGGGCCAAGAGAAGATAGAGTCCAAGTCTCTCACGTTCTGCATCCAGATTCGGACTGCACAGACATACCTGACTCAAAACGACAAGAACTCCTTCATACGGACTCCGAATTGGGTGATTCTTTTTTTTGTTGGAAACTAGATTTCCTACACTTTCCAACCCAATTGGAATCACCTTCAAATTCGTCCGGAGCGTTGAGATACCGACGAAACAATCTGACGCTGCAGCAGAATCCGAGTCAAACTACAAGTCCAAAGGTGTTACATCACATCCACTTGGGCCCATGAGCCTTGTACGACCTAGGGTTAGTTTTAGGCTGCCTTGGGACGTCCTTCCATCTCCTTGGCCGCCACCCCTTGCTCCTATATAAGTTGATCTATCTAGTAGCTTTTTCTTTGGGATTTGTTTAGTCAAAAGTTAGCCATTGCAACTTCGTGTACTTCGTTTGTGTCCAACGACCAGACCAAGACCGCTTACGGATCCCCACCTTTATCAATACATCATTTATATTTGCAATATTCAGATTGCTTTATCATATTCTTGCTTGTTCTTCGATTGCATGCAGGAATAGACCTTCGTGGTCAGGCTGATCATGCTTCTCGCATTGTCGGTAACCCCTAGAGATTGGTTTAGCGATTGCTAAGGCGCAACGTCATGCACGTTTGTAGTCGGATCGTCAAAGTCGTCTCCGCCAAATTGATAGTTATCATCTCATCAAAAGATCGGGCCCCTCGCCTCTATCAAGTGGTATCAGTTTTCAGGTTGCTCGGTGAGAATTTCTAGTTATTCCTAGATTAGATTTATTTTCTTACCTATTGTCCAAGGAAAAGCCAAAAAAAGTTAGATCTATTCATCCTTTGTCCTAGCCAGTCTGATCCTTTGAAATTTTCTTTTCATTGTTTGCATTATTGAATTATCGGTTGCATCGGCGTGTCAGTTGCTGGTCTTAGTGTCTAGTTCGTTAGAGTTTCGAGTTATGTTCACATTAGTCACGTCACCGCTCCATCATTATCCCTTCCGCTGTCCACCACCTCATCCATCAATTTCCACCTCGTGCTACCCATCGTTCATTGTCACAATCATACTTGAAGTCGTTTGCATCTTTGCTTGATCCAATCTGCATCTTATCTAGTTTGTCTTGGAAAGAGGGAGAAAGAAAAAAAAAGACAGAGAAAAAAAAAAGTAAAAAAAAGAGGAGAGAAAAAAAAAGTGTGAGAAAAAAGAAAAAGAAAAAGAAAAAGAAGAAAAAGAAAGTTGGAGAGAGAGTTGTTGTATATTCTGCTTGACAGTTGTTTTCATCATTATCTTTACTGCCGTTGTGATCTTTACTTACATCTTGCTGTTCAGAGCTACTTCGTATCCTTTATTGATGCTAGTTGTGCTACACCGTGACCTCATTAGTGTTCTAGGCTCGCGTCTCTAGTCCGGTCTAGCCTAGGACCAGCACAGTACCGTCGTTGAGCGTTTATTCAACATTGCATCTCTGAATTGATTATTGCTAATCTTTTGCTACCATATATAGCCAACCCAGCTGCACATATTTCTACACCGTGCATATTTACGTTCACCTGGCAATCGCTTTACTCAATCTTTGGAGTTATTTGACACGCTGGTTGCCTATCACCATCTGCTGCATGGTAAGAACTTGTAAGATATTGATATTTGCTTTAAAGTGAGCGCTTTACCACCAAATCCTAGTAGTTCATAGGAACATTATTCTCGAATTTTGTTTCTTGCTTCTACTAATCATGTTAGGTACCGGAGACAGAAGTTCTTGGATGACGGATACATCTTCACCATCACGAGATGTGGGACAACGCACACAAGCACATGGTCAGGTTATTTCTTTGCCGTCATTTGAGGGTAGATTTAATCCTGCTATTTATCTAGCTTGGGAGCTTGAAGTAGAAAAAGTTTTTAGTCACCATCATTTTTCTGAACTTGAGAGAGTACGAGCTGCCACTAGAGTATTTACCGGTTTTGCTTGTGTTTGGTGGAGTGTGCATTGTAAGAAAAATATTGATAACCAACCCACAACTTGGAAAGATTTGAAGGCCGTAATGAGAAAACATTTTTTTCCTCCTTACTATCGCCGTGAATTGCTTCGCAAATTGGGACAATTAAAGCAAGGCAGTAACACTGTTCATGCTTACTACCAAGAGTTCAAATCTTATATGCATCATTGTGACATAGAAGAATCTGAGGATGATACAATGAATAGATTTTTTGGTGGTTTGAACCATGATATTCGCGCAAGATTTCGGTATATTCCTCGTTGCATTACTGGTATGTATGTTCGTGCTTGTACCTTTGAGAGACAAATACAAGAGGATGCATTGTGTGACTACAACAACTACTATTCTAGTTCATGCTCACCACCATTGGTTGGTTCCTCCACCATTGCACCTACTAGAGCAGCCACACCTCTGATTGTGAGCATGACATCATCTAAAGTGTATGGTACATTGTCATCGTCCGTACCTACATCAGCTACGTCTTTGCGACAAGGTAACAGTAAAATCAATGATGATATAACTTCACATGAGGATGATGCATTTCTAGTTCACTTGAATACATCATGTATTGAATTACCTGTTGATTTGAGCACACCACCTAGTTTAGATAATCATGTTACTGTCATGAATGCGCCATGTGATCAAACAACTGAAATACCAACAATTTTGAGTGCACCTATTGAATTAACTATTGATGCAAAAGAATCATGTGCATTAGAGAATAAATCAGATTTGGATAAAATAAATTTGAAAATAATTGTGCCAATGTTTAATCATTTTGATATGACCTCTAATCTTGGTGACGATTCAATGTCTAATGACTTATTGCATGTTTGCTTTCATGCAAGTAAGGTTTATTCGCCAATGTTGGGATGGTTTAATGATGAACATTGTCAATCTTTTGATATGAATAAGAGCTTCACTTATTTGTGCAAACTGAGTTGCAATATTTTCATGCCTTCTACTTCTTGTGATAATATTTTGGCTTTATATTTTATGAACTACGAAAGTTACTCATCTATATATGTGTCATATGTGCAAAAATTAAGAGAAGTAAAAATGGATGACATATACATATACAATATGTACACCTTGTCTATCTTCTTACCCAAATTTCAGATTAAGCAACGCCGAGGACGGCTTTATTTTCAAGAAAGGGAGGATGATGAGGACATGACTACCTTGGATACGACCAAAAATATTGCATACATGTATATTTGTGAGGTGATTTCTAATGCAAACTATGCAACAATTTATTTATGTCATCCAGGACAAAAATACTTCACAGACTTTTGTGCCATGTCTAATTCCAGGTGCGTGGGACATTTGTACAATCCACATATGAAGATAAGGGAAAAAGAGAAGTTTAGGGGCTGTTCAAAAAGTTCTCTCACGTCACTTTTGGGTCAAGAGAAGATAGAGTCCAAGTCTCTCACGTTCTGCATCCAGATTCGGACTGCACAGACATACCTAACTCAAAACGACAAGAACTCCTTCATACGGACTCCGAATTGGGTGATTCTTTTTTTTTGTTGGAAACTAGATTTCGTACACTTTCCACCCCAATTGGAATCACCTTCAAATTCGTCCGGGGCGTTGAGATACCGACGAAACAATCTGACGCTATAGCAGAATCCGAGTCAAACTACAAGTCCAAAGGTGTTTCATCACCTCCACTTGGGCCCATGAGCCTTGTACGACCTAGGGTTAGTTATAGGCTGCCTTGGGACGTCCTTCCATCTCCTTGGCCGCCACCCCTTGCTCATATATAAGTTGATCCATCTAGTAGTTTTTTCTTTGGGATTTGTTTAGTCAAAAGTTAGCCATTGCAACTTCGTGTACTTCGTTTGTGTCCAACGACCAGACCAAGACCGCTTACGGATCCCCACCTTTATCAATACATCATTTATATTTGCAATATTCAGATTGCTTTATCATATTCTTACTTGTTCTTCGATTGCATGCAGGAATAGACCTTCGTGGTCAGGCTGATCATGCTTCTGGCATTGTCAGTAACCCCTGGAGATTGGTTTAGCGATTGCTAAGGCGCAACGTCGTGCACGTTTGTAGTCGGATCGTCAAAGTCGTCTCCGCCAAATCGATAGTTATCATCTCATCGAAAGATCGGGCCCCTCGCCTCTATCACTCTCCTCAACAATCCCCACCCATCCCACCGCGACATCCATCCAATTTTGCCCCGAAATCTTCCATCTCCGTCCATATTTCGCCCCGATCCCGAGCTGCAAACTTTTCTCGACACCAGCGGTACTACCGCCCATCCAGGCGGTACTACCTCCCTACACGCGGTACTAAATTTTTACTTCCGCCCTTTCCAAGCGGTACTACCGCTCCGCCAAGCGGTACAATTTTTTTACTTCCGCCACCCAAAGCGGTACTACCGCCCCGCACTTTTCCACCTTCCGCATTTGACTGGTTTCGAGTTGCGATTTGGCGTTTCCTAAGGTGTTTCGGCTACTTAGGAACGTGTGACATCGACATCATCGCCTCGGAGTCATCTTCGCCGCTAACCGTAAGCAAGGACGGTAACATCGACGACACTTACCTTTGCTTTTGCTTTGATAGCCCGAGCCATTTGCGTTGCTTACCTATCGAGACTAGTGAGTTGAGAATTGCCGGGCCACGCTATTGTGCACCGTAGTGATCATGTTATCATCTTAGTTCCATAAGTCTCTCCCATGCATATCTTACATACTTGTCTCATATTATCCCCAGCTCGAGCATCAAGCTTTCAAAAAAAAAAGCTTTTAAGCAAAAAGAGGAGCAACAATGAGCTTATAAGCAATAGCATTGAGACACTTTACTTACTCATATCATCTTGGTCACCGCATACATATCATAGTTGGGATCGAGGACGGCACGTTTCTCTCATAGGTTGGTGCACAAAGCGTATCTCGCCCATTTGAGCAATCGAGCTAGCGTCTCTCTAGTATTCGCACAACAAGAGCATTTTGAGTGATCACTCACATTTTGCGCTCACCCTTGGTTGTGCGGATCCCATCTATCTTCCGTGCGTGTGTTCCTAGTGATACCCTTGGCTTTGATCTATTTGCTTTATGTACATCTTTGTGAATCTTCTCAACCTTATCGATATCTTGACTAACATTTTGTTTGAAATTTGGCCACCATCCTAACCAAGCTACTCCATAGGCCTCTTTACTTATAGGTGTGAGGAACAAACCCGGTTCCAATTCTACTATCGTGGCATTTCATTGAGTGAAACTTGTTACATTTTCAATCTTCGGAAGAGGTAACCTTGGTACTGTTCTCTCATTTACCTACTCACCTCCTACTTACATGATGGATAGGCCAAGTTCTTCGACCGACCCGATCGACGAGCATCTAGTGGAAGCACCGAACTACGTCATCAAGAATCACCTTTTCGGTGTACAACGAGCTCTTCACCAAGAAAGCGAAGCTTTGGGCGACCGCATCGAGCAACTCGCTTCCGACTTCCGCACACAAATGCAAGAGTTCCGCCACATCTTGGTGAACCGCACGTCTCCGCCTCCTTCATCAAGACGGCGCCATTCAAGTCGACGTTCAAGTGACAACTCTTCGGCTTACTCTTCGGATGCAAGTCCTACACGTCCTCGGCAAGCTCAACAATTCGTCAATCAAGATCGACAATCTCCGGACAATCCATTCCATGGAAATGGGTTACGAGATCGAGTTCGAGCATGTGAGCAAGGGCACCGCCAAGAGCAACAACGCCCACATCAAGTACATGAAGATGACGATGCAATTCAGCAAGCACAAGAACAACGTGACAATCAAGCACGCACCGCGCAACAAGCTCTTCGTGACTCCACGCGCATCTTCGCCGACCGCAACCGCCAAGTACGTCAACAAGAAGCACTTCATCAAGAGCGACAAGAGGAAGTCGCTCATCGCAAAGCGGAGCAAGAACGACGAAATGGGAATGACGTGCCGCGCCACCACCGGCAAGACCATCGCGGGGAGCACGTTATCGGGGAGCGACCACATCATCATGAGCGCCACCACCATCATCAACATGATGAAGAACAACGCTTCGGCAAGCTAAAGTTCACTATGCCCAAGTTCTCCGGAAGCACCGATCCCGAGGAATACCTATCATGGGCATTGAAGGTTGACAAGATATTCCGCCTCCACAACTTCGAAGAAGAGAAGAAGATTGCCATGGCCTCTCTCGAGTTTCAAGATTATGTCCTCAGTTGGTGGGAACAAACGATCAAGTGGCGACATTCAAGAGGCGAACCATCCATTACAACTTGGTCAGAAATGAAGAATGTCATGCGAGCTCGCTTCGTGCGTACACACTACACACGTGATCTCTTCAAGAAGCTGCAACTTCTCAAACAAGGCACGAAGACGATGGAGGAATACTACCAAGAAATGGAGATTGCAATGATACGAGCCAACGTCAAGGAAGATGACGAGCAAACAATGGCCCGCTTCTTGAACGGACTCAATCACCCAATCAAGCCGATCGCCGACTTCCAACCATACTCCAACCTTCTCGAGCTAGTTCATCAAGCGTCCAAGGCCGAGCGACAAGTCCAGGATGACTTCAAATACGCCAAATACTCGTCCAAGAACTACGGCTCCTACTCTCAAGCTCCCGCGACTTCGGCACCTCCTACCTCAACAAAAGCATCACCAAGTACCGGCGACAAGTCAAGTTACTAGCAAACTACACCTTCCTCGACTCGTTCTCCGGCAAGCAACTACAAACCCAA
The DNA here is from genome assembly GCA_902687465.1 of Secale cereale. Lineage (NCBI taxonomy): Eukaryota > Viridiplantae > Streptophyta > Magnoliopsida > Poales > Poaceae > Secale > Secale cereale. The sequence goes on from LR738710.1 coordinate 407,146,131, forward strand.
GACTCCCTCACCTTCAGCACCACCTTACGACACCTTGAAGACTAGTTCCTTCAAATGCTTCACATGTGGTGGCCGAGGTCACAAGTCCTTCGAGTGCACCAACAAGAGAACCATGATCTTCAATGACGACGGCACATATGACTCGATGAGCGAAGACGAAGTGGAAGCTATTGAGCATGTGGCCATGCACCAGCGCATCAACGAAGATGAAGATGATCAAGTGTTTTGTGACAATGATTCAAGTCCCTCTCTCGTGGTATCCAAGGTCTTGACCCTCCAACACCATCAAGACGAAGACCAACGATGCCATATTTTCCACACAAAGGCCGGCATCAACTGACGTTCCGTCAAGGTCATCATCGACGGAGGAAGTTGTCACAACTTGGCAAGCGACGAGCTATGTTCCAAGCTCCAATTGGTCAAGAAGAAGCATCCTCGTCCATACAAGGTACAATGGTTGAGCGACTCCGGCACCATTCAAGTGGAGCATACTATACAAGTTTCTTTCAAGATCGGCGCCTACCAGGACACCTTGGAGTGTGATGTAGTTCCCATGACGGTGTGCCACCTTCTCTTGGGAAGACCTTGGCAATTTGACCGTGGAGTCATCCACAACGGACGAACAAACTACTACAACTTCAAGATGAAAGGAAAGGAATATGTGCTTCGACAAATGTCACCAAGCCAAGTGATCGCCGATAAGCAAGCATCCACCCATCGTGGAGATGCTAGCGAGAGAGTGATCCACCAAAAAGAAAGTGAGAGCCACAAGCCAAAATTGAGCGTCTCTTCGCCAAGAGAGAAAAACTTAGTCCTTCTAGCCACCAAACGTGAGATGAGAGAAGTATGTGAGAACCCATCGAGCGTCTTCCACCTTGTGCTTCTATGCAAAGGGGAAGCCAAACCTACTAACACTTCACCACCTCCACCTTTTGTGTTGTCTCAATTGTTGCAGGAATTTTCGGACGTCTTTCCCGATGAGCTACCACAGGGTCTACCTCCACTTCGCGGCATCAAACACCGCATCGACCTCATATCTGGCGCACCGCTTCCAAACAAGGCTCCTTACCGCGTCAACCCGGAGGAAACAAAGGAGATACAACGTCAAGTACAACAACTCATCGACAAAGGTCATGTACGTGAAAGCTTAAGCCCTTGTGCAGTTCCCGTTATTCTCGTACCTAAGAAAGATGGAAGTTTTCGCATGTGTTCCGATTGTCGGCCGATAAGTGCTATCACCGTTAGATACCATCACCCTGTTCCACGCCTAGATGACATGCTTGATGAATTATGTGGTGCCACCATCTTTTCCAAAATTGACCTTAAAAGTGGCTATTACCAAATTCGCATTCAAGAGGGTGATGAGTGGAAAACAACTTACAAAACCAAGTTTGGGTTATATGAGTGGTTGGTCATGCCGATGGGATTATCGGAAGCGCCCGGTTCTTTCGTGCGTCTTATGCATTTCGTTCTCCGAACTTATATCGGCGTCTTTGTCGTGGTTTACTTTGATGGCATACTAGTCTTTAGCAAGTCGCTTGAGGAACATGTCCACCACGTCCGTATGGTTTTGCAAGCCCTTCGAAAACAACAATTATATGCTAATATGGAGAAATGCACTTTTGGTGTTGATAAAGTTGTTTTTCTAGGATTTGTCGTGTCTTCACAAGGTGTGCACGTTGACGAAACTAAAACTGAAGCAATTAAAACTTGGCCTAAACCAACGAACCTTCAACAAGTGCGTAGCTTTCTTGGTTTAGCCGGTTTCTATCGACGCTTTGTGAAGGACTTTAGCACAATTGCTATGCCCTTACACGCTTTGAGCAAGAAGAACGCACCCTTCATTTGGGGTCCCTTGCAAGAGACCGCGTTCAATGAACTTAAAACTTTGCGTACACACTCACCATTTCTTGCCCTACCGAACTTTGACAAACCGTTTGAGATACATTGTGATGCTAGTGGTACCAGTATAGGAGGCGTGTTAATGCAAGAAAAGCGTCCGATTGCCTATTTTAGTGAAAAACTATCCGGCGCACAACTTAACTACCCCATCTATGATAAAGAGCTCTATGCTTTGGTGAGAGTTTACGTGTTTGGGAACACTATCTTCGACCCCATGAATTTATTCTTCACACGGACCATGAGACGCTCAAATATCTCAAGGGTCAAACGAAGTTAAACAAGCGGCATGCTAAATGGAGTGAATTCATTGAGTCTTTTCCCTATGTCATCAAATACATCAAGGGCAAAGAAAATGTTCTGGCGGATGCTCTTTCCTGCAAATGCATGCTTGTTACCAAAATTGAGTTAAATGTTATTGGCTTTGAGCACATAAAAGACTTATATGAGCATGATGTTTTCTTTGCAAATCCTTATGCCAAATGTGTCGCACATACTTCTTGGGAGCAATACTACATAAAGGATGGATATCTCATGAAAGCTAACAAACTTTGCATTCCCGAGTCTTCACTTCGTTTGCTCCTTTTGCAGGAATCTCACGGAGGAGGGCTCATGGGACACTTTGGACGCGACAAGACATTTTCCACGCTCTCCAAGAATTACTTTTGGCCCAAGATGTTCCGTGACGTCTCTCGCTTCACCAACCGGTGCTCTACATGCCGCAAAGCTAAGCCAAAAGCTCAATCCCATGGCCTTCACATGCCACTTCCTATTCCTTTCCATCCATGGGAAGACATTAGCATGGATTTCATTCTTGGATTACCTAGAACTCGCAATGGCAAGGATTCCGTATTCGTTGTTGTGGATAGATTTTCCATGATGGCACATTTCATTCCTTGTCACAAGATAGACGATGCTTCACATATTGCGACTCTCTTTTGTAGGGAAATCTTGCGCCTACATGGAGTGCCCAAGATGATTGTCTCGGACCGTGACGTCAAGTTCTTGAGCTACTTTTGGAAGACTCTATGCGCCAAGCTCGGCATCAAGTTACTCTTCTCCACGGCATACCACCCTCAAACCGATGGCCAAACCGAAGTCACCAACCGGACGCTTGCCACTCTCCTACGTGTGTTGATCAAGAAGAACATCAAGGAGTGGGAGGAGTGTCTACCCATCGCCGAGTACGCCTACAATCACGCGAGACACTCTACAACCGGCAAGTCCCCCTTCAAGGTTGTCTACGTCTTCAACCCATTGCCACCGTTTGACATCCTTCCTCTCCCGCTTCAAGAATGAGCCGACATGGACGCAAACGCAAGAGCAGCCCACCTCAGGAAGATGCATGAAGAAACACGTTCCACGACCGAGCGTCAAGTCCAACGCCGCGCCATCAAGCTCAACAACAACAAAGTACCAATGGTGTTCCATCCGGGTGATCTCGTTTGGCTACACCTTTGCAAAGACCGCTTCCCCAAGGAACACAAATCAAAGCTTCTTCCACGAGCCGACAGACCATTCAAGGTGCTAGCACGCTACAACGACAACGCTTACAAGATCGACATCCCACGTGACAAGTACAACGTAAGCGACATCTTCAACGTCAAAGACTTGTCCAAGTACCATGGTGATGAAGACCATGATCCGTGGACGGATCTTCCCCAAGGGGGGGGGGGAGATGATGCAGAGCATCCGGCGAGCATCCACATGGATGCCCCATCATCGGCACAAGCACTCAAGGGACCAATGACTAGAGCACGTGCACACGCTATCGAGGACGAGGTGAATTCTCTCCTCTTCGAGTGTCGTTTGGATTCGCATGAGGATTGGGTTCTACCTCACAAGGAGATGTTGTGCATTCTCAGTTACCAAGGAGGTGATCACGTGGAAGCAAAGGAGAACCTGTTCAACCCGAATCACGTGGAAGCAAATGAAGACCTGTCCAACCCGGAACGAGCGGTACTACCGCTCCTCCAAAACGGTACTACCGCGCCTGGACAGTCCGGAACAAGCGGTACTACCGCCTGCAAGCGGTACTACCGCTCGAGTGGGCGGTACTACCGCCCGGCCTGCGTGCAGCCTTCGGCCCTTGGCCATGTACCCCTTTCCTCTCATACCCCTTCGTAGCATAAACTATAAATAGACCTCCCCCACGTCTTTTGAAGGGTTAGCAAAGATATTGAGAGACCTTGAGAGCTTTGCTCCTTGTATCCCCTCCTCTAGGAGATCAAGACCTCCAAGGGAGAAGAATCCTTGTGGATTGCAAGACCTCCCAAGGAAGAAGAATCCTTGTGGATTGCAAGACCTCACCTCCTTTAGGAGTGGGAAGAACCTTACCTTTGTGCTTGTTTCCTTGGATTGATCTTGTAATCTTGTGGATCCTTTGTATGCTACTCTAGTGGATGTGATATTGGGTCTGTTTTGAGAGATTTGTGTCTTGTGTTCTTGTGTGTTCTTCCTCTTTTTCCCCCTCCAAGTGTGAAAAGATCCCCCTATGGTTTCACCCTACAACAATGCATATTTGGAACAATGTGTTCATGGCATGGCATAGTGGATGAATTGCGCAAATCATGTAAAGGGAGCATGGCAATATCATCGCATGAAAAACAAAAGCCAATGACCATCATCTTGTCATCTATGCCACAAGTACAAATAGGATTTACTTTAATGGGGCATGCATAGTTACTATGTTGAGATTGAAATGATACAATATGTGAGATCTCACTCATAGCATATGACAAGTTCAAAGGATTATCGAACATGATGTGACCAAAAGAATTTTCACATGATATCCTATGGAGCATAGCATCACAACTAGGCAACTCAACATGCTCATCATCATATTCATCATAAATAGGTAAGTCAAGACATGATGAATTCGCACTAGCATGAAGCATGGGAATAGGTGTGTCAACATCATGCAAGCAATCATTCTCAAGATAGTCCACTAGTGGGACGAGAGAAGCACCATGACCTATGTTACCTTTGGAGCGTCGCTCATGTGTTGTAGGTGAGGTGTTCAAGATCCAATCATTCTCATCTTCATCTTGATGGAACCATGTGGGTGGTGCATCTTCTTCCACCATGGCGATCGGTTTTTCCATTGGAGGGATAGACTCGTCGAGGGTAGGCATGTCCTCATGTATGAGACCTAGCACCAAAGAAAACACACTCAGAGTAGAGGTTAAGTCGTTAGAAATCATAGTGGCCTCACATGCTCTATCAACTACCTCACTCACTAAGTGTTGTGGCTCACTCACTCCCTCTTGGATGCTCTCAGTCGTATGGTTGGTGGAGTCACTCAAATGGCTCTCAACCTCACATAGGAGAAGTGGCATGCTCTCATATATGGGGCTAGTAGTGGTCACTCTCATCCTCTCAAAGGAAATACTCTCAATGTCACATATGGTGGAGTCACTTGTATCACTCATGTGGTGGTGGCTCTCCTCACATGGGAATTGGGGCATCTCGGCATATGTGGATGTCGAAGAGGTGTAGGTGCAATAGTCTCCATGCTCAACTTCCTCATCCGTAACGCCTCCAAAGATGAATGTCGTAGGGTGTGGCAAACCATAACGCTCCTCCGGGGTCAAAGAGAAGGTCTCATGCTTGCTCGCGTAGCTTGACCCGGAGTATGAGTCCAATATGGGCGCCGTCTTCATGGTGTCGAAGAGGTTCATGCTCGTCGCCTTGGTCGAAGGGGATGGCCCATGCTCGACCGTCTTGTCGCCATCGCTCATAGATGATCGCCTTGATGATGAAGACGTCGATGTAGGCGAACTCATGGGAAGTAGGCGAAGATGCCGTACGTCCGAAGGCGAAGATGCCTTGATAGCACTTGGCAAAGATGCCGAAGTGGTGGTTGTAGCCGTAGCTCTGTCTTGGGGGTGCTTGTCTCGCGGTCTTCTTACGTGCTCTTGAAGCTTGGCCTTGGCGTGATGTAGAGCTTCTTCAGACTTGTAGGTATGAGCTTGTCGAGCATCTTCATGATGATGATGTCGTTGTCATGCTTGAGCCCTTGGTAGATGTCGTTCGTCGTCGTCGTGCACATGATGCTTGGAGGTGACTTGCCCTTCATGATGATGTCGATGGTCGCCATGGCGGTGTGGACGTGGAAGACTTGCACTTGCATCATGTTTGCACTCCGAAGACTTGTGACTTGAACGTCACCGCCGAGAGGATGACGAAGGGGAAGAAGACTTGTAATCGACCCCCAAGTGTCGGAGCTCCGCCATTTGTTTGTTGAAGGAGTCGCACATGTCGTCGAAGGAAGCCATTGTCCTTGTCTCGGAGTGTCGTAGTTCGATGGCGATGTTGCCCAAGCGCTCTTGCATTGCTCGTTGTAGTCCGATGGTTTGCTCATGGATGTAGTTGTTCGCGCCGTCGATGTCGAAGACCGGAGATGAAATGCTTTGCCTATCCATCACAAGACTCAAGTAGTGGTGAGTGGGAGAAAGAGAAGAACTAGACCACTGTACCTTACCCGATGTTTAAAATGGATCAATGATCACTCAATAATGTATCAAGGAAATAGCACAATTGGTACCGATTCTTGTCAATTCTCACACCTACACAAGTAAAGCTTTTGGTGGAGCTTGGTGAGGATAGTGGCATAAAAATGTGATGCAAAAGTTAGCAAGAGTCAATAAAGTTGAAAGAGATTCACAAATTCGCAAATGTAACAAGTAGACCAATAGCAATGAGTGGCACACGGGAACACACGCACGGATAGATAAATGTGGTTGTGCAACCAAGGATTGAGCTGAAAATGTGGAATCCACGGAAAATGCTCTTGTTGCACAACACTAGAGAGACGCTAGCCGAATGCTCAATAGGCGGATACGAACTTGTGAACTACCTATATGAGACAAAATGTAGCGACTTCCTATCACAAGTATGCTATTTACGTATGATGTTCCGGTGCTTTTAGCACAAGATGATCCGAGGTGATCGGATATGGAAATCTTATATGCAATGTGGTATGATGCTATGGCTCTTGCTTACAAACTTCTTTGTGGCTCTTTTGCTTAAAAGCTTTTTTTTATATGGCCACTAATGAGAAATGCACAAACCAAGATAGCAATTGTGTATATGCGGGAATAATCTTGTGACACAAGGGACGATACAATGATACCAAGATGATATGGTATATATACAATGGAAGGGCGGATCACTAATGTGCACAAGTAACGTTGCCGGCAGTACTCAAAGGCTAGTCTCGATAGGTAAGTGATGCAAAATGGGCTAGGGGTTAACAATGCAATTGCAAGGGTGATATACAATGAAGTCGTCAAGGTTACCGTCCGTGGCGATGATGAGATGCGGTGTTCTTGATGTCGACCCGTTCCTAATTAGCCGAAACACCTTAGGAAACGGAAAAACCACAACTCAAAATATCAAGGACAAATGTCAAATGGTGGTAGTGGGAAAGCGATGGTGGTTATGCACTTGGCAAAGCGGAAGTGGAATTATGGGTTATGCGTGTCAGAGTTATCGTGACCGTCCCTAAGTAGCCGAAACACCTTAGGAGACACAAGCCACAACTCAAACAAGCTCAAACAAAATTGGGTTATGTTTGGGTGGCGGAAATATATAGTGGGCAATGTGTATGCGGAAGTGGTGGTGGTGGTTGATGAAGAGGCAATTGTCCCTAAGTAGCCTAAACACCTTAGGAGACTCAAATCACTATTCAAGCAACCACAAATGCTATGGTGGACAAAATGGGTTAGGTTGCGGAAGGCTATGGTGGCTATGCGGATGATATGGTGGAAGGCCTAGGCAAACTTGTCAAATTTGACAAATGTTCATGGAGTCAAATGATGATGTTAGTATTTTTGTGGTATGGGGTATGTCAAGAGCTTCAAAACGAGCTAAAGAACGTCAAAAACGGACTCCGGATGAATTAGTTATGGCCGAAACAAGAATCTGTCCGTGTCAGTTTCAGGGGAAACCGCATGATCCGAGAGTTAGTCCGGATGATCCGGGTATTCTTCCAGATGATCTGGGTTCGTCAGCTCCGGTTCTATTCTTTCGGGCATGGGGGGGGGGGTATCCGGACATCCGGGAGATGGTCCAGCTGATTCGGGTGGATCCGGATGATCCGGGCAAGTCAAACTGCTCGGGATTTTCCACTCGGGGATAAATTTGGGGGCGGAAATGGATGATTTTGGTCTCAAAATTGAGAGGATTTCGTGGATGGAAAGTGGGAAAACTTGTGGAGATGCTAGATCCACTTGAAACCAAGTGAATCCATGGATCAAAATCAACAAAATCTCATCAAACCAACATATCACAAAAAAATTAGGGCTATTTTTGGTGGGGAATTTTCGAATTTGGGGAAGAACACAACAAAACAAGACTAGAAAACGGTGGGGAGGCTCCAAATTCGTGATGAACCAAGGCTCATGATACCATATGATGCGGGGTCAACCCGTTCTAGGCCGGTCTTTCACGAAGAGGAGGGAAACCCACGATGAACAGGAAGAACACAAAGGGGAATCACGAGGGGAAACGGGAGAAAACACTCAAATCAACAAGAGATGGTCACACATGTGCTACATCCTCAACACAACGAGATACACGGTCCAAATCCAACAAAGGAAAGATACAAAGGTAGCTAGTTCATCTCCGTGAGGAGGTCTTGAATCCGCGAAGGATCTTCCCGTGAGGGGTCTTGAATCCGTGTGGATCTTCTCCGTGGAGGGGCCGCAGTCACTCACAAGGAGATGAATCACAAGTGGATGAGAAAAGCTCTGTCTCAAATGAGCTAAACCTAAGCTAACCCTCAAATGGAGGAGGGGGAGGAGTATATAGTCTAAGCCACGAAGGGGTAAGTGAGGGGCGAAGGGGTACACGGGCTCGGCCCAGGTCACGCGCACAGGCGGGGTCCGGATGATCCGGATGGTGGCCCGGATGATCCGGGTGTCAGGGGTCCGGATCGTCTGGCTTCATGGGCAAGCTTCGGATGCCTCGGGGCATATTACCCGGATCGTCCGTTGTCAGTCTGGATCATCCGGGCTTGGTCCGAATCGTCGGGCTGGGGGTCCGTATGATCCGGGCAAGTCCAGTCTTGCTCTGATTCTTCTCCGTCTTCGCGTATGCTTCTCTCCTTCGATCGTACTTGCTCCTTAGCTGCTCCATGGTCTTCCTCTTGGTTCCTGGTCATGCATAGCACATATGTTTGAGGTAGTAGCCATGTCTCACAAGTGGAAAGTGAAGGTTTGAAGAGGAGCGAGTCAACCTTGTGTCCAATGGTGGGTACTTGAGGTCCTGTCGAAGTGAACATGGGGATGATCGTGGGATGCTCCACATCAGAGTGCTTCTACATCATCATCATCGCCTCACCATGAGTTGTGAGTAGTTTACCACAGACCTTCGGGTCCATAGCTAGTATCTAGATGGCTTCTTCTCTCTCTTTGGATCTCAATACCAAGTTTTCCTCGGTCTTCGAGGAGATCTATTCGATGTAATCTCTTTTTGCGGTGTGTTTCTCGAGATCCGACGAATTGTGGGTTTATGATCAAGATTATCCATGAGAAATATTTGGTTCTTTTCTGAACTCTTTATGTATGATTATAATATCCTTGCAAGTCTCTTTGAATTATTGGTTTGGTTTGGCCTACTAGATCTATAGTTCTTGCAATGGGAGAAGTGCTTGGCTTTGGGTTCAATCTGGCGGTGTCCTTTCCAAGTGATAGTAGGGGCAGCAAGGCACGTATTGTATTGTTGCCATCGAGGATAAAGAGATGGGGTTTATATCACTATATTTGAGTTTATCCCTCTACATCATGTCATCTTGCTTAAGGCGTTATTCTGTCCCTATGAACTTAATACTCTAGATGCATGCTGGATAGCGGTCAATGTGTGGAGTAATAGTAGTAGATGTAGAATCGGTTCAGTCTAGTTGTCTCGGACGTGATGCCTATATATAATGATCATGCCTAGATAGTATCATAATTATTCGCTTTTCTATCAATTGCTCCATAGTAATATGTTTACCCACCGTAGAATATCGCTATCATTAGAGAAGCCACTAGATAAAACTATGGCCCCCGGGTCTATTCTCGACATATCAATCTACAATCTACTTTACTTTTCCGCTTTTACTTTCTGTTCTTATAATCAAAATACCAAAAATATCAAACTATCATCTCTATCAGATCTCACTTTCGTAAGTGACCGTAAAGGGATTGATAACCCCTTATCGCGTTGGCTGCGAAGTTCTTATTTGTTTGTGCAGGGCGAGGGACTCGCGCATGGTCTCCTACTGGATTGATACCTTGGTTCTCAAAAACTGAGGGAAATACTTACGCTACTGTGCTGCATCACCCTTTCCTCTTCGAGGGAATACAACGCAAGCTCGAGAAGTAGCAAGAAGAATTTCTGGTGCCGTTGCCAGGGAGGCTTACGCAAAAGTCATATCCCAAGTACCTATCATAAACCTTATCTTTCTCATTACATTTATTTGCCTCTCGTTTTCCTCTTCCCCAATTCACCCTTGCCGTTTTATTTGCCCTTCTTGTTGCCATGTACCTTCTATTTGCTTGCATCATTGCTTGCTAAAAATCTATTGATATGGATCACCTTAAAGTGTTCTACCTGGATCATCTTCGGTCCTTATGCTCTCGTGCTGAAACCCCAACTAGCCTAGTTGATGGGAAATCTTCAGATGAGCATGCTCATTCTGTACGTCACCATTTGTCTGAAAAAGGGAGACTTTATGGGATCAAATAAACAGATTACTGTGTTATGCATGGAATCTTTGTGAAATTTGTGATTTTACTTGTTGCTCTAAGAACCCTAAAAAATACCTCCCCTACCTATGTGAGTTTAATGATAATGAAATCTTATCATCTTATGTAAAGGGTATTTATAGTTACTACGATATGGAACAAATTGAAGAATTTGTTGCTTCTAAGGATGCTTATGAAGTTGCTTCTTTGATTGAAAAGTATGATATTACTCTTTACGAATCTGAAAATTTTGACATACTTAAATATTGCTTTGAAAACTATGCTCATAATGTCCATGTCAAAGAATTTATTGAAAGAATGACCGCTGCTTTGGAAGAAAATAATGATAGGCATGAATCCATAGATAATTATGATTCCGATGATTTGACTGAAATATCCCTTGATGAACATGATGTTTTCTATTCTTGTGGCCATGATGCCAATATTTATGAATATGAATTTGATATAGTTCCTTATGTTAAACATGAGATCGTTGCTATTACACCCATACTTGATAATTCCTTCGATGAAAAGCATGATTGCAATGATGTTGTTATAAATTCTCTTAATGTCAATTCTGTTAATGATATGCAAAATCTCAAGCTTGGGGGTGCTAGTTTTGCTATGACTATTGTTTGTTTCAATGATCATGATTGGGGTGATTCTTCTTATGATCTTGAAAATTTATTTAAGCCCCATGATATATATGAGATTGATAATAATGTTTGCAATAATATTGAAAGTGGGTTTGGAAGAGTGTCAACTTTATATCCCACATATTTGGAGAATTTTAGATCTTATGGAATTTTTGATAAAAGTGGGTTTGGAGAGGTCATGACTTTAGTTAATTTTGATCCCACTATTTTGGAAGAGTGTCAACTTCGCATGCATGTGGATCGTGTTGAGAATATGTTATGTGATAGCTATATTGTTGAATTTGCTTATGATCCTACATGCAATTAATATGAGAGAGGAAAATATGGTTGTAGAAATCTTCATGTTACTAAATTACCTCTCTTCATGTTGAGATTGATCTTATTTCTTTCTTCTTCCTTGCATATGTTAGATCTTGCTTGTCTTGCTAATTTGTTTTCCTATAAAATGCCTATGCATAAGAAGTATGTTAGACTTAGATGTGATTTTCACATGCTACATGATGCTCTCTTTCTGCTCCCGTTCTTATCTTTCATGTGAGCATCATTGAATTCTCAAGCCTATCTGATGTGGGGTCAACCCAAGGTCATCCCCATGGACCTACCGTCGACTCACCAAGCGCCCAAAGGACCAATGACACGAGCCCGTGCAAGAGCTCTCGAAGCCGAGGTGACCTCGCTCCTTTATCAGTTTCCTCTTGAGTCACATGGGACATGGCTTCTACCCTCACCGAAAACTCTATGCATACTCAAGTACGTGGATGAAGGCCACGGGACAGCTCTGCACAGTGGACAAGGCGGCATGATCGACAAGTGCTTGGAACAAGAAGGGCGGCTAAAGACGCTACATGCACCAGACGTCCGACCCCTACCGGACGACCGGTCACTCCCAGGCACCGGACGTCTGACGTTCACCGGACGACCAGCAACTCCGAGACGACCGGACGACCGGAAGCCACCGGACGTCCGTGACACCGACTACAGAACGTAATTAGCGGAAATCCGAGGATTACCGGACGTCCGATCCCTCCCGAGCCACCGGACGTCCGGTGACCCAGCGGACGTCCGACCCGACGGCGTCACCCCATGTAATATACTCATTGACTTCCTTCGTGCTAGGTAGCATTTGCATAGCTCATCATAGACCTTAGTGGTTCCTCTCCTACGAGACCGCGAAGATCCACTGGATTCAAGACCTCCTTCACGAAGAAGAACATCAAGACCTCCTCACGGAGATGACTACCGCCACTTGTATCGTCCTTAGTTGATCGTGTATCGTGTATCGCACTTTGTATACCCAGATCTAGCATTTGTGTGACCTAAACGTGTTGGTTTGAGTGTTTACTTCTTGTCCCTCTTGTGTTTTCCCCTCGTGTACCTCGTGTTCATCCTTGGGATCCCTCCTTTTTGTGAAAGATCGGCCTAGAACTGATTTGTTCAAGAAGCTACAACTCCTCAAGGAAGGTACCAAGTCCGTTGAAGAGTACTACAAGGAGATGGAGATTGCCATGATAAGAGCCAACATCACGGAAAATGAAGAGCAAACAATGGCGAGATTCTTGAATGGACTCAACTATCCTATCAAGAAGATTGCGGACTTTCAACCATACACCAATCTCCTCGAGCTAGTACACCAAGCAACCAAAGCGGAGCGACAAGTTCAAGAGGACTACAAGTACTCCAAGTTCACCTCCAAGAACTTCGGCTCCTACAACCAAGCGTCAACGACTTCGGCTCCTCCTACCTCTACCAAGCCATCTACAACTTTGGTGACAAATCAAGGTACAAGAATGCGACTACGTCAAGTCGTCCACCTTCTACAAACAACTTCAAGCCAAGAACTTCATAATCTACAACTCCAACCGAGGACAACTCTAAGACGAGCTCCATCAAATGTTTCTGATGCGGAGCATCCCAAGGTCATCCCCATGGACCCTCCACCGCATCACCATGTGCTCCAAGGACCAATGACACATGCTCGTGCTAGGGCTCTCGAGACCGAGGTGGCATCTCTCCTAGTCCAACTTCCATATGAATCTTGCGAGACATGGCTACTACCTCACACGGATGTGTTTTGTGTGCTCAGGTATGAAGAAGACCCCATCGGAGAGGCTCATGAAGATGGACAATCCCCAAGCTCACGGACGAAGCTTTGCATCAAGAAGGGCTGAAGAAGGCTCTAGGCCCCGGACACCCGGCCCCCTGGCCCGGACACCCGGCCCCTGGACGATTAGCTACAGAAGAGCACCGGCAGCCGAAGCTACAGGGCCCGGACATCCGGCCAAGGCCCGGACATCCGGCCAAGGCCCGCACATCCGGCCCGGCAGGCCCCGGACATCCCGCATCTGGCCCGGCAGGCCTCGGACATCCCGCATCCGGCCCGGAAATCCGGCGCGCCTACCACGGCAGCATACCTGTGACTGGCCCCGACAGCCCAAACATCCGGCGCCAAGTCCGGACATCCGACGACCAGCGAAGCCCCGGACATCCGGCCCGACGCCCAGACATCCGGCCCCTGATGGCCTGCGTGCATCTCCTTTGGGCCGTGACCCGTGTACCCCTTCGCCCCGTGGACTATATATATATTCCTCCTCCTACATCTTTTAAGGGTTAGCTTTGTGATAGCTCATTTTAGACCTGAGTGGTTCCTCTCCTATGAGGCCGCGGCCTCTTCGGAGAAGATCCACTGGATTCAAGACCTCCTTCCCGGAGAAGAACATCAAGACCTCCTCACGGAGATGACTACCGCCACTTGTATCGTCCTTAGTTGATCGTGTATCGTGTATTGCACTTTGTGTACCCGGATCTAGCATTTGTGTGACCTAACTTGTTGATTTGAGTGTTTTCTTCTTATCCCTCTTGTGATTTCCCTCGTGTACCACGTGTTCATCCTTGGGATCCCTCCTTTTCGTGAAAGATCGGCCATCTAGGGTTCCACCCTACATCATTATTGTATCATGAGCCACGGTTTCTCATGAAATTGGATCCTCCCCACCGTTTTCTATCCTTGTTTTTGTTGTGTTCTTCCCAATTTTGAAAACTCCCCACAAAAATAGCCCCAATTTTTTTTTGTGATCTGTTTATTTGGCGTGATTTTGTTGAATTTGTTCCATGGATTTGCTTTGCCACGAGTGGATCTAGCTTTTCCCCACCTTTTCCCCAATTTTGATCCGCAAAATCCGACGAATTTTGGCCCCGGAAGTCACCATGTGCAAGGAGTTCATCAGGGCCGCAGGCACCCCGGACATCTGGCCCGTGCCCCGGACATCCGGCCCCTCACCCGGACATCCGCCCTCCCGCAGCCAAAAATCCACCATCCACACCACCTTGCACTTAACCCCACCATTTTCGTTCGGTTTCCCACCAAACCTTCCGCATACCACCACCACTTCCGCAACCACCATTGTTTCACCGCTACGATTTTGACAAATTTGTCTCACTTTGCCTTGGATACTTGAGGTGTGGTTTCACCGTTTCCTTGGATGTTTAGGCTAACTTGGAACGGCAAGACTTCGACAACACCATTGCTCACCCTCGGCAAGGACGGTAACATCGACGACACCTTGTTCATTCTACCTTGCAATTGCATTGTCACCTTATAGACCATTTTTGCGTAGCTTTCCCATTGAGACTAGCCTTTTGAGTATTTCTGGGCCACGACACTTGTGCACATTAGTGATAGTTATAGATATTGCATACTACATCATCATATCTCCGTGTGACACAAGAGTGTCCCGCATACTCAATAGCTAACTTGATCCGAGAAGCATGCATAAGTGGCCAAAGAAAGAGCTCACAAGCTTTTAAGCAAAAGAGCCACCCAAAGCTTATAAGCAAAAGTAAAATAGCATCATACGCCTTGCATCAAAAGAGATCATATGAGATAGCAATATATCATCTTGTGCTCAAGCATCGGCACATCATACACTCATAGTATACTTGTGATAGAAAGTCGTTACGTTTTGCCTCTTATAGGTTGTGCACAAGTGCGTATCCGCCTATTAAGCAATCGGTTAGCGTCTCTCTAGTGTTGTGCAACACGAGCATTTTCCATGGTTTCCACATTTTCGCTCACCCTTGGTTGCACAACCACATTTATCTATCCGTGCGTGTGTTCCGTGTGCTACTTCTTGCTTGTGATCTATTTGTTGCATGAGCAAATTGTGAACCATTTTCAACATCATTGAGTCACTTTGACAATTGCATTTGAATTTGTGCCAACATCCTAACCAAGCTCATCTCAAAGCTTTACTTGTGTAGGTGTGAGAATCGACAAGAAGTGGTACCAATAGTGCTATTTCCGGGTTACATTATTGAGTGATCATTGATCCATTTTCAACTTCGGTCAAGGTACAATTGGTATTGTCTTCTCCTTTCTCCCACTCACATACTTGCTTGCAATGATGGATAGGCCAAGTAAATCTTCGAACCCGCTCTTCGGCGATCCTCAAGAATCGAACAACTACGTCACCAAACTACATCTCTTCGGCGTTCAACGAGCTCTACATCAAGAAAGTGAAGCTATGGGCGAGCACATTGAGCAAGTCGCCGCCGGCGCACGACAATTTGAAGCAAGAACAAGAGAGCAATTCGACATCATCAACACCAACATGTCTACCCAATTCGATGAGCTACGGACTTTGATAGTCAACCGATGTTCTTCTTCCACATCTTCTTAAAGACGAAGCCGCTCAAGTCGCCATACCGACTCCACGGAAGGATCAAGTACTCCTACATCAAACACTCTTCGTCAAGCCGCGCGTCAAGCTCGACATGACAACCGGAATCCACTTCACGACAAGAGTTCACGAGAGCTATCTGAAGAGCAAGAAAGTAGACATTGTCAAAACCAAGCTACACTTGAGCAAGCGCAAGAACGACAACGACTACGCCAACAACAACAAGAGCGAGCACGTCAACACCAAGAAGAACAAGATGCGGAGGCTAATCGTCAAGCACAACAACGCCGAGAAGCTCAAGCTCTTGAGGCGCAACGAGCATTACGTGATTCACATCGCAATGTGGCAACTCGCAATCGACATACTCGTCAAGAAGAGGATTTCCTTCATGATGAGATGCAAGAGAGGCGCCATCAAGCACGCATGCAAGAAGAAGCTCCTCCTCAAGCGCGACAAGAGCAACAACCTCAACAAGAACCACACGCTCGACAAGTACATCATGAAAATGGACATCTACTTCGACAAGAGCAACATGACATTGCTAATCGTCCCAATCAAGAACACCTTCCCAATAGGCAAGCAAACAATCAAGAGCATCGCTATGGCAAGCTTAAGTTCACCATGCCAAAGTTTTCCGGAAGCATTGATCCCGAAGACTACCTCTCATGGGCATTGAAGGTTGACAAGATCTTTTGCCTTCACAACTTCGATGAAGAGAAGAAAATTGCTATGGCCTCCCTTGAGTTCCAAGACTATGTTCTCATTTGGTGGGAGCAAATCATAGAGAGGCGAGAAGCAAAAGGTGAACCTCCCATCACTACTTGGGCTCAAATGAAGGAAGTCATGAGAGCATGCTTTGTGCCAACACACTATAACCATGACTTGTCAAGAAGTTGCAACTCCTCAAGCAAGGTACCAAGTCCGTTGAAGAGTACTACAAGGAGATGGAGATTGCCATGATAAGAGCCAACATCACGGAAGATGAAGAACAAACAATGGCGCGATTCTTGAATGGACTCAACTATCCTATCAAGAAGAATGCGGACTTTCAACCATACAACAATCTACTCGAGCTAGTACATCAAGCAACCAAAGCGAAGCGACAAGTTCAAGAGGACTACAAGTAATCCAAGTTCACCTCCAAGAACTTCGGCTCCTACAACCAAGCTTCAACGACTTTGGCTCCTCCTACCTCTACCAAGCCATCTACAAACTTCGGTGACAAGTCAAGCTACAAGAATGCGACTACATCAAGTCGTCCACCTTCTACGAACAACTTCAAGCAAAGAACTTCATCATCTACAACTCCAACCGAGGACAACTCCAAGAAGAGTTCCATCAAATGTTTCAAGTGCCAAGGGCGAGGCCACAAGTCGTTTGAGTGCAAGACCGTTCGTACCATGATCATCAATGATGACGGATCTTATGACTCCATGAGCGACGATGAGATGGAAGCCCTTGAGCATGTATCTATGCATCGCAAGGTGAACGAAGAAGAAGACCATCAAGTGTTTTGCGACAATGACTCAAGTCCCAATCTTGTTGTCTCCAAGGTCTTGACACTCCAACATCAACAAGATGACAACCAACAATGTCAGATTTTCCATACAAAGGCCGGCATCAATGGACGCTCCGTCAAGGTTATCATCGATGGAGGAAGTTTTCATAACTTGGCAAGCGAAGAGCTATGCGACAAGGTCCAATTGGCCAAGACAAAGCACCCTCACCCCTACAAGGTCCAATGGCTTAATGACGCCGGAATTCTTCGAGTCGAGCACAGCGTGCAAGTCTCCTTCAAGATAGGTGCCTACGAGGACAAACTTGAGCATGATGTGGTCCCTATGTCCGTGTGCCACCTTCTACTTGGGCGACAATGACAATACGATCGTGGAGTCACCCATAATGGACGGACCAACCACTATAGCTTCAAGATGAAGGGCAAGGAATTCGTGCTACGTCCCTTGTCACCAAGTCAAGTAGCCGCCGACAAACACTTACCTACCAACCATCGTGGAGAGAATGGTGAGAGAGTGAGCCACCAAAAGGAGAGTGAGAGCCACAAGCCAAATATGAGCGACTCCACGATGAGCGACAAGAAGCAACTAGTGCTATTTGCCACCAAAAGTGAGATGAGAGAAGAGTGTGAGAACCCATCGAGTGTCTTTCACCTTGTGCTTTTATGCAAAGGGGAAGCCAAACCTACTAACACTTCACCACCTCTACCTTTAGTGTTGTCTCAACTGTTGCAGGAATTCTCGGACGTCTTTCCAGATGAGCTACCTCCGGGTCTACCTCTACTTCGCGGAATCGAACACCGCATCGACCTCATACCCGACGCACCACTTCCAAACAAGGCTCCTTACCACGTCAACTCCGAGGAAACCAAAGAGATACAACGGAAAGTGCAACAACTCATCGACAAAGGTCATGTACGTGAAAGCTTAAGCCCTTGTGCCGTTCCGATTATTCTCGTGCCTAAGAAAGATAGACGTTTTCGCATGTGCTCCGATTGTCGCCTGATAAACACTGTCACCATTAGATACCGTTACCCTATTCCACGCTTAGACGACATGCTTGATGAATTATGTGGTGCCACCATCTTTTCAAAAATTGATCTTAAAAGTGGCTACTACCAAATTCGCATTCAAGAGGGTGATGAGTGGAAAACGGCTTTCAAAACCAAGTTTGGGTTATATGAGTGGCTTGTCCTGCCAATGGGTTTATCGGAAGCGCCCGGTTCATTTATGCGTCTCATGCATTTTGTTCTACGACCCTACATAATCGTCTTTGTAGTGGTTTACTTTGATGACATCCTCGATTTTAGAGGACCATGTGACACACATCCGTATGGTTTTACAAACCCTTCGGAACGAGCGCTTATATGCTAACATGGAGAAATGCACTTTTGGCGTTTACAAGGTCGTTTTCCTAGGATTTGTCGTTTCTTCGCAAGGTGTTCACGTTGATGAAACTAAAATTGAAGCAATTAAAACTTGGACACAACCAACAAATCTCCTACAAGTTCGTAGTTTTCTTGGTTTAGCCGGTTTCTACCGACGTTTTATGAAGGACTTTAGCACTATCGCTATGCCTCTACACGCCTTGAGCAAGAAGAACGCACCCTTCATTTGGGGTCCTTTGCAAGACACCACGTTCAATGAGCTAAAAAGCTTACTTACACACGCACCACTTCTTGCCCTACCGAACTTTGACAAACCGTTTGAGATCCATTGTGACGCTAGCGGTACCGGCATAGGTGGCGTGCTAATGCAAGAAAATCGCCCAATTGCGTACTTTAGTGAAAAGCTATCCGGAGCGCAACTTAACTACCCCATCTATGACAAAGTGCTTTATGCCTTGGTGAGAGTTTTGCGTGTTTGGGAACATTATCTTAGACCTCATGAATTCATTCTTCATATGGACCATGAGACACTCAAGTATCTCAAGGGTCAAATTAATTTGAACAAGCATCATGCTAAATGGAGTGAGTTCATTGAGTCTTTTCCCTATGTCATCAAATACATCAAAGGCAAAGAGAATGTTGTGGTGGATGCACTTTCCCGCAAATGCATGCTTGTTACACAACTTGAATTGTATGTTATTGGCTTTGACCACATCAAAGATTTATATGAGCATGATCCTTTCTTTGCACATCCTTATGCTAAGTGTTTGACTCACACTTCTTGGGAACATTATTACTTAAATGATGGATATCTTATGAGAGCTAACAAACTTTGCATTCCCGAGTCTTCGCTTCGTTTGCTCCTTTTGCCGGAATCTCATGGAGGAGGACTCATGGGACACTTTGGACACGACAAGACATTTGCTACGCTCTCAAAGAACTACTTTTGGCCCAAGATGTTCCGTGACGTCTCACGCCTAACCAACCGATGCTCTAGATGTCACAAAGCTAAGTCAAAAGCTCAATCTCATGGTCTTTACATGCCACTTCCAATTCCATACCATCCATGGGAAGACATAAGCATGGATTTTGTACTTGGATTGCCTAGGACTCAAAATGGAAAGGATTCCGTGATTGTTGTCTTGGATAGATTTTCTAAAATGGCTCATTTAATTCATTGTAACAAGATCGACGATGCTTCACATGTGGCAACTCTCTTTTGTCGGGAAATCATTCGTCTACATGGAGTGCCCAAGACTATTGTGTCGGATCGGGATGTCATGTTCTTGAGCTACTTTTGGAAGACTCTATGCGCCAAACTCGGCATCAAGCTACTATTCTCTTCGGCATATCATCCACAAACCGACGACCAAACGGAGGTGACGAACCGCACACTTTCGACGCTTCTTCGTGTGTTGATCAAGAAGAACATCAAGGAATGGAAGCAATGCTTGCCCATCGCCGAGTACGCCTACAACCGCGCAAGACATTCCACTACCGGCAAGTCCCCTTTCGAGGTCGTCTACGGCTTCAACCCCTTGTCTCCATTGGACATCCTACCTCTACCTCTACAAGAGCGCATGAACATGGACGCAAGTGGACGAGCAAGCTATCTCAAGAAGGTGCATGAAGATATAAGGGCAACAATTGAGCGACAAGTCCATCGCCACACCACCAAGCTTAACGTCAACAAGGCACAAATGGTGTTCCAACTGGGAGATCTTGTTTGGCTTCATCTTCGCAAGGACCGCTTCCCACACGAGTGCAAGTCCAAACTACTACCTCGCGCCGACGGACCGTTCAAGGTGCTAGCACACTACAACAACAACGCCTACAAGATCGACATCCCATGAGACAAGTACAATGTGAGCGATGCCTTCAACGTCAAGGATCTATCCCCTTTCCATGGTGATGAAGATTTTGACCCGAGGTCGGATCTTTCCCAAGGGAGGGGAGATGATGCGGAGCATCCCGAGGTCATCCCCATGGACCCTCCATCGCATCACCAAGTGCTCCAAGGACCAATGACACGTGCTCGTGCTAGGGCTCTCGAGACCGAGGTGACATCTCTCCTAGTCCAACTTCCATATGAATCTTGCGAGACATGGCTACTACCTCAAACGGATGTGTTTTGTGTGCTCAGGTATGAAGAAGACCCCATCGGAGAGGCTCGTGAAGATGGAAAAGTCCCCAAGCTCACGAACGAAGCTTTGCATCAAGAAGGGTTGAAGAAGACTCCAGGCCCCGGACATCCGCCCCCCTGGCTCAGTCATCCGGTCCCCTGGCCCGGACATCCGGCCCCTGGACGATCAGCTACAGAAGAGCACCGACAGCCGAAGCTACAAGGCCCGGAAATCCGGCATCCGGCCCGGAAATTCGGGGCGCCCACCACAGAAGCATACCCGTGGCTGGCTCCGACAGCCCGGACATCCGGCGGCAAGCCCGAACATCCGGCGACCAGCGAAGCCCCGGACATCCGGCCCGATGCCCGGACGTCCGGCCCCTGATGGCCTGCGTGCATATCCTTTGGGCCGTGACCCGTGTACCCCTTCGCCCCGTGGACTATATATATTCCTCCTCCTACATCTTTTTAGGGTTAGCTTTCTGATAGCTCAATTTAGACCTGAGTGGTTTCTCTCCTATGAGACCGCGGCCTCTTCGGAGAAGATCCACCGGATTCAAGACCTCCTTCCCAGAGAAGAATATCAAGACCTCCTCACGGAGATGACTACCGCCACTTGTATCGTCCTTAGTTGATCGTGTATCGTGTATCGCACTTTGTGTACCTGGATCTAGCATTTGTGTGACCTAAACTTGTTGATTTGAGTGTTTTCTTCTTGTCCCTCTTGTGTTTTCCCTCGTGTACCACGTGTTCATCCTTGGGATCCCTCCTTTTCATGAAAGATCGGCCATCTAGGGTTCCACCCTATATCAATTTCAAGTGCCAAGGGCGAGGCCACAAGTCATTTGAGTGCAAGACCGTTCGTACCATGATCATCAATGATGACGAATCTTATGACTCAATGAGCGACGAAGAGATGGAAGTCCTTGAGCATGTAGCTATGCATCGACAAGTGAATGAAGATGAAGACCTTCAAGTGTTTTGTGACAATGACTCGAGTCCCAATCTCGTTGTCTCCAAGGTCTTGACACTCCAACATCAACAAGACGACGATGAAAGATGTCACATCTTCCATACCAAGGCCGGCATCAATGGACGCTCCGTCAAGGTCATCATCGATGGAGGAAGTTGTCACAACTTGGCAAGCGAAGAGCTATGCGACAAGCTCCAATTGGTTAAGACGAAGCACCCTCATCCCTACAAGGTCCAATGGTTAACAACGCCGGAATTCTTCGAGTCGAGCATACCGTGCAAGTATCCTTCAAGATAGGCGCCTACGAGAACACACTTGAGTGTGATGTGGTCCCCATGTCCGTGTGCCACCTTCTACTTGGACAACCATGGCAATATGATCGTGGAGTCACACACAATGGACGGACCAACCACTGTAGTTTCAAGATGCAGGGCAAGGAATTCGTGCTATGTCCTATGTCACCAAGTCAAGTAGCTGCCGACAAACACTTACCTACCAACCATCATGGAGAGAATGGTGAGAGAGTGAGCCACCAAAAGGAGAGTGAGAGCCACAAGCCAAATATGAGCGACTCCACGATGAGTGACAAGAAACAACTAGAGCTATTCGCCACCAAAAGTGAGATGAGAGAAGTGGGTGTGAACCCCTCGAGTGTCTTTCACCTTGTGCTTTTAGCAAAGTGGAAGCAAAACTTACTAACACTTCACCACCTCTACCTTTAGTGTTGTCTCAATTGTTGCAGGAATTCTCAGACGTCTTTCCCGATGAGCTACCTCTGGGTCTACCTCCACTTCGCGGAATCGAACACCGCATCGACTTCATACCCGGCGCACCACTTCCGAACATGGCTCCTTACCACGTCAATCCCGAGGAAACCAAGGGAATACAATGGCAAGTGCAACAACTCATCGACAAAGGTCAGGTACGTGAAAGCTTGAGCCCTTGTGCAGTTCCGGTTATTCCCGTGCCTAAGAAAGATGGAAATTTTCGCATGTGTTCCGATCGTCGTCCGATAAATGCTATCATCGTTAGATACCGTCACCCAATCCCACGCTTAGATGACATGCTTGATGAATTGTGTGGTGCCACCATCTTTTCGAAAATTGATCTTAAAAGTGGTTATTACCAACTTCGCATTCAAGAGGGTGATGAGTGGAAAACGGCTTTCAAAACCAAGTTTGGGTTATATGAGTGGTTGGTCATGCCAATGGGTTTATCGTAAGCACCCGGTTCATTTATGCGTCTTATGCATTTCGTTCTTCGACCCTACATAGGCGTCTTTGTAGTGGTTTATTTCGACGGCATCCTCGTTTTTAGCAAGTCGCTTGAGAACCATGTGACACACATCCGTATGGTTTTACAAACCCTTCGGAAGAGCGCTTATATGCTAACATGGAAAAATGCACTTTTGGCGTTGACAAGGTCGTTTTCCTAGGATTTATCGTTTCTTCACAAGGTGTTCACATTGATGAAACTAAAATTGAAGCAACTAAAACTTGGCCACAACCAACGAATCTCCAACAAGTGTGTTGCTTTCTTGGTTTAGCCGGTTTCTATCAACGTTTTGTGAAGGACTTTAGCACCATTGCTATGCCTCTACACGCCCTGAGCAAGAAGAACACACCCTTCATTTGGGGTCCTTCGCAAGACACCGCGTTCAATGAGCTAAAAAACTTACTTACGCACGCACCACTTCTTGCATTACCAAACTTTGATAAACCTTTTGAGATTCATGGTGACGCTAGCGGTACCGGCATAGGTGGCGGGCTAATGCAAGAAAAACGCCCAATTGCGTACTTTAGCGAGAAGCTATCCGGAGCGCAACTTAACTACCCCATATATGATAAAGAGCTCTATGCCTTGGTGAGTGTTTTACGTGTTTGGGAACATTACCTTAGACCTCATGAATTCATTCTTCATACGGACCATGAGACTCTCAAGTATCTCAAGATTCAAACTAAGTTGAACAAGCGTCATGCTAAGTGGAGTGAGTTCATTGAGTCTTTCCCCTATATCATTAAGTGCATCAAAGGCAAAGAGAATGTTGTGGCGGATGCGCTTTCCCTCAAATGCATGCTTGTTACACAACTTGAGTTGAATGTTATTGGCTTTGAGCACATAAAAGATTTATATGAGCATGATCCTTTGTTTGCAAATCCTTATGATAAGTGTTCGACTCACACTTCTTGGGAACATTACTACATCAAGGATGGATATCTTATGGGAGCTAACAAACTTTGCATTCCCGAGTCTTCGCTTTGTTTGCTCCTTTTGTAGGAATCTCATGGAAGAGGACTCATGGGACACTTTGGACGCGACAAGACATTTGCTACGCTCTCAAATAACTACTTTTGGCCCAAGATGCTACGTGACGTCTCACGCCTCACCAACCGATGTTCTACATGCCACTTCCTATTCCCTACCATCCATGGGAAGACATAAGCATGGACTTTATACTTGGATTGCCTAGGACTCGAAATGGAAAAGATGCCGTGTTAGTTGTCGTGGATAGATTCTCTAAAATGGCTCATTTCATTCCTTGTAACAAGATCGACGATGCTTCACATGTTGCAAATCTCTTTTGTAGGGAAATCATTCGTCTACATGGTGTACCCAAGACAATCGTGTCGGACCGGGACGTCAAGTTCTTGAGCTACTTTTGGAAGACTCTATGCGCTAAACTCGGCATCAAGCTCCTCTTCTCTTCGGCATATCATCCACAAACCGACGGCCAAACGGAGGTGACGAACCGCACACTTTCGACGCTTCTTCGCGTGTTGATCAAGAAGAACGTCAAGGAATGGGAGGAATGCTTGCCCCTCACCGAGTATGTCTACAACCGCGCAAGACATTCGACTACCGGCAAGTCCCCTTTCGAGGTCGTCTACGGCTTCAACCCATTGTCCCCATTGGACATCCTACCTCTACCTCTACGAGAATGCATCAACATGGACGCAAGTGCTCGAGCAAGCTATCTCAAGAAGGTGCATGAAGATACAAGGGCAACGATCAAGCGACAAGTCCATCGCCTTACCACCAAGCTCAACGTCAACAAGGCACCAATGGTGTTCCAACCGGGAGATCTCGTATGGCTTCATCTTCGAAAGGACCACTTCGCCAACGAACGCAAGTCGAAACTACTACCTCGAGCCGACGGACCTTTCAAGGTGCTAGCACGCTACAACAACAATGCTAACAAAGAACTACTTTCGGCCCAAGATGCTCCGTGGCGTCTCACGCGTAACCAACCGATGCTCTACCTGTCACAAAGCTAAGTCAAAAGCTCAATCTCATGGTCTTTACATGCCACTTCCTATTCCATACCATCCATGGGAAGACATAAGCATGGACTTTGTACTTGGATTGCCTAGGACTGAAAATGGAAAGGATTCCGTGTTTGTTGTCATGGATAGATATTCTAAAATGGCTCATTTCATTCCTTGTAACAAGATCGACGATGCTTCACATGTGTCAACTCTCTTTTGTAGGGAAATCATTCGTTTACATGGAGTGCCCAAGACTATTGTGTCGGATCGGGACGTCAAGTTCTTGAGCTACTTTTGGAAGACTCTATGTGCCAAACTCGGCATCAAGCTACTATTCTCTTCGGCATATCATCCACAAACCGACGGCCAAACGGAGGTGACGAACCGCACACTTTCTACGCTTCTTCGCGTGTTGATCAAGAAGAACATCAAGGAATGGGAGCAATGCTTGCCCATCGCCGAGTACGCCTACAACCGCGCAAGACATTCCACTACCGGCAAGTCCCCTTTCGAGGTCGTCTACGGCTTCAACCCCTTGTCTCCATTGGACATCCTACCTCTACCTCTACAAGAGCGCACGAACATGGACGCAAGTGCACGAGCAAGCTATCTCAAGAAGATGCATGAAGATACAAGGGCAACGATCGAGCGACAAGTCCATCGCCTCACCACCAAGCTTAACGTCAACAAGGCACAAATGGTGTTCCAACCGGGAGATCTTGTTTGGCTTCATCTTCACAAGGACCGCTTCCCACACGTGCACAAGTCCAAACTACTACCTCTCGCCGACGGACCGTTCAAGATGCTAGCACGCTACAACAACAACGCCTACAAGATTGACATTCCACGAGACAAGTACAACGTGAGCAATACCGTTAACATCAAGGACCTATCTCCTTTCCATGGTGATGAAGATTTCGATTCGAGGTCGGATCTTTCCCAAGGGAGGGGAGATGATGCGGAGCATCCCAAGGTCATCCCCATGGACCTACCGTCGACTCACCAAGCGCCCAAAGGACCAATGACACGAGCCCGTGCAAGAGCTCTCGAAGCCGAGGTGAACTCGCTCCTTTATCAGTTTCCTCTTGAGTCACATGGGACATGGCTTCTACCCTCGCCGGAAACTCTATGTATACTCAGGTACATGGATGAAGGCCCCGAGATAGCTCTGCACAGTGGACAAGGCGGCGGAATCGACAAGTGCTTGGAACAAGAAGAAGGGCGGCTGAAGACGCTACAGGCACCGGACATCCGACCCCTACCGGACGACCGGTCACTCCCAGGCACCGGACGTCCGACGTTCACCGGACGACCGGCAACTCCGAGACGACCGGACGACCGGAAGCCACCGGACGTCCGTGACACCGACTACAGAACGTAATTAGCGGAAATCCAAGGATTACCGGACGTCCGGTCCCTCCCGAGCCACCGGACGTCCGGTGACCCAGCGGACGTCCGACCCGACGGCGTCACCCCATGTAATATATACTCGTTGACTTCCTTCGTGCTAGGTAGCTTTTGGATAGCTCATCATAGACCTTAGTGGTTCCTCTCCTACGAGACCGCGGCCTCCTCGGAGAAGATCCACCGGATTCAAGACCTCCTTCACGGAGAAGAACATCAAGACCTCCTCACGGAGATGACTACCGCCACTTGTATCGTCCTTAGTTGATCGTGTATCGTGTGTCGCACTTTGTGTACCTGGATCTAGCATTTGTGTGACCTAAACGTGTTGATTTGAGTGTTTCCTTCTTGTCACTCTTGTGTTTTCCCCTCGTGTACCTCGTGTTCATCCTTGGGATCCCTCCTATTCGTGAAAGATCGGCCTAGAACGGGTTGACCCCGCATCACTATCTTAATGGCTATAAAGAAAGAGCTTGTTGGGAGGCAACCCAATTTTATATTTTTTTGTTTTTGCTTTTGTTTGGGAATAAATATTGCATCTAGATTCTGTTTAGATGTGGTTTTGTGTTTTAATTAGTGTTTGTGCCAAGTAGAACCTTTGGAAAGACTTGTGTGAAGTTTATATGATCTTGCTGCTAAAAACAGAAAGCACTCGCTAGAATGGTCACCATATTTTATTGGAGGGTGCTATTTAGTTGATTCTTTTTGCAGATGATTAATAGATAAATTCCTCACGTTTACCAATTTAGTTCAATATTTTTGGAGTTACAGAAATATGCGAAACCTGCACATTACTACAGACTGTTCTGTTTTTGACAGATTCTGTTTTTTGTGTGTTGTTTGCTTATTTCAATACATCTATGAGTAGTATTGGGAAGTATGAATCATAGAGAAGTTGTAATACAGTAGGTTTAACACCAATATAAACAAAGAATGAATTCATTGCAGTACCTTTGAGTAGCGGTTTGCTTTCTTATACTAACGGAGCTTACGAGATTTTTGTCTAAGTTTTGTGTTGTGAAGACTTCAAGTTTTGAGTATTGCTTTGATGGACTATGGAACAAAGAATGGCAAGAGCCTAAGCTTGGGGATTCCCAAGGCACCCCAAGGTAAAATTCAAGGACAACCAAAAGCCTAAGCTTGGGGATGCCCCGGGAAGGCATCCCCTCTTGCGTCTTCATCCATCGATAACTATACTCGGAGCTATATTTTTATTCACCACATGATATGTGTTTTACTTGGAGCGTCATGTATCATTTGAGTATTTGCTTGTTAGTTTGACACAATTATCCTTGCTGGACACACCTATTTGAGAGAGTTAAATATGGCTTAGGAATTGATAGAACACTCTATGTGCTTCACTTATATCTTTTGAGTTGAATAGTTTTGCTCTAGTGCTTCACTTATGCCTTTTAGAGCACGGTGGTGATAATATTTTCTAGAAATTTTTGATCTCTCATGCTTCACCTATATCCTTTTGAGAGTCTATTAAAACAGCATGGTAATGTGCTTTGGCTATAAAACTAGTCTTCACATGATAGACATCCAATATCAATGTAGTACAAACTTTCACACTAAGTGCATTGAATATGATGAGAAGTTGGATGCTTGATAATTGTTTTGAGATATGAGGATAGTGATATTAGAGTCATGCTAGTGGAGTTATTACGAAATTCAGAAATGCTTGTGTTAAAGTTAGTGATCCCCGTAGCATGCACGTATGGTGAACCCCTATGTGACGAAGTTAGAGCATGAGGAATTCGTAAAGGGTCAACCTTTGTGTGGAGGTCGGGTGATGTAGGGTGGAACACTAGATGGCCGATCTTTCACGAAATGGAGGGGATCCCACGATGAACACGGAGAACACAAGGAAAACACGGAGGGATAAACGAGAGGAAATGCTCAAATCAACACCAATACGGTCACACAAGTGCTAGATCCACGATACACATCAAGACACACGATCCATAGTCAACAACAGCGGTACAAAGATAGTCTTCTCCCAGAGGAGGTCTTGGGGGGTATCCCTTGGGATCTTCTCCGTAGCGGAGGTCTTGAATCCGGGTGGATCTTCTCCGAAGAGGGGCCGCAGTCACTCTCTAGGAGATGAACCACAAGAAGGTATCAAAATGAGCTATCCAAAAGCTAACCCTAAAAGATGGAGGGGAAGGAGTACTTATAGTCTAGGGGACGGAATGTGGATACACGGGTCGAAACCCAAGTGGCTGCGCACAGACAGGGTCGGACGTCCGGTCGTCGGGCCGGATGTCCGGGCTTTGGCGAGGCGCCGGATGTCCGGGCTAGCGGGGCCGCGTCTCAGGTGGCTTCTGTGGAGTGGCGCCGGATTTCCGGGCCCGAGGCCGGATGTCCGGGCCTTGTCTGGCCGGATGTCCGGGACCTGGCCGGATGTCCAGGCCCTGTAGATTCGGCTGTTGGTGCCCTTCTGTGGTCGGTTGCTCAGGGGCCGGATGTCTGGGCCAGGGGGCGGATGTCCGTGGCCTGGAGCCTTCTTCAGCTCTTCTCGATGCAAAGCTTCGTCCGGGCGCTTGGGGATTTGTCCATCTTCACGCGCCTCTCTGATGGGGTCTTCTTAACACCCGAGCACACAAAACACATCCGTCTGAGGTAGTAGCCATGTCTTGCGAGATTCATATGGAAGTTGGACTAGGAGGGATGTCACCTCGGTCTCGAGATCTCTAGCACGAGCACGTGCCATTGGTCCTTGGGGCACTTGGTGAGGCGATGGAGGGTCCATGGGGTTGACCTTGGGATGCTCCACATCATAGGGGGCGCGCGATGGTTACCTCCTACCAACCTCCCCCCTAGGAGCATGCGTTGATTGCTTTGTTTTGATGACTCATAGATTTTTGCAATAAGTATATGAGTTCTTTATGACTAATGTTGAGTCCATGGATTATACACACTCTCACCCTTCCACCATTGCTAGCATCTCTTGTATCACGCAACTTTCGCCGGTACCATACACCCACTATATATCCTTCCTCAAAACAACCACCATATATATTCCTCAAAACAGCCACCATACCTACCTATCATGGCATTTCCATAGCCATTCCGAGATATATTGCCAAGCAACTTTCCACCGTTCCGTTCATATGACACGCTTCATATTGTCATATTGCCATGCATGATCATGTAGTTGACATCATATTTGTGGCAAAGCCACCATGCATAATTTTTCATACATGTCACTCTTGATTCATTGCACATCCCGGTACACCGCCGGAGGCATTCATATAGAGTCATACTTTGTTCTAGTATTGAGTTGTAATTCAATGAAAGTGTGATGATCATCATTATTAGAGCATTGTCCCATGTGAGGAAAGGCTAAATCAAGAAAGCCCCTCCAAAAAAAAGAAGAAAAAAGAAAGGCCAAAGAAAAGAAAAAGAAAGGCCCAAAAAAGAAAAGAAAAAGGACAATTGCTACTATCTTTTTCCACACTTGTGCTTCAAAGTAGCACCATGCTCTTCATGATAGAGAGTCTCATGTTTAGTCACTTTCATATACTAGTGGGAATTTTCATTATAGAACTTGGCTTGTATATTCCAACGATTGGCTTCCTCAAATGCCCTAGGTCTTCGTGAGCAAGCAAGTTGGATGCACACCCACTTAGTTTCTTTTGTTGAGCTTTCATACATTTATAGCTCTAGTGCATCCGTTGCATGGCAATCCCTACTCACTCACATTTATATCTATTGATGGGCATCTCCATAGCCCGTTGATATGCCTAGTCGATGTGAGACTATCTCTCTCCTTTTTGTCTTCTCCACAACCACCTCTCTATTCCACATAGTGCTATGTCCATGGCTCACGCTCATGTATTGCATGAAAGTTGAAAGGTTTGAAAGAATAGATGTAGCGACCACGATCTGAATGGACCGCAGTCTCTGTGTTTCAATGTCATCCATTGATCGGTAATGCTGACACACACATTACTTGAAGGATTTATAACAGAGTGGCAATCACACACTTATTACATCGAATGTCTCCAATGAGAACTTATTACAAAATCTATGGCTTAAGGCCATCTAGCAAAATAACAGCGGAAGGCTTGGAAGATAAGTGAGTCCATCAACTCCACCGGCATAGCTGAGTGCATGACAAACGACCTAGCACGTCTTATTCCTCGTCTGAAAAATCTGCAACGTAATATGTTGCAGCCCGAAAACGAGTCAGCACATGGAATATGCTGGCAAGATAACAAAAAGGATGCAAGTAACAGAATAAAGGCTATACTATATGCATATTTGGCTGGTGGAGGCTCCAAGGTTAAAGTTTTTGTGTAAAGCCAATTTTTCCCTACAACAAAGGAATAAATTTTATTTGAACTACCATGTTGGTTGAAAAATCATTTAGAAGGTACCTCCAACTCAATCCCAAATTAAAAGTTCATCATTAACCCAACAAATTAAATTATAGAGTGATGAGATCAACCAATAATTCAAGTACCAGATACTCAAGATGTCCATAACCGGGGACACGGCTAATCATGATCAGTTTGTACACTCTGCAGAGGTTTGTGCACTTTTCCCACAAGACTCGATCGCCTCCGTTTGGTTTCTCGCACTGCATGGTGTTTGAGAAACGGATGACCGAGACACAGTCTTTTCGAAGAGGTCCCCTTAACCGGATAGATAGGCCGGTACACCTACAATCCGTCTACATCTGCTAGCCCATCACGGAAAGGTTTCCCACAACTTACTCAACTATGCCAGAGCCCATATTGGCATGTGGCTGCACACGGAAGTTTCTAGCATGAATAGTTTTATGATTCCTTTGAACCTGGGTTGCATTCCATAGGAAAAATCACACTGAACCCCGGGATTTCCTAGGACAACACTGGATTCTCCAGGTGCCCTGCAACCAATCCACCCAGATGTGTATTCAAGTAGCCATCATAAGTTGAAACCTTAATTAACAACTCACATATGTCATGGATTTCACTCAAACCCAAACCACGTCTACGAGCATAGCATAGCAACCTAAGCAAATGTAGAAGTAACTCCCAAGGGTTTGAAAATAATGCAGGTAATAGGTTCTACCTCAATCTACTTCCCAGTCCCACAAGTTAAGAGATCCTACTCATGCAATGTGTGAGGGTTTGATCTAATGCATAAAAACTGGGTAATAAAAGGTATGATCAAAGTGTTACTTGCCTTGCCGACGATTCGCAAAACCTAGAGACTCGTAGTAGCACGCTTCATAGTCCGGGTATTCTATCGCAAGCAAACAATAGCATACATAAGCAAATAAGCAATGATGCACAAACAAAACTCCAAAAGAGCAGAACTAACCAGAAAGTTTAACTTAAGAACGCCGGTTTGCAAAAAGAATCAAATCGAAAGAAGCAACGAAACTCAAACTGCGAAAGAAACGAGTTCCGGTTACTATTTGGTCCAAAATCAAATTTTACAGTAGCCAAAGCTCTGTTCAAGTTGGTTAAACGGAAAGAGGGCAGCGAGACGAAGATCTGGGATTTTGAATCACCAGATTCCGACTCTCGAGCGAAAAGAAAAACGAAAAACAAGATCAGGGGAGAAATCGCAATCGGAATAATCGCGGATAAATCCCCGAAAAAGAAAACTGACGAACAGGCTAACGAACAACATTCGCTGTCTGCGGCTAACGGACGAAAAGCGTTCATTAAAACGAACGTACGGACGAACGTCCGCTAAATAGCTAAACCGAAGAAAACCGAATTGATCTAAACCTAAAAAAATGGATCTACGATTTACGAAAAACTGATCGGTTTTAAAAAACCGATGACTACCTCGAATCGGCGAACTCCGGTGAGATTCCGGCGGGTCCGGCGGGCGCGGGCGGTGCGGCGGCGAGGCGGCGGCGGCGAGGCGGCGGCGGCGAGGCGGCGGCGACGGCACGGCGGCGGTAGCTGCGGGCGGCTAGGGTTAGGTGGCGGGCGGGCTGGCTGCTGCCTTGGGCCGGGGCTGATGCTATATAAAGCCCAGTGTCCTGGGCTAATACGGCCATAAGTCAGTTTGCCTTTTTTCTTCTAAAAGAGTCCTAACGCAGAAAAAACTAACAAAAGAAATACCTAACGGAGTCCAAAAATCCTGAAATAAGTTTTCACCATCCTCTAATAATATTTAGGACAATGTGAACATTTTTCCCGGACCTAAATGCAATTTTGAAAAACGCGCATTTTTCCTATGCAAATAAAATCGCAAATAAATCCAGAAAAAAATACTAAAAGTGATTTTAACAATTTTCCTCCTATATTTCTGTTATTTTGGAGAATTCATATTATCTCCGCTCATATAGTGTATTTACAAATATTTTTAGGAGAGAAAATTAGTTGAAATCACACTGTCCTTGTACCGGTATTCGAGCGAATTCAAATACAAAACGGTAGAATTCCCAACTCTCTCTGTATGTCCTTGAGTTGCTTAGAATTTTCGAGGAACGCCACAACAAAAAAAATGCAAAGAGCATGCAATGCAGTATGATCTATGTATAACATTCCAAATTGAAAAATTTAGATGTTACAAACCTACCCCCCTTAGAATGAATCTCGCCCTCGAGATTCGACTTGGCTAGAGAACACGTGTGGGTGGTCCTTGCGTAGATCATCTTCTCGTTCCTAGGTGGCTTCTTCCTCCGTGTGGTGGCTCCACTGAACTTTGCAAAACTTGATAACCTTACTGCGGGTAACACTGCTCGAAAATTCGAGGATCTTAACCGACTTCTCTTCGTAGGTCAGATCACTATCCAACTGAATTGCTTCCAGGGGTACTGTGTCTCTAAGCGGTATATCGGCCATCTCTGCATGGCACTTCTTAAGCTGCGAAACATGAAACACGTCGTGCACTCCTGACAATCCTTCGGGCAATTCCAACTTATAGGCAACCTCTCTCATGCGTTCCAAAACAGGGTAAGGTCCCACAAATCTCGGGGCTAGCTTTCCTTTAACTCTGAATCGTTTAGCTCCTCGCAGAGGCGATACTCTCAAGTACGCTCTGTCTCCGATCTCATAGGCTATCTCCTTGCGGTTCGAGTCTGCATAACTCTTCTACCTGGACTGAGCTACCTTCAATCTATCTCGAATCAACTTCACCTTCTCCTCAGACTCTTTGATCAAGTCTGGTCCAAACAACTGTCGGTCTCCAACTTCATCCCACATTAACGGTGTTCGGCATCTCCTTCCATACAATGCCTCGAACGGTGCCATCTTCAAACTGGCCTGGTAACTATTGTTGTACGAGAACTCCGCGTAGGGCAAGTTATCATCCAAACTAGATCCATAATCTAACGCACAGGCTCTCAACATGTCCTCCAGGATCTGGTTGACTCTCTCCGTCTGTCCATCGGTCTGCGGATGAAAAGCGGTGCTGAATTCTAGCCTCGTTCTCAAAGTTTGGTGTAGTTGATGCCAAAACTTTGAGGTGAACTGTGTTCCCCTATCTGATACAATGGTCCTCGGAACTCCGTGCAGACATACGATCCTGGTCATGTATATCTTGGCCAACTTTGCACTGGTGTATGTGGTTTTCACAGGGATAAAATGGGCTACCTTCATCAATCGAGTCATATCCTGCCTTAGTCCTGGGCAATCCGGTGATAAAATCCATGCCAAGCTTCTCCCACTTCCATTCAGGTATCGGCATAGGCTGCAACAATCATGTTGGCTTCTGATGTTAAGCCTTTACTCTTTGGCATACATCACATACGGCTACATACTTGGCAATATCCTTCTTCATTCCCGTCCACCAGAAACGTTCCTTCAAATCCAAATACATCTTGGTGTTTCCGGGGTGTATCGAGTATGGCGAATCATGTGCTTCCTGCAGTATCAACTTCCTGATCTCCGGGTCGTTGGGCACATAGATTCGATCCTCAAACCACAAGGTGTCGTGTTCGTCCTCACGAAATCCCTTGGCTTTTCCTTCACTCATCCTTTTCCTTATCTCTGCAATTTCCTTATCATCCTTCTGGGCTTCACGTATCTTTCCCAGTAATGTCGACTGAACCTCCAACGTAGCAACAAAACCTCTAGGAACTATCTCCAAACGAAGTTCCCTGAAATCTTCTGCTAACTCCTGTGGCAATCCCCCTTTTATTAGGGTATTTGCATAACTCTTCCGGCTCAAAGCGTCTGCCACGACGTTGGCCTTTCCTGGATGATAGTGCAGCTTCATATCATAATTTTTTATAAGCTCCAACTATCTCCTCTGTCTGCGGTTCAGCTCCTTCTATGTGAAAATGTACTTCAAACTCTTGTGATCCGTGTACACATCACAACGATTTCCAATAAGGTAATGTCTCCAGGTTTTCAGTGCGTGCACTACTGCTGCTAACTCCAGATCGTGTGTCGCGTAATTCAACTCGTGTGGTCGCAGTTGACGGGATGCATAGGAAACAACTCTTCCATCCTGCAGAAGTACTCCTCCAAGTCCTAAGCGTGAAGCGTCGCAGTATACTTCGAAATCCTTATGTATATAAGGCAATATCAGCACTGGGGCTGTCGTCAACCGTTTCTTCAACTCCTGGAAACTTTCTTCACATTCTTCAATCCAATCGAACTTCGTCTCCTTCTTCAACAATGTCGTCATTGGCTTTGCAATCTTGGAGAAATTTTCTATGAATCTCCGGTAGTATCCCGCGAGTCCAAGAAAACTGCGGATCTCTCCAACTGAAGTGGGTGCCAACCACTCCATGACTGCCTATAACTGATGTTCTCTAAGCTTCTCCAATACCAAATGCAAATGCTCTCCATGTTCTTCCTCATCCTTAGAGTATATCAGAATATCATCATGAATACCACGATGAACTTATCCAAGAACTCCATGAACACCTTGTTCATCATACTCATGAAATAGGCAGGCGCATTAGTCAATCCAAATGACATAACCGTATACTCATACAGCCCGTACCGTGTGGTGAAGGCTGTCTTAGGTATATCCTTCTCTTGGATCTTCAATTGGTGGTATCCAGATCATAGATCTATCTTGGAGAATACTTTCGCTGCTTGGAGTTGGTCGAACAAATCATTGATCATCGACAGTGGGTACTTATTCTTAATAGTCACTTCATTCAGCGCACGATAATCAACGACCATTCTTAAAGATCCATCCTTCTTCTCGACCAAAAGCACTGGGGCTCCCGAAGGTGATGAACTTCGGCGAATAAATCCTTTCTCCAACAACTCCTTAATCTGCTTCTTGATCTCCTCCAGATCATTTGCTGGCATCCGATACGGTCTCTTAGATATTGGTCCGGTGCCAGGCAACAACTCAATCAAAAACTCAATATCTCTATCCGGTGGCATGCCAGGTAACTCCTCGGGAAACACATCCGGATAATATTTTACTACTGGCACTTCCTCCTGAACAACTCCCGTGAGAGAATGCACTTGCGTCCTTATAGGCGAATGCCTAGATACATACTTAATGCTTTTTCCCTCCGGGGTGGTGAGCAAAATAGACTTACTGGCACAATCGATGTTACCTCCATACTTTGATAGCCAATCCATACCTAATATCACATCCAATCCTTGTGACTCCAAAACTATTAGGTCGGAGGGGAAAGTGTGGCGTCCTATGGTCAATGGCGTCTGAAAGCATCCTTGGTGTGCCATATACTCTGCACCTGGTGAACTTACTAACATGGGGGTCTTAAGAACTCGGGTGGACATCCTATGTCTATTCACGAATCCCCTTGAAATGTATGAATGCGATGCACCAGTATCGAAAAGAACTATTGCGGTAAATGTCTTAACCAAAAACTTACCGACAACAGCATCTGGGTGCTCTTCTACCTCCTCCACGGTCACGTGGTTCACTTGTCCTTTATTGAACGGGTTGGGCTTCTTCCCGGCGCTTCCATTGCCGTTCCCATTCTTAGCTTCTGGGCACTCATTGGCATAATGTCCATTCTTCCCGCACTTGAAACAAGTGACATGGCTGGAATCCTTCTTGGTGGGTGTGGACGGGGTAGGGCGGCTCTGGTTATTACTTGCTCCATTCCCATTTCCCTTCTTAGGGCCATTGTGGTTGTGGGGAATTCCATGGTTATGGGTATATCCTCCCGAATTCGAAGTGAATCGGGGCTTCTGCTAGGCTCCAAAATTATTCCTTCCTTGTCCATACTTCCTCTTGCGGCTTTCAATCTGCTGGTGCTTCCCTTCAATCATAAGAGCTTTATCTACCAACTCCTTGTAGTTGTTGAAAGTTGCCACCATCAACTGTACGCTCATCTCATCATTCAGCCCTTCCATAAATCTCTCCTGTTTAGCGGCGTCTGTGGCCACATCATCTAGGGCATAACGAGATAGGGTACTAAACTCATCCACGTACTGTGCCACAGTACGGTTTCCTTGGCGCAAGTTGCGAAACTCCCGCTTCTTCATGCTCATAGCTCCAGTTGAGACATGGGCAGTACGGAAAGCTTGCTGAAACTGCTCCCAAGTAACATTGGCTATGGGGAAAGTGGCTGTGTAGTTCTCCCACCATGCTGCGGCTGGTCCAGACAACTGTTGTGCGGCAAATCGCACCTTCTCAGCATCTGAGCAATTGGCGGTGGTCAAATCCCTTCCAATCTTGCGTAGCCAGTCATCAGCCACTATTGGTTCGATGCTGCTAGCAAACACGGGTGGTTGCAACCTTAAGAAACGTGTCAGGTTGTCCACGGGTGGTGGTGGAGGGTTGTTGTTGTTGTTCTGGTTGTTCTGTGTGTTCTGGACAAGAAGTTGCATCAAGGTGTTCTGCTGCTGGATCAACTGGGTGAGCTCAGGCGGAAACTCAAATCTGGGCTCACGTCTTGGAGGCATCTGATGGGTGTAGAGGGAAGAGATTAGAACGGAATTGAGGTCTAAGGGAAAATCACTACCAATATGCACATGAGACAAACACAATCATATCACACCAAACAATTTCAAGCAAGATCTTACAAATCTAACTAGCGATACAAAAGTGCTCTAAAACTAATATATGGAGGTAAACTACTAGTCACAGGGTGATCATCTAAAAATATTGATCGGCGGACGATTCCATGATGTCTCCTCCAGCTTCATCTTCATAGTCTTCGTCTTTACTATCATCGAGTTCCGAATCCGTGTCGTCGATGATAATGTAATCTTCGGGAGGAATTTCCTTGGGTTCTTCTTCCTCTTCTTCACCTCCTGGTGCTGGATCTCCCATGAATACTCCTAGCTTCCTTGTCAAATCATCATTCTTCTCCACTAGTATCAACATCTCCTCCTCGTATCCGTCATGAGTAGACTTAAGTTCTTCTTCTAGCTCCAAATTCCTGTTTAGTGCCTTCTTCAATTCTATCATCCCAGCGCACATCTGGTGCTCCTGTCGTCGAATGTGCTGATTCAACTCCTGGATGAACGCTGCAGTGGACCTATCCTTCCGGGTGCTGATCATATCCCAACTCTCATCTCGGCGTCCACAAATCTGGTAGATGGTGTCCTTCAGCTCCTGCTTGTAGACTTCTCTGATCCTTCCCATTGTGATGTGGGCGGCCATACTCTTGCCTAGGCTCCAGGTTGGCGCATCAAAAGAAAACTCTATTGGCTCAGTGGATGGTGCGAAGATTCTTTCGAGAATTTGAACTTGAATGCTCCATCGCTCCTGCACCGGTAAAGTGGCGGTGTAGGTCCCGGTAAAGCTTGGTATTCCTATGTTCAGGTACCTAGTGACTTCCTTCAAGTGTCGTCCAAATGGTGTGTCTTCATCCGGTTGAGTGAACTTGTTCCTTGGGTCCACCATCCTAAAGAAGTAGAAAAATGGAGAGAAGTCAGAATGAGCAGAGAAGAGTGATCTAGGGCCTGTCTTAGTGTCATGTCCTACAGTCAGAGTGTGCTCTGATACCATCTTTGTAGCGACAACGATCCGAATGGACCGAAGTCTCTGTGTTTCAGTGTCATCCCTGGATTGGTAATGTTGACACACACAATACTTGAAGGATTTATAACAGAGTGGCAATCACACACTTATTACATCAAATGTCTGCAATGAGAACTTATTACAAAATCTATGGCTTAAGGCCATCTAGCAAAATAACAGCGGAAGGCTTGGAAGATAAGTGAGTGCATCAACTCCAACGACATAGCTGAGTGCATGACAAACGACCTAGCACGTCTTATTCCTCGTCTGAAAAATCTGCAACGTAATATGTTGCAGCCCGAAAACGGGTCAGCACATCGAATATGCTGGAAAGATAACACAAAGGATGCAAGTAACGGAATAAACGCTATACTATATGCATATTTGGCTGGTGGAGGCTCTAAGGTTAAAGTTTTTGCGTAAAGCCAATTTTTCCCTACAACAAAGGAATAAATTTTATTTGAACTACCATGTTGGTTGAAAAATCATTGAGAAGGTACATCCAACTTAATCCCAAATTAAAAGTTCATCATTAACCCAACAAATTAAATTATAGAGTGATGAGATCAACCAATAATTCAAGTACCAGATACTCAAGATGTCCATAACCGGGGACACGGCTAATCATGATCAGTTTGTACACTCTGCAGAGGTTTGTGCACTTTTCCCACAAGACTCTATCGCCTCCGTTTGGTTTCTCGCACTGCATGGTGTTTGAGAAACGGATGACCGAGACACAGTCTTTCCGAAGAGGTCCCCTTAACCGTATAGATAGGCCGGTACACCTACAATCCCTCTACATCTGCTAGCCCATCACAGAAAGGTTTCCCACAACTTACTCAACTATGCTAGAGCCCATATTGGCATGTGGCTGCACACGGAAGTTTCTAGCATGAATAGTTTTATGATCCCTTTGAGCCTGGGTGGCATTCCATAGGAAAAATCACACGAAACCCCAGGATTTCCTAGGATAACACTGGATTCTCCAGGTGCCCTGCAACCAATTCACCCAGATGTGTATTAAAGTAGCCACCTTAAGTTGAAACATTAATTAACAACTCACATCTGTCATGGATTTCACTCGAACCCAAACCACGTCTACGAGCATAGCATAACAACCTAAGCAAACGTAGAAGTAACTCCCAAGGGTTTGAAAATAATGCAGGTAATAGGTTCTACCTAAATCTACTTCCCAGTCCCACAAGTTAAGAGATCCTACTCATGCAATGTGTGAGGGTTAGATCTAATGCATAAAAACTGGGTAATAAAAGATATGATCAAAGTGTTACTTGCCTTGCTGACGATTCGCAAAACCTAGAGACTCGTAGTAGCACGCTTCACAGTCCGGGTATTCTATCGCAAGCAAACAATAGCATACATAAGCAAACAAGCAATGATGCACAAACAAAACTCCAAAAGAGCAGAACTAACCAGAAAGTTCAACTTAAGAACTCCGGTTTGCAAAAAGAATCAAATCGAAAGAAGGAACGAAACTCAAACTGCGAAAGAAACGAGCTCCAGTTACTATTTGGTTAAACGGAAAGAGGGCATCAATACGAAGATCTGGCATTTTGAATCACCTGATTCCGACTCTCGAGCGAAAAGAAAAACGAAAAACAAGATCAGGGCAGAAATCGCAATCGGAATAATCGCGGATAAATCCCCGAAAAAGAAAACTGACGAACAGG
The DNA here is from genome assembly GCA_902687465.1 of Secale cereale. NCBI lineage: Eukaryota > Viridiplantae > Streptophyta > Magnoliopsida > Poales > Poaceae > Secale > Secale cereale. The sequence continues at coordinate 407,186,317 of LR738710.1, forward strand.
CTAACGAACGACGTTCGCTGTCTGCAGCTAACGAACAAAAAGCGTTCGTTAAAACGAACGTACGGACGAACGTCCGCTAAATAGCTAAACCGAAGAAAACCGAACCGATCTAAACCTAAAAAAAAGGATCTACGGTTTACGAAAAACCGATCGGTTTTAAAAAAAACGATGACTACCTCGAATCGGCGAACTCCGGCGACATTCCGGCGGGTCCGGCGGGCGGCGGGCGGCGGTGCGGCGGCGAGGCGGCGGCGGTGCGGCACGGCAGCGCGGCGGCGAGGCGGCGACGCACCGCGCGGGGCGGCGGCGGCAGCGCGCGGCGGCGACATACGGCGGCGGAGGCTGCGGGCGGCTAGGTTTAGGCGGTGGGCGGGCTGGCGGCTGCCTCGGGCCGGGGCTGGCGCTGTATAAATCCCAGAGACCTGGGCTAATACAGCCCTAAGTCGGTTTTCCTTTTTTTTCTAAAAGAGTCCTGACGCAGAAAAACTAACGAAAGAAATACTAAACGGACTCCGAAAATCCCGAAATAAGTTTTCACAGTCCTCTAATAATATTTAGGACAAAGTGAACATTTTTCCCGGACCTAAATGCAATTTTGTAAAACGCGCATTTTTCCTATGCAAATAAAATCGCAAAATAAATCCAGAAAAATACAAAAGGTGATTTTAACATTTTTCCTCCTATATTTCGGTTATTTTGGAGAAGTCATATTATCTCCGCTCATATAGTGTATTTAGAAATATTTTTAGGAGAGAAAAATAATTGAAATCACACTATCCTCGTACCGGTATTCGAGCGAACTCAAATACAAAACGGTAGAATTCCCAACTCTCTCCGTAGGTCCTTGAGTTGCTTAGAATTTTCGAGGAACGCCACAACAAAAAAATGCAAGGAGCATGCAATGCAGTATGATCTATGTATAACATTCCAAATTGAAAATTTGGGATGTTACAATAGAGTATGAAAACAAGTGCTTGGCTGAAACTGGGGTTGTGCATGCCATGAATATTTTGTGTGATGAAGAGGGAGCATAGCCAGACTATATGATTTTGTAGGGATAACTTTCTTTAGCCATAGTATTTTGAGAAGACATGATTGCTTTGTTAGTATGCTTGAAGTATCATTATTTCTTATGTCAATATAGACTTTTGTCTTGAATCTTTCAGATCTGAACATTTATGCCACAATTAAGAGAATTACATTGAAAAACTATGTTGGTTAGCATTCCACATCAAAAATTCAGTTCTTATCATTTACCTACTCGAGGACGAGTAGGAATTAAGCTTGGGGATGCTTGATACGTCTCCAACGTATCTATAATTTTTTATTGTTCCATGCTATTATTTATGATGTTTTGGATGTTTAATGGGCTTTGTTATACACTTTTATATTATTTTTAGGACTAACCTACTAACCCAGAGGCCCAGTCCAGATTGTTGTTTTTTGCCTGTTTTAGGGTTTTACAGAAAAGGAATATCAAACGGAGTCCAAACAGAATGAAACCTTCGGGAGAGATATTTTTGGAACAAAATACGCACGGGAGACTTCAGAACCACGGAGTAGGGCTGATGTGGCATCCACGAGGGTGGGGGGCGTGCCCCCCTATAGAGCGCACCCCGTGCCTCGTGGGCACCCCGTCTGCCCCCCGTGCCCTCCTTCCTCCTATATATACCTACGTACCCCGAAACTATCAGACGAACAGAGAAAACCCTAGTTCCACCGCCGCAACCTTATGTTCCCGTGAGATCCAATCTTGGGGCCTCTTCCAGAGCTCCGCCGGAGGGGGGATCTACCATGGAGTGCTTCTACATCATCATAATCGCCTCACCATGAGTTGTGAGTAGTTTACCATAGACCTTCGGGTCCATAGCTAGTATCTAGATGGCTTCTTCTCTATCTTTGGATCTCAATACCAAGTTCTCCTCGGTCTTCGAGGAGATCTATTCGATGTAATCTCTTTTTGCGGTGTGTTTGTTGAGATCCGATGAATTGTGGGTTTATGATTAAGATTATCTATGAGAAATATTTGGTTATTTTCTTAACTCTTTATGTATGATTATAATATCCTTGCAAGTCTCTTTGAATTATTGGTTTGGTTTGGCCTACTAGATCTATAGTTCTTGCAATGGGAGAAGTGCTTGGCTTTGGGTTCAATCTTGCGGTGTCCTTTCCCAGTGACAGTAGGGGCAGCAAGGCACGTATTGTATTGTTGCCATCGAGGATAAAAAGATGGGGTTTATATCACTATGTTTGAGTTTATCCCTCTACATCATGTCATCTTGCTTAAGGTGTTACTCTGTTCTTATGAACTTAATACTCTAGATGCATGCTGGATAGCGATCGATGTGTGGAGTAATAGTAGTAGATGCAGAATCGTTTCTATCTACTTGTCTCGGGCGTGATGCCTATATATAATGATCATGCCTAGATAGTCTCATAATTATTCGCTTTTCTATCAATTGCTCGACAGTAATTTGTTTACCCACCATAGAATATTGCTATCATGAGATAAGCCACTAGAGAAAACTATGGCCCCCGGGTCTATTCTCGACATATCAATCTACAATCTACTTTACTTTTCCACTTTCACTTTCTGTTCTTGTAATAAAAAATACCAAAAATATCAAACTATCATCTCTATCAGATCGCACTTTCGTATGTGACCGTAAAGGGATTGACAACCCCTTATCGCATTGGCTGCGAAGTTCTTATTTGTTTGTGCAGGTGCGAGGGACTCGCGCGTGGTCTCCTACTGGATTGATACCTTGGTTCTCAAAAACTGAGGGAAATACTTACGCTACTGTGCTGCATCATCCTTTCCTCTTCGAGGAAATACAACGCAAGCTCAAGAAGTAGCATTAGTCTTAGGCCTTGTTCTGTTCAACCTCCTCCCAAGGGGTTTGGAGAGGAATGGAGGGGAATTTGGCTTGTACATGATTTAATCCCCCACAATCCCTGTTAATCTATGTATATTGTGGGCATGTTATTTGACCCCGCATTTTGCTGCGCTATGACCCGTGTGAGTGTCTGCATGCAGTACACCATCCTCTAATTTGGTGGATGCCAAGCCGGCCCGAAAAGGAGCTACAACTATTTTTCAATGAAAAATGTTACCGATGACGAGCCATAATTAAGCTGGAGGCGTCTCTTATTTTCTTTCGAATGGGCAATAAGCTGGAGAGCAGGAGAGTGTCTCAAATGGGCTGCCTCTAATGTTAAGGCCCTCCAGTACGAAACACAGCCAGCCGATTGGGCCGATACAAAAGCCTATCCATCTTAAAGCCCTTTTTTTGCGAGGAGAAGCCCATATTTCTTGAAGAGGGGGCGATCCCAGAAAACCCTCCTTCCTCCTCACTTCCACTTATACTGCAGCTCGCTGGACTCTCCCGCTTTCGTCCAAACCAAATTCCCCCCGCTCCCCATCTTCCTCACTCGTACAGAAAACCCCCGCTCACCTTCTTCCTCACTCGTACAGAATACAGATGCTCCTCTTATTCCACTCCTACAGAAAACCCCAATCCTTCTTCTTCCCCACTCGCACTGCCACTAGGCTCGTCTCTGGCTACTCTGTTCCAACCCATGAGCTCAGTGCGACCCCCGCAAGGAAAGTGGAGTCGGCAGGCCCCAGCGCCAAGAAGATGAGGGTTTCACCAGTGGCGATGCCAGTTGGAGATCCCGCACCCAGCAGCGTGGGGAGAAGCGGAGAGCCCCCTACCCCACCCAGATCTGAGGAACCCGTAGAATCTCCGATGGACCGAATGAGCGATCTCTCGAATGACATCCTTGGGGAGATCATCTCGCTTCTCCCCACCAAGGATTGCTGCCGCACACAAGTCCTCTCAACTCGGTGGCGCCCTCTATGGCACACCGCGCCCCTCAATATCGATTGTCGTCAGATATCTATCCTTCCTGAATTTGATCTGCTCAGAGCCATCGTCTCCTCTCACCAGCAGGGCCCCATTCAATGCCTCTGCATCCCGACATCCTACCTGCTGTCCATACCCTGCATGGTGGACGCTAGGCTGGCATCCCGTGAATTCAAAAAACTCCGGCTGTTTGAGTTCTACCATTACAACGGAAGTTTCATACCACGAACCGAACACCAAGAATTTGTGCCCACGCCATCGTTGTCCATCTCGTGGTTTTCCTCCTCTCTCCACACCGCCACCATCGTCCGGTGCCATCTACCAGACGATCTGGTACAAATGCTTTGACTCCCACTGCTAAAAAAACTTTCGCTTGTGGTGGTTTATCTGTCGGAGGCCTCGCTGCACCGCATCATCCACTCCAGTTGCCCTGCCCTGGAGCACTTGCTGATTGTTTTGGGAATAGAAATCCCTATCAGTTGTCTCCAAATAAAGTCCCCTTGCCTTAAAAGTATTGGAACTTGTTTTGAAGGATAGCAGCTCATCATCAAAGATGCCCCTTCACTTCAAAGTTTGCTCCTTCATTATTGTTATAAACCTTCGTAAGTAATTGTTGTCTCTGCACCCAAACTAGAGAGCTTGGGTGTAATTAGTGATCCATTTAATGATACAACAAGTTGGTGTTTTGATGAGGACATGACTACCTTGGATACGACAAAAAATATTGCATACATGTATATTTGTGAGGTGATTTCTAATGCAAATTATGCAACAATTTATTTATGTCATCCAGAACAAAAATACTTCACAGACTTTTGTGCCATGGATAATTCCTGGTGTATGGGACATTTGTACAATCCACATATGAAGATAAGGGAAAAAGAGAAGTTTAGGTGCTGTTTAAAAAGTTCTCTCACGTCACTTTTGGGCTAAGAGAAGATAGAGTCCAAGTATCCCACGTTCTGCATCCAGATTCGGACTGCACAGACATACCTGACTCAAAACGGCAAGAACTCCTTCATACGGACTCCGAATTTGGTGATTATTTTTTTGTTGGAAACTAGATTTCATACACTTTCCAACCTAATTGGATTCACCTTCAAATTCGTTCGGAGCGTTGAGATACCGATGAAACAATCTGACGCTGCAGCAGAATCCGAGTCAAACTACAAGTCCAAAGGTGTTACATCACCTCCATTTGGGACCATGAGCCTTGTACGACCTAGGGTTAGTTTTAGGCTGCCTTGGGACATCCTTCCACCTCCTTGGACGCCACCCCTTGCTCCTATATAAATAGATCCATATAGTAGCTTTTTCTTTGGGATTTGTTTAGTCAAAAGTTAGCCATTGCAACTTCGTATACTTCGTTTGTGTCCAACGACCAGACCAAGACCGCTTACGGATCCCCACCTTTATCAATACTTCGTCTATATTTGCAATATTCAGATTGCTTTATCATAGTCTTGCTTGTTCTTCGATTGCATGCAGGAATAGACCTTTGTGGTCAGGCTGATCGTGCTTCTGGCAGTGTCAGTAACCCCTGGAGATTGGTTTAGCGATTGCTAAGGCGCAACGTCGTGCACGTTTGTAGTCGGATCGTCAAAGTCGTCTCCACCAAATTGATAGTTGCCATCTCATCGAAAGATCGGGCCCCTCGCCTCTATCAAGTGGTATCAGTTTTCTGGTTGCTCGGTGAGAATTTCCAGTTATTCCTAGATTAGATTTATTTTCTTACCTATTGTCCAAGGAAAAGCCACACAAAAAAAGTTAGATCTATTCATCCTTTGTCCAAGCCAATTTTCTTTTCATTGTTTGCATTATTGAATTATCGGTTGCATCGTCGTGTCGAGTTGCTGGTCTTAGTGTCTAGTTCGACAGAGTTTCGAGTTCTGTTCACATTAGCCACCTCGCCGCTGCATCGTTATCCCTTCCGCTGTCCACCACCTCATCCATCAATTTCCACCTCGTGCAACCCATCGTTCATTGTCACAATCATAGTTGAAGTCGTTCGCATCTTTGCTTGATCCAATCTGCATCTTATCTAGTTTGTCTTGGAAAGAGGGAGAAAGAAAAAAAAAAGACATAGAAAAAAAAGTAAAAAAAAAAGAGGAGAGAAAGAAAAATAAAAATAAAAGTGTGAGAAAAAAGAAAAAGAAAAAGAAGGAAAAAAAGTTGGAGAAAGTGTTGTTGTATATTCTGCTTGGCAGTTGTTTTCATCATTATCTTTACTGCCGTTGTGATCTTCACTTATATCTTGCTGGCCAGAGCTACTTCGTATCCTTTATTGATGCTAGTTGTGCTACACCGTGACCTCATTAGTGTTATAGGCTCGCGTTTCTAGTCCGCTCTAGCATAGGTGATACAGGGTGGAACCCTAATCAGCAGATCTTTCACGAAATGGAGTGGATCCCACGATGAACACGAAGAACACGAGAGGGAACACGAGGGGAAACACGAGAGAATCACTCAAACCAACAAGAACAAGTCACACATATGCTAGATCCTCGAAACACAAAGAGATACAAGATCCATGATCAACAAGGGACGATACAAAGGGTAACCGGTTCTTCTCCGTGAGGAGGTCTTGATATCCCTGGGGATCTTCTCCGATGAAGGAGGTCCTGAATCCTTAGTGGATCTTCTCCGTGGAGGGGCCGCAGTCACTCACAAGGAGATGAACCACTAGATAGTATCAAATGAGCTATCACCAAGCTAACCCTCAAATGGAGGAGGGGGAGGAGTATATATAGTCTAGGTCCACGAAGGGGTAAGTGGGAGAGGGATACATGGGCCTCAGGCCCGATACACTGTGCGCAGACAGGGGCCGGATGTCCGGGCGGGGGCCGGATGTCCGGGCCTTCCCGAGACGCCGGATGTCCGGGCCGAGGGGCCGGATGTCCGGGCTGGAGGGGTTGAGCCACGGGTGTCTTCTGGACAGTGGCGCCGGATTTCCGGCCAGGGCCCGGATGTCCGGGGCGCCGGATGTCCGGGCCTGGGGGCCGGATGTCCGGGGCCTGTAGGTGCTGGCCCTTCTTCCTTCTCTTCCGCGCGCACTTGGCCTTGGTCCTTGGGTTCTCCATGGTCTCCTTGGGTGTTCCTGAACATGCATAGCACATATATTTGAGGTAGTAGGCATGTCTCACATGTAGAAAGTGGAGGTTCAGAGAGGAGCGAGTGAACCTTGTGTCCAATTGTGTCTGGTTGAGGTCTCGTCGAGTGAACATGGGGATGATCATGGGATACACCGTATCATCTCCCCTCCCTTGGGAAAGATCCGACCTCGGATCAAAAACCTCATCACCATGGAAACGGTAGTCGTGAATGGACAATGCTCGATGTCGTGCCATGAGTGAAGGTCCGAAGGTGCATCCAATACCATCTTGTGAATCCTTCAAAATGAAAGAACATGACAAACACTCGGAAAAACAAATGAGGTTAGCGTGAATGCAAAACCTAGCATTCGTGAGGGAAAATACCCAACAAGTGCTAGCATCATTCTTATCATAAGAAAGGACAAGGTAATGTGGCATGGCATGTAAGCATACAATGCGAGAACAAACCAAGTGCAATAGGCTCAATCAAGCAAGTATGCATCTCAAGAAGGGTGTCAAAGTCTCCAAGATCTACAAACATAGCATTGTTGCACTCAATACAAGTGATGAGAGATGCAACTAATGGAGACAAGTGACAATGATCAATATATATCATGTGAGTGGCATGAACATATATGTCATCAACCCAAGAAAGCAAGTAAGAGTGGAACATGGGTGATGCGATATAGCAAGCAAGCATAGCAATCAAGTCAAACAAGCTAGTAGTGCGAAGATGCAACGTACTAGAAGCAATCATGGCAAGCATGTCATGTGTGCAAATTGTAGGCATGAATAATGCACATGGCATAGCACAAGCATGTAAGCAAGATATGGGCAAAGTCTCATCATTGTGGTGGCAAGAAGTCCTATGTAAATAGCAATGGAGTATCATGACTCTCCCAACACAAGAATCAACAATAGCATGTGGCACAAAGAGATCATGGTAGTAGCTACAAGTATCTCCACCAAGCATGCAAATACACATATAAGTAACATAATGGTGAATCATGTGTAAAGGCAAGCAAGGGTCACAATTGCATGGCAAAGTCATAGCAAGAGGCATAACATGCAAAGTGAACACGATAGTATGGGCATAATGTGAGAAGTGGCAAATAGCCCATAGCCGTGTGAGAGCCAAGTAAAAGAGAGGCGCGTAGTGGTTGTGCGAAGAGAATGGTGGTAAGGAGATTCCACGGAATCCCAAGCCATCGTTGCTCTCAAGAGCTCTTTTCGTCAACTCATGGGATTGTGAGGTTGACGAGTTTGCAAAAGTACCTACACAAGACAAAGGCAAAGGAAAAATTGTATGTGCGTGGTATATGTACACATCATCCATCATGATGCGCACGTGCAAGTGTTGGTTAGCACATAATATCCAATGCTCAAATAAATGAGATGCGTGATATAGAAACATGTCATCCATCATGAGAGGTTTGTTGTTATGTATGGCATAATGGAGACTCAAGTTGTGTGATGCATCACGAGAAATATCATTGTGATTCATGGAATGCATATGGTGCAAGCAATTATGGGAACTATGCAAAGTATGGAATGCATCAAGATCTCCTAGTATGTATGAGGAAACTATGGGGGTCTCCTCATGAGCATCAATGGAAACATCACATGGAGAATATTGATAACATCCAAAACAATGCATATCCAGAGCAATGTGATCATGGCATGGTATATTAGATGAATTGCGCAAATCATGTAAAGGAAGCATGGCAATATCATCGCAAGAGAAACACATTCCAATGACCATCATCTTGTCATCTAGGCCACAAGTGCAAATAGGATTCACTTTAATGGGGCATGTATAGGTACTATGTTGAGATTGAAATGAAACAATATGAGAAATCTCACTCATAGCATATGACAAGTTCAAAGGATTATCAAACATGATGTGACCAAAAGAATTTTCACATGATATCCTATGGAGCATAGCATCACAACTAGGCAACTCAACATGCTCATCATCATATTCATCATAAATAGGTAAGTCAAGACATGAGGAAGTTGCACTAGCATGAAGCATGGTCATAGGTGAATCAACATCATGCAAGTAATCATTGGTGATATAGTCCACAAGTGGGAGGAAAGAAGCACCATCACCTATGTTACCTTTGGAGCATCGCTCATGTATTGTAGGTGAGGTTGCAACTTGATGGTACCATGTGGGGGGTACATCTTCTTCCACCATGGCCATCGGTTTGTCCATTGGAGGGACGGACTCATCGAGGGTAGGCATGTCCTCTTGTAGGAGACCTAGCACCAAAGAAAACACACTCGGAGTAGAGGTTAAGTCGTTAGAAATCATAGTGGCCTCACGTGCCCTATCAACTACCTCACTCACTAAGTGGTGTGGCTCACTCACTCCCTCATGGATGCTCTCACTCTTATGGTTGGTGGAGTCACTCAAATGGCTCTCAACCTCACATATGATGTGTGGCATGCTCTCATGTGTGGGGCTAGTGGTGGTCACACTCATCCTCTCATAGGAAATGCACTCAATGTCACATATGGTGGAGTCACTCATGTCACTCATGTGGTGGTGGCTCTCCTCACATGGAAATTGGGGCATCTCATGATATATGGGTGTCGGAGATATGTAGGTGCAAACGTCTCCAAACTCAACTCCTTTCGCCGCCTCATCCATAACGCCTCCAAAGGTGAATGCCGTAGTCGAAGGGGATGGCCCTTGATCGACCGTCTTGTCGCCGTCTTGATGTGGGGAGCTTCCGAAGATGGAAGTGTCACCCTCGCTCGTAGGTGGTCGCCTTGTAGTTGGAGATGTCGATGTAGGCGAACTCATGGGAAGTAGGCGAAGATGCCGTACGTCCGAAGGCGAAGATGCCTTGATAGCACTTGGTGAAGATGCCGAAGTGGTGGTTCTAGCCGTAGCTCCATCTTGGGTGTGCTTGTCTCGCGGTCTTCTCTTTTGCTCTTGAAGCTTGGCCTTGGCGTGATGTAGAGCTTCTTCGGACTTGTAGATATGCGCTTGTCGAGCATCTTCATGATGATGATGTCGTTGTCGTGCTTGAGCTCTTGGTAGATGTCGTTCGTCGTCGTCGTGCACAAGATGCTTGGAGGTGACTTGCCCTTCATGACGATGTCGATGGTCGCCATGGCGGTGTGGACGTGGAAGACTTGCACTTGCATCATGTGTGCGCTCCAAAGACTTGTGACTTGAACGTCGCCGCCGAGAGGATGACGAAGGGGACGAAGACTTGTAATCGACCACCAAGTGTCGAAGCTCCGCCATTTGTTTGTTGAAGGAGTCGCACAAGTCGTCGAAGGAAGCCATTGTCCTTGTCTGGAAGTGTCGTTGTTCGATGGCGATGTTGCCCAAGCACTCTTGCATTTCTCGTTGTAGTCCGATGGTTTTCGCGTGGATGTCCTTGTTCGCGCCTTCGATGTCGAAGACCGGAGATGAAATGCCTTGCCTATCCATCACAAGACGCTAGCAAGTATGAGTGGGAGAAAGAGAAGAACTATACCAAATGTACCTTGACCGATGTTGAAGATGGATCAATGATCACTCAAATGTGGAACAAGGAAATAGCACAATTGGTACCAATTCTTGTCGGTTTCTCACACCTACACAAGTAAAGCTTATGGTGGAGCTCGGTGAGGATAGTGGCACAAAAATTTGAAGCAAAATGTTAGCAAGACTCAATAATGTTGAAAAAGATTCACAAATTTGCGAGCGAAACAAGTAGACCAATAGCAATGAGTGGCACACGGAAACACACACACGGATAGATAGATGGGGTCGTGCAACCAAGGAATGAGCCAAAATGTGGAATCCACGAAAATGCTCGTGTTGCACAACACTAGAGAGACGCTAGCGCGATTGCACAATAGGCGGATACGAACTTGTGCACAACCTACTAAGCAAAATGCAACGACTTCTATCCCAAGTATGCTATATGTATGGTATTCCGGTGGTATGATCCAAAATGATCGAGTATGACAATCTTAATGTAGTATGATGCTATGGTTCTTGCTTAAAAGCTCTTTGCTCATCTTTTTCTTTGTGCTTAAAAGCTTGTTTGGCTCTTTCTCTTTTGAGCTCTTTTCTCATGCAAAACTTCACGAACCAAGATAGCAATTGAGTATATGCGATGACAACCTTGTGTCACAAGAGATGATATCAAGAGATTCACCACGGTGATATGGTATGTATGATATGGGAAGTATGATCACTAATGTGCACAAGTCACGTTGCCGGCAATACTCGAATGGCTAGTCTCGATGGGTAAGTGACGCAAAAATGGGCTAGGGGTTAACAATGCAATTGCAAGGGAAATATACAATGATGTCGTCGAAGTTACCGTCCGTGTCGATGATGAGAGGTGGTGCTCTTGATGTAGACCCGTTCCTAATTAGCCGAAACACCTTAGCAAACGGAAAAACCACAACTCAAAATCTCAAGGACAAATGTCAAATGATGGTAGCGGCAATGTCGTGGTGGTTGCGGAAGTGGAATGATGGGCTATACACGATGTCGGAGTTGAAGTCACGGTCCCTAAGTAGCCGAAACACCTTAGGAGACACAAGCCACAACTCAAACAAGCTCGAACAAAATTGGGTTAGGTTGTGTGGAAATGTATAGTGGGCAATGGGTATGCGGAAGTGGTGGTGGTGGTTGATGAAGAAGCAATGGTCCCTAAGTAGCCTAAACACCTTAGGAGACTCAAATCACTACTCAAGCAACCACAAATGCTATGGGAACAAAATTTGTTAGGTTGCGGAAGTCGGTGGTGGTTATGTGGATGATATGGTGGAAGCCCTAGGCAAAGATGCCAAAATCCACAAAATATGATGGAGTCAAATGATTATGGTGGTATTTTTGTGTTATGGGGGATGTCAAGAGCTTTAAAACGAGCTCAAGAACGTCGAAATCGGAGTTCGGATGAATTAGTTATGGACAAAACGGTGAAACGGGAAAGTCTGAAATTCCCAGGGGTCGGACATCCGGGGCTGGGGCCGGATTTCCGGGGCCTGATGTCCAGAACCGCGCGGGATTTTGCCCTCCAGGAGCCGGATGTCCGGCCGGGGACCCGGATGTCCGGCCCGATGGCCCGGATGTCCGGCCCGACGATTCCAGATCTGAATCGGGACTTCCAAACTCGTTTGTGGGCGGAATTTGATGATTTTGGGGGCGAAATTTGAGCGATTTTGTGGAGGAAAGATGGGGAAACTTGGGGAAATGCTAGATCCACTTGAAATCAAGCAAATCCATGGATCAAAATCAACAAAACATCATCTAACCAACAGATCACAAAAATTTTTGGGGCTATTTTTGGTGGGGAATTTTCGAATTTGGGGAAGAACACAACAAAACAAGGCTAGAAAACGGTGGGGAGGCTCCAAATTCGTGAGAAACCGTGGCTCTTGATACCATATGATACAGGGTGGAACCCTAATCAGCAGATCTTTCACGAAATGGAGTGGATCCCACGATGAACACGAAGAACACGAGAGGGAACACGAGGGGAAACACGAGAGAATCACTCAAACCAACAAGAACAAGTCACACATATGCTAGATCCTCGAAACACAAAGAGATACAAGATCCATGATCAACAAGGGACGATACAAAGGGTAACCGGTTCTTCTCCGTGAGGAGGTCTTGATATCCCTGGGGATCTTCTCCGATGAAGGAGGTCCTGAATCCTTAGTGGATCTTCTCCGTGGAGGGGCCGCAGTCACTCACAAGGAGATGAACCACTAGATAGTATCAAATGAGCTATCACCAAGCTAACCCTCAAATGGAGGAGGGGGAGGAGTATATATAGTCTAGGTCCACGAAGGGGTAAGTGGGAGAGGGATACATGGGCCTCAGGCCCGATACACTGTGCGCAGACAGGGGCCGGATGTCCGGGCGGGGGCCGGATGTCCGGGCCTTCCCGAGACGCCGGATGTCCGGGCCGAGGGGCCGGATGTCCGGGCTGGAGGGGTTGAGCCACGGGTGTCTTCTGGACAGTGGCGCCGGATTTCCGGCCAGGGCCCGGATGTCCGGGGCGCCGGATGTCCGGGCCTGGGGGCCGGATGTCCGGGGCCTGTAGGTGCTGGCCCTTCTTCCTTCTCTTCCGCGCGCACTTGGCCTTGGTCCTTGGGTTCTCCATGGTCTCCTTGGGTGTTCCTGAACATGCATAGCACATATATTTGAGGTAGTAGGCATGTCTCACATGTAGAAAGTGGAGGTTCAGAGAGGAGCGAGTGAACCTTGTGTCCAATTGTGTCTGGTTGAGGTCTCGTCGAGTGAACATGGGGATGATCATGGGATACACCGTATCAATAGGACCAGCACAGTATCGTCATTGAGCGTTTATTCAACATTGCATCTCTAAATTGATTATTGCTAATCTTTTGCTACCATATATAGCCAACCCAGCTCCACATATTTCTACACCGTGCATATTTACGTTCACCTGGCAATCGCTTTACTCAATCTTTGGAGTTATTTGACACCGCTGGTTGCCTATCACCACCTGCTGCATGGTAAGAACTTGTAAGATATTGATATTTGCTTTACTATGAGCACTTTACCACCACATCCTAGTAGTTCATAGGAACATTATTCTCGAATTTTGTTTCTTGTTTCTACTAATCATGACAGGTACCGGAGACAGAAGTTCTTGGACGATGGATACATCTTCACCATCACGAGACGTGGGACAACACACACAAGCACATGGTCAGGTTATTTCTTTACCGTCATTTGAGGGTAGATTTAATCCTGCTATTTATCTAGCTTAGGAGCTTGAAGTAGAAAAAGTTTTTAGTCACCATCATTTTTCTGAACTTGAGAGAGTACGAGCTGCCACTAGAGTATTTACTGCTTTTGCTTCTGTTTGGTGGAGTGTGCATTGTAAGAAAAATATTGATAACCAACCCACAACTTGGAAAGATTTGAAGGCTGTAATGAGAAAACATTTTTTCCCTCCTTACTATCGCCGTGAATTGCTTCGTAAATTAGAACAATTTAAACAAGGCAGTAACACTGTTCATGCTTACTACCAAGAGTTCAAATCTTATATGCATCATTGTGACATAGAAGAATCTGAGGATGATACAATGAATAGATTTTTTGGTGGTTTGAACCATGATATTCGTGCAAGATTTCAGTATATTCCTCGTTGCATCATTGGTATGTATGTTCGTGCTTGTACCTTTGAGAGACAAATACAGGAGGATTGATGAGGACATCACTAACAAGGTTACACCCACAGCTCCAACTGACACATATACAGGACCAATTACTAGAGCTCGCGCACGCCAGTTAAATTACCAGGTACTTTCGTTTCTTGGTAATGAATCTAATGTTCATGAGAATATGATGCTGCCTAAATTGGATACATTTGTCTTGCTTACAAATGAAGGGCCTAGCTTGGACAAGAAGGATGAACATTGGAGCAAGATCAAGCATGGAGATGATGGCGTGCGCAAGGGGAACAAGAATGGAGTTTCAATTGATGATTTCAGGACTTTGAAGCCACCATAATGAGTGCGGGAAGCCTTGGACGAAATATACAAGATGCCACTTCATAAATTTCGTCCAGAGGCTATTTTAGGTGCTGCGTCACCTTATTATTGGGCCAGGCCCATGTAATTTCGAAATACTTGAGTATAGGCTGTTTTTAGAGTCCGTATGTGTGGGGAAACAAGAGTTAGGGTTGGTTTCGGACCCCTCCACCAAGGGCCACGAAATTCCCCCCTCTTTCCCTCATATATACAGCCCTTAGGGCGTCGTTTAGACTTTGGGTTTTGTTTAGATTAAAAGTTCGCCATAGCTGCAACTTCGTGTACTTCGTTTGTGTTCAACGACCAGACAAAGGCGTCACAGAATCCCACCTTGATCAATAAAGTTTTCCTCTTATATTCGCAATATCCAGATTGCAATCTTAGTTTCTTGCTTGTTCTTCGTTTGCCTGCAGGAAACAGACCTTCGTGGTCAGGTTGATCGTGCTCCGGCGTGGTCGATAACCTCTCGGAGTTGGTTTAGCGATTGCTAAGGCGCGACGTCCACGCACGTTCGTAGTCGGATCGTCAAAGTCGACTTCATCCAAACGATAGCCACTATCTCATCGAAAGACGGGACACCTTTGCCTCTATCAAGTGGTATCAGATTTCCAGGTTGCTCGGTGAGATTTTACAGTTTTTCGTAGATTAGATCGAGTCTGTTCTTCATACCTACAGTCCACGAAAAAAAATAAATTTAGGGTTAGTTCATCCCATCCGAACCAATCTGAGCCTTTGCATAATCTTTTCTGTATTTGCTTTGTTGAATTTACGGTTGCATCGTCGTGTCAAGTTGCTGGTCTTAGCGTCTAGTTCTTTAGAGTTTCGAGTTCTGTTCACAGTTGTCACGCCGCCGCCGCAACATCTTCATCACTACTGCCACATACCACCACCGATCCGTATCCATATACCACCACCAATCCGAATCCATATACCACCACCGCTGCCATAACCTACCACCGCTGCCATATCCTACCACCATATATCCACCACCAATCCGAGTTCTTTTCATATTAGGTTTGTTCTCGAGATCCATCTAGGTTTCGGTTTCGTGTTTCCTTGTCTGCGTAGGTCTCG
>LR738710.1:407206921-407259383 GCA_902687465.1 Secale cereale
TAGGCTGTTTTTAGAGTCCGTATGTGTGGGGAAACAAGAGTTAGGGTTGGTTTCGGACCCCTCCACCAAGGGCCACGAAATTCCCCCCTCTTTCCCTCATATATACAGCCCTTAGGGCGTCGTTTAGACTTTGGGTTTTGTTTAGATTAAAAGTTCGCCATAGCTGCAACTTCGCGTACTTCGTTTGTGTTCAACGACCAGACAAAGGCGTCACAGAATCCCACCTTGATCAATAAAGTTTTCCTCTTATATTCGCAATATCCAGATTGCAATCTTAGTTTCTTGCTTGTTCTTCGTTTGCCTGCAGGAAACAGACCTTCGTGGTCAGGTTGATCGTGCTCCGGCGTGGTCGATAACCTCTCGGAGTTGGTTTAGCGATTGCTAAGGCGCGACGTCCACGCACGTTCGTAGTCGGATCGTCAAAGTCGACTTCATCCAAACGATAGCCACTATCTCATCGAAAGACGGGACACCTTTGCCTCTATCAAGGATGCATTGTGTGACTACAACAACTACTATTCCAGTTCATGCTCACCGCCACTGGTTGGTTCCTCCGCCATTGCACCTACTAGAGCAACCACCCCTCTAATTGTGAGCGTGACATCATCTAAAGTGTATGGTACATTGTCATCGTCCGTACCTACATCAGCTACGTCTTTGCGACAAGGTAACAGTAAAACCAATGATGATATAACTTCACATGAGGATGATGCATATCTAGTTAACTTGAATACATCATGTATTGAATTACCTGTTGATTTCAGCACACCACCTAGTTTAGATAATCATGTTACTGTCATGAATGCGTCATGTGATCAAACAACTGAAATACCAACAATTGTAAGTGCACCCATTGAATTAACTGTTGATGCAAAAGAATCATGTGAATCAGAGAATAAATCAGATTTGGAT
Source organism: Secale cereale (assembly GCA_902687465.1). NCBI lineage: Eukaryota > Viridiplantae > Streptophyta > Magnoliopsida > Poales > Poaceae > Secale > Secale cereale. Next base: position 407,207,834 of record LR738710.1, read on the forward strand.
AAAATACATTTGAAAATAATTGTGCCAATGTTTAATCATTTTGATATGACCTCTAATTTTGGTGACGATTCTATGTCAAATGACTTATTGCATGTTTGCTTATTTAAGCATGTTGTAGCCTGTGAATTTCATGCAAGTAAGGTTTATTAACCAATGTTGGGATGGTTTAATGATGAACATTGTCAATCTTTTGATATGAATATGAGCTTCACTTATTTGTGCAAACTGAGTTGCAATATTTTCATGCCTTCTACTTCTTGTGATAATATTTTGGGTTCATATTTTATGAATTACGAAAGTTACTCATCTATACATGTGTCATATGTGCGAAAATTAAGGAAAGTAAAAATGGATGACATATACATATACAACATGTACACCTTGTCTTTTTTGTTACCCACATTTCAGATTAAGCAACGCCGAGGACGGCTTTATTTTCAAAAAAAAGGAGGATGATGAGGACATGACTACCTTGGATATGACCAAAAATATTGCATACATGTATATTTGTGAGGTGATTTCTAATACAAATTATGCAACAATTTATTTATGTCGTCAAGAACAAAAATACTTCACAGACTTTTGTGCCATGGCTAATTCCAGGTGTATGGGACATTTGTACGATCCACATATGAAGATAAGGGAAAAAGAGAAGTTTAGGTGTTGTTTAAAAAGTTCTCTCACGTCACTTTTGGGCAAAGAGAAGATAGAGTCCAAGTCTCTCACGTTCTGCATCCAGATTCGGACTGCACAGACATACCTGACTCAAAACGGCAAGAACTCCTTCATACGGACTCCGAATTGGGTGATTCTTTTTTTGTTGGAAACTAGATATTATACACTTTCCAACCCAACTGGATTCACCTTCAAATTCGTCCGGAGCGTTGAGATACCGACAAAACAATCTGACGCTGCAGCAGAATCCGAGTCAAACTACAAGTCCAAAGGTGTTACATCACCTCCATTTGGGCCCATGAGCCTTGTACGACCTAGGGTTACTTTTAGGCTACCTTGGGACGTCCTTCCCTCCTTGGCCGCCAGCCCTTGCTCCTATATAAGTAGATCCATCTAGTAGCTTTTTCTTTGGGATTTGTTTAGTCAAAAGTTAGCCATTGCAACTTCGTGTACTTCGTTTATGTCCAACGACCAGACCAAGACCGCTTACGGATCCCCACCTTTATCAATACTTCATCTATATTTGCAATATTCAGATTGCTTTATCATATTCTTGCTTGTTCTTCGATTGCATGCAGGAATAGACCTTCGTGGTCAGGCTGATCGTGCTTCTGGCAGTGTCAGTAACCCCTGGAGATTGGTTTAGCGATTGCTAAGGCGCAACGTCGTGCACGTTTGTAGTCGGATCGTCAAAGTCGTCTCTACCAAATCGATAGTTACCATCTCATCGAAAGATCGGGCCCCTCGCCTCTATCATGTTTTGATGTAGGGTGGAACCCTAGATGGCCGATCTTTCACGAAATGGAGGGGGTGCCACAAAGAACACGAGAGGGAACACGTGGGGAAACACGAGAGAATCACTCAAACCAACAAGGACAAGTCACACATATGCTAGATCCTCGAAACACAAAGAGATACAAGATCCATGATCAACAAGGGACGATACAAAGGGTAACCGGTTCTTCTTCGTGAGGAGGTCTTGATGATATCCTGTAGGATCTTCCCACGAGGGGCCTTGAATCCCATAGGATCTTCTCCGCAGAGGTCTTGAATCCGTGTGGATCTTCTCCGTGGAGGCGCCGCAGTCACTCCCAAGGAGATGAACCACTAGTGGATGAGCAAAGCTCTGTCTCAAATGAGCTAAACCTAAGCTAACCCTCACTAGGAGGAGGTGGAGGAGTATATATAGTCTAGGGCCACGAAGGGGTAAGTGGGAGAGGGATACATGGGACTCTGGTCCGAGAACTGTGCGCACACAGCATGTAGTGGACGTCCGACGGCTACCAGACGTCTGGTGGCTCGCGAGGGTCCGAACGTCCGGAAGTCTTCGGACTTCCGCTATTTTCCTTCTGTCGTCGAAGTCACGGACGTCCAGTGGCCTCCAGTTGTCCGGTCGCCTGGGAGTCGCCGGTCGTCCGGTAGAGGCCAGACGTCCGTAGCCTGTAGCTTTTCCATTGGCTTCTCCGTTTGATCCTCGGACTTGTCCTCGCCATCTTGTCCAATGCTCCTAGCTGTTCCATGGCCTCCCTCTTGGTTCCTGGTCATGCATAGCACATATATTTGAGGTAGTAGCCATGTCTCGCATGTAGAAAGTGGAGGTTCGGAGAGGAGCGAGTTAACCTGGTGTCCAATGGTGGGTACTTGAAGTCTCGTCGAAGTGAACATGGGGATGATCGTGGGATGCTCCGCATCATCTCCCCCCCCCCCTTGGGAAAGATCCGACCTCGGATCAAAAAGCTCATCACCATGGAAACGGTTGTCATGGACGGACTTGTAGTCGTACGGAGTTGAGGACATGGTGCAGTCCAAGTAGTCCAAGGTGTCGTTGGAGTGGTATATATGCAAAAAGAGCAAACACAAACGACCTTGGAAATACAATGGTTAGCGCACACAAAGTGTCCATCATGGAAGAATGAGTCCATTTGACAAGGTTGGGCGTGGCAAGACGCATGATGCTTATATAAAAGATGTACAATGACATGCAAAGCATTCATGTGAGCAAAGTCATTCGTGGTGCACACAAAGGTGTTGTGATATTGATCAATGCAACCATTGTGCAAAATAATGTCATAATGGGACGGTGTATCAAATGCATCAACATGGTAATCGATGCTCAATATTACTATGTGATCATGCAATTGATGTTTGGCAATGTGATCATTATGTGTGAATATGCCATCAAGGTAGATCACAACAAATTTGCTAAGGAAATGCACAAGCTCATATATCATGGATGACATGGGAATACAAAATGCAACAAGGCAATCATAATGTGAGTCAATCCATGGGCAAGATGCAAATTTGTTATGGGAATGATATCTCCATGGAGCATGGCATGTGAGCACACAATCAACAAATATGAAGGTTTTGGTGCAATGTGTCAAAGGGGTTTTGATATACCAATGATCGATGTCGTGGCAAGAGTGGTAGACCGATGGTGAATCCATAGGGTCCATCTTGAATGTTGGTCCTCCATCCCGTAGATGTATCATGTAGACAACAAAAAGGAAACAACAATGAAAGTATGGCCCATCCAATATGCATATGTGAGGATGGCTCGCAAAGAAGGAATTCACCTTATGTATGTTCTCGAAAGTGTTGGTGTTGCGCAACGTGTATTCCTTCACATGCCCAAGATGCCGCGTGATGGTACCGCCTTATGAATCCCTCAAAATGAAAGAACATGACAAACACTCGGAAAAACAAATGAGGTTAGCCGTAATGCAAAACCTAGCATTCGTGTGGGAAAATACCCAACAACTGCCTGCATCATTCTTATCATAAGAAAGTACAAGGGAATGTGGCATGGTATGTAAGCATATGATGCGATAACAACCAAAGGCATTAGGCTCAAACAAACAAGCATGCATCGCAAGTATGGTGTCCAAGTCTCCAAGATCAACAAACATAGCAGTGTTGCACTCAATACAAGTGATTAGAGATGCAACTATTGGAGACAAGTGGAAATGATCAATGTGAATCATGTGAATGGCATGAACATATATATCATCAACCCAAGCAAGCAAGGAAGAGTGGAACATGGGTGATGCAACAAAGCAAACGATCATGGCAATCAAGTAGTGTAAGCTAGTAGTGCAAAGATGCAACATACTAGAGGAAATCATGGCAATCATGGCATGTGGATAAATAGTGGGCATGAATAATGCACATGACATATCAAAAGCATGAAAGCAATATATGATCAAAATATCATCAATAGCATGGGGCACAAAGAAATATTGGCACTAGCTACTAGTATCTCCTCCAAGCATGCAAATACACATAGAAGTAGCATAATGGTGAATCATGTGTAAAGGCAAGCAAGGGTCACAATTGCATGGCAAAGTCATAGCAAGAGGTATAACATGCAAAGTGAACATGATAGTATGGGCATAAGGTGAAAAGTGGTAAATAACCCATAGCCGTATGAGAGCCAAGTAAAAGAGATGCGCGTACTGGTTGTGCGAAGAGAATGGTGGTAAGGATATTCCACGGAATCCCAAATCGTCGTTGCTCTCAAGAGCTCTTTTCGACAACTCATGGGATTGTGAGGTTGATGAGTTTGCAAAAGTACCTACACAAGACAAAGGCAAAGGAAAAATTGTATGTGCGTGGTATATGTACACATCATCCATCATGATGCGCACATGCATGTGTTGGTTAGCATAAAATAGCCAATGCTCAAATAAATGAGATGCGTGATATAGAAACATGTCATCCATCATGAGAGGTTTGTTGTTATGTATAGCATAATGGAGACTCAAATTGTGTAATGCATCATGACAAGTAGGTGGAGCATTGTTATCCATGTAATGCATATGGTGCACACAATTATGGGAACTATGCAAAGTATGGAATGCATCAAGATCTCCTAGTATGTATGAGGAAACTATGGGGGTCTCCTCATGAGCATTATTGGAAAGTTCACATGGAGAATATTGACAATATCCAAAGCAAAGCATATTTGGAACAATGTGATCATGGCATGGTATATGAGATGAATTGCGCAAATCATGTAAAGGAAGCATGGCAATATCATCGCAAGAGAAACACATTCCAATGACCATCATCTTGTCATCTATGCCACAAGTGCAAATGGGATTTACTTTAATGGGGCATGCGTAGGTACTATGTTGAGATTGAAATGATGCAATATGGGAGATCTCACTCATAGCATATGACAAGTTTAAAGGGTTGTTGAACATGATGTGACCAAAAGAATTTTCACATGATATCCTATGGAGCATAGCATCACAACTAGGCAACTCAACATGCTCATCATCATATTCATCATAAATAGGTAAGTCATGATATGATGAAGTCGCACTAGCATGAAGTATGGGAATAGGTGTGTAAACATCATGCAAGCAATCATTGGTGATAGAGTCCACAAGTGGGACGAAAGAAGCACCATCACCTATGTTACCTTTGGAGCATCGCTCATGTATTGGAGGTGAGCTGTTCAAGATCCAAACATTGTTATCTTCATCTTGATGGAACCATGTGGGTGGTGCATCTTCTTCCACCATGGCCATCGGGTTTTCCATTGGAGGGACGGACTGGTCGAGGGTAGGCATGTCCTCTTGTAGGAGACCTAGCACCAAAGAAAACACACTCGGAGTAGAGGTTAAGTCGTTAGAAATCATAGTGGCCTCACATGCCCTCTCAACTACCTCACTCACTAAGTGTCGTGGCTCACTCACTCCCTCGTGGATGCTCTCACTCGTATGGTTGGTGGAGTCACTCAAATGGCTCTCAACGACACATAGGATAAGTGGCATGCTCTCATGTGTGGGGCTAGTGGTGGGCACACTCATCCTCTCAAGGGAAGTGCTCTCAATGTCACATATGGTGGAGTCACTCGTCGCTCATCTGGTGGTGGCTCTCCTCACATGGGAATTGGGGCATCTCGTCATATGTGGATATCGAAGAGGTGTAGGTGCAATAGTCTCCATGCTCAACTTCCTCATCCGTAATGCCTCCAAAGATGAATGCTGTGGGATGTGGCAAATCATCATGCTCCTCCGAGGTCAAAGATAAGGTCTCATGCTTGCTCACGTAGCTTGACCCGGAGTAGTAGTCCAATATGGGTGTCGTCTTCATGGTGTCTAAGAGGTTCATGCACGACGCCTTGGTCGAAGGGGATGGCCCATGCTCGACTGTCTTGTCACCGTTGCTCGTAGATGATCGCCTTGATGATGAAGAAGTCGATGTAGGTGAACTCATGGGAAGTAGGCGAAGATGCCGTACGTCCAAAGGCGAAGATGCCTAGATAGCACTTGGCGAAGATGCCGAAGTGGTGGTTGTAGCCGTAGCTCTGTCTTGGGTGTGCTTGTCTCGCGGTCTTCTTATGTTCTCTTGAAGCTTGGGCTTGGCGTGAAGTAGAGCGTCTTCGGACTTGTATGTTTGCGCGTGTCGAGCATCTTCATCTTGATGGTGTCATTGTAGTGGTTGAGCTCTTCGTAGATGTCGATCATCGTCGTCGTGCACATGATGCTTGGAGGTGACTTGCCCTTCATGATGATGTTGATGGTCGCCATGGTGGTGTGGACGTGGAAGACTTGCACTTGCATCATGTTTGCGCTCCGAAGACTTGTGACTTGAACATTGCCGCTGAGAGGATGACGAAGGAGAAGAAGACTTGTAATCGACCACCAAGTGTCGGAGCTCCGCCATTTTGTTGTTGATGGCGATGTTGCCCAAGCGCTCTTGCATTGCTCGTTGTAGTCCGATGGTTTTCGCGTGGATGTCATTGTTCGCGCCGTCAATGTCGAAGACCGGTGATGAAATGCCTTGCCTATCCATGTGGGATTATACCTCCTACGTGTCGAGGCACGACTTAAAGGTATAAGCCCATTCTAGAATGATCTCAAGTTTGGTATCTTTGCACGACTCATGTAAAAATAGGGATGAAATTGCAAAAGGATAGTTGGCTTACACTCGCCACGTCACACGATACATTACATAAGCAAATCATCATCCAAATAACATCACAATGTGACGACCCCGGCTTAATCGTGCACTAATCATACACGCAAATGCACACGATCAAGCCTAAGGACTCACGTGAAGGAATCACAGCACAACTCTAAAACATAAATAAATACATACAAGTCATATATTACAAGCCAGGGCCTCGAGGGCTCGAATACATAACATGATGTCTCACACATAGTCAGCGGAAGCGTTAGGTATCTGGGTACAGATACAACATGACAGAAGATAAGCCTTTTCAAAGGCGGGGCAAAATAAAAGCTACGATCGAAAAGGCGCAGGCCTACTGACTGGGACCTCCGATCCTACTCCTGGTCGTCGTCCGCCGGCTCCTCGCAGTAGTACTCGCCGGCCGGGTAGTAGTAGTAGCCAGCCTCGGGCTGGTAGTAGTAGTCGTCCACAGGGACTGCGGGCACCAAGGCTCCGTCGTCTGGTTTAACAAGTGGGAAGGACAAAAGGGGGAGCAAAGCAACCGTGAGTACTCATCCAAAGTACTCAGCAAGACTTACATCAGATCTATACTAGCAATGCAATATTTTCAAAGGAGACTTTATGTGGGTGGACTAGACTGCAGAAAGCCAGAGTAGAGGGGGAAAAGCCTAGTCATAACGAAGACTAGCATCTTCAGCGTCTTGCAGCAATTAGAAGGGAACAGAATAGTTTCATCATAATAATATATAGTGTTTGCAGCAACATCCATCTCACAACTCATATCTCAAGTCACCAGTTCTAGTTGTACCGAAGTGGATACAACTCCGAGTGTCCGTTACCGTAGGACAGGCTATCGATAGATTGTTTCTTCCCTGCAGGGGTGCACCAAGTTACCCACCACGCTCGCTTAACTCCGGCCGGACACACCATCAGGTCGTGCCCGCCCTCGGCTAAACCATACGACGCAACCCGACCGGATACCGCCAGAGAGGATCGAGCACGCCGGACTAAACCTATGCTCCCCGGGGGTCTGAGCCATCGCCCCGAGCGCTCCGCACGTTGCGAGGCCGTTCGGTAGCAGACCTAGCAACCCCTTATACAAGCGCAGTTGCATCCTAAGTCCAATCCGAACGGACCGCTCAATCGCTGACGTCGTGACGACTCCGGCTGATGTATACGACGCAGAGCACCCACTCACACCCACGTGGTGGTTAGTGCTATCGGCCCGGAGGCCTCTCGGATCAAATATCCAAATCGCTTAGTGTGTTGGGAGCGCGCGGCAACGAGCAGAGCCTACGATACTGTTGGCCCCGTCGTCCCGTCTCGAGGACTTGTGACAAGGACTGGAAAAGACCGGCCACGCCTCGTAGTTATCTCGCGGGTACCCTCTCTGGTCACCCGACTCCACAGCTCACGCCTCAAAGGCACTCGCGGGTACCCCTCTGGGTCAACCCGCCTCCATCCAACATGAGTAGTAATAACTTCAAAGTGTCATCAGACGCACGATACCTCTGGCCGCACGCCTTTGTTCCTGGCGACGTCCGGCCTCGGGGATCGATACGTCTTTAAACACGGTGCGTGAATCAGGGCATCCGTGTGGTTACCATGCCGATGAGGAATCCGAGGAATCACCCTCGTTGGATCCCTAAACGACAAGTCCCGATAAGGTGGTACCGGAGGAATCACCCTCGGCGGTATTCACCATAGCGGATGCACGACAAAAGCTAAGTCGGAAGTGGGAGAGGAATCACCCTCGGTAACCCACATCGAGCTAGCTAATCCACAGGGACAACATCAAAAGTGAGTTCGGAGGTATCACCCTCGTCACCCGATGTTAACTCTGCGGTGTCGAGCAGGTTAGGGGAGGTGTGCGGTGCTGTGAAGAAGGTCAGGGGAAGGGGGGCTCGATCGGTTGATCGAGACAAGGGTACTATGCGAGGCAACTACGAGAGTGCGGGTCCAAGCAGTGCTACCCAACCTATACTAAGCAGTTTATGAATATATGCAGGTATCAACAATTTAGCAAAGACAGGCTATGCAATAGTAATAGGAGCAATAGCAGTAGCAGCAATTCTAATGCAAGAATAAGAGAGAATAGACATAGGCGATATCGGAAATGCTCAAGGGGGGGTTGCTTGCCTGGTTGCTCGGTGGCAAAAGCAAGGTCGTCGGAGGGGGAACCAATCACCGGGACAGCGTCGGTCTCGGGATCTGCGTCAGCGCCGGACTCTACCGAGAGAGAAGAGGGGGGAAGAAACAAATAAATACACAAGCATATGCAACACAGGGTGTGCTAAGCTAACGTGCAGTGCAGGGTTGCCTAAAAACAAGTCTAGGTTAAGTTAGGTATTTTTTAAGAAATTGTTTGGATTTATTTTATTAAAGTTGAGCACTATTCATTTATCGAAAACAGGTCAAAAGTTGCATGTTCATCTAGCTAGGGGCATCTGATGGGGATACGGAGGGCGTATCTAGATTCGTATCGAAATTCTGATCAATTTTCATATATAAATTATTTTCATCGGAGTTACGGTTTAAAAGATATGATTTTTCAAAGTTTATTTGAATTTCTGGATTTATTTAAATTAACAGAAAGTGATTATTGCGTCAGCATGACGTCAGCAATGCATCAGCGGTCAACAGACGCACTGGTCAGGTCAAACCTGACCAGTGGGTCCCACCTGTCATAGACAGTGACCCTAACAGGATTTAAATTAACTAAATAATGATTAATTAGCTGCTGGGCCCCACATGTCAGTGTCATATTATTATTTTTAATTAAGTTTTATTTTAAAACAGTTTATTTAATTAACTAGCGGTGGGGGCCCGCGTGTCAGCGGCTGGGGCTGCCCAGTCAGCCAGTTGACCAGTCAACGTGGTCAACTGGGCGCTGGGGCCCGCTGGCAGTGACCCTGGGGGGGTGGCCCCAGGTCAACCACGCCGGCCGGCCACCGGAGAAGGCTCCGGCGACCATTTCCGCGGCGGAGCTTCGCCGGAGCGGCTCGGAAATGCGCCACAGAGGACCATTTCGCGCGCTTAGACCCACGTTCGAACGAGCGTTGAGCTCCGCGTCGAGTGGGGTGGTCGGCTGGGGCTGGGGGTCGCCGGAACGTCGCCGGCGTCGAGCTAAGACGGAGGCGCGTCGGGCGTGCGACGAGCTAGGGGCTAGAGGGCACGGGGAGGCCCGTGTGCGGGTGGGTTCGGCTCCTGGAAGCACCAGGAGCAGGGTGCAGGGCTTAGCCGGCCATGGCAGTGGCCATGGCCACGAGCACGAGCTCGTCGGCGGCGTGGCGTTCGGCCACAAGTGGGGAGATGAGCTACGGGCCCGGCAGGCCAAGAAAGAGAGGGGAAGGGGAAGACGGAGCTCACCGCGCGGTCAAGAAAGACCCGTGGCAGCTTAGTAGCAGCAGAACGCCGACGGGGACGGAGGGGATCGGCGGCGTCCGGAGGAAGACGACGACGGCGACAGTTCGGTGCAGGGGCTCCCAGCTCCTCCAAGCAGCACCAGAGGACGTGGTCGAGCACGGCGGAGCTTCCGGGCAACACCAGCGAGCACGGGGGCGCCGGTGGCCACGGGAACGACGGAGGTGGCCGGCGGTGGCGCTCGGCGACGGATCTGGAGGGAGGAAGGAGAGGTGGAGAGGCCAGGCGAGGAGGGGGAAATGGAGGAGGAGGGTCAGGGGAGGCGGTTGGCGTCGGCCTTATCGCCTCAGCGACCGCGGCGTCGCGCTGTCGAGCGCTGGCCGGAGTGGCGCCGGCGCGTCCATGGACGGGGCGACACGCGCGCGGGAGCAGGTGAGGGAGGCCTTGGTGGGCTGGGCCTCCCGCTGTTGCCACGGCCCAGAGGCCAGGTAAGTTCTTTCCTTTCTCTGTTTTTCTTTTTATTAAATCACAGAGAGGAAAAAATAAAATGAATAGGCCACAAGAGGATTTGCAAAAATTGTAGAAGTTGATCCAAATGATAGGTTGCAAAATTACTCATCACCAAAAATTGGTTTGGGCATTTTTGGACTTCTTTTGAATTTTCCAAAAATGAAATGGCATTTTAAGTGCTGTTTTGGGCACTGTTTAATGCCCTAGCCCTCATTTGGGGTTGCTGTTGATGCTATTTTTCAACAACAGCATTTGTTTCTGGATTATTTGCAACAAGGTGAACATTTCTCCAAAATTTTTGGAGCAACTTCATTTTGCACTAGAAGTTTGAATTTGAATTTTCAGGGGAGTTTTTGAACTTGTAAGCTTAACCACTGTGATTAGTTTTGCTAATGAGCATGACATGGCATGATTATCATTATGTCACAGTGCCAAGTACAAGGGGGTGTTACAAATTCTCCTCCTCTAAAAGAAATTCTCGTCCCGAGAATTTAGGACGTAGAAGGAAAGAGGTCGGGGTATTCCGCCCGAAGATTTTCCTCGCGTTCCCAAGTGGCTTCATCTTCAGTATGATTTGACCACTGCACTTTCAGGAACTTGGTCGTCTTCTGACGGGTCCGACGTTCAGTTTGATCGAGGATGCGGATCGGATGTTCCTTATAAGAAAGATCATCTTGAAGCTCGAGCATCTCGTGATCCACAGCACGATGCGGGGACTCCTTGAAAGATCGACGAAGTTGCGACACATGGAACACATCGTGGATATGCGAGAATTGCGGAGGCAATTGCAATTTGTAAGCCACGAATCCACGTCTAGCAACCACGGGAAAGGGGCCAATGTAACGTGGAGCTAACTTGCCCTTGATACCGAAACGGTGCGTGCCCTTCATAGGGGTGACTCGGAGATAAACTTGATCACCTGGATGATAAGTCAGACCCCATCGCTTGCGATCATAGTTGCTCTTCTGACGGTCTTGAGCCGCCTTGAGATTTTCACGCGCGATACGGACTTGCTCTTCGGCGTGTTGAATGATGTCCGGACCAATAACTTGTCGTTCCCCAGTTTCTGACCAATTCAGAGGGGTTCGACACTTACGTCCGTACAGAACTTCAAAGGGAGCCATCTTCAAGCTTGCTTGATAGCTGTTGTTATACGAGAACTCGGCATATGGAAGAGATTCTTCCCATTTCTTACCGAATGATATAACACTAGCTCGCAGCATATCTTCAAGCACTTGATTGACTCGTTCAACTTGACCTTGGGACTGAGGGTGATAAGCTGAACTCCAATGGATATGAGTTCCCAAGGCTTCTTGAAAACTTTCCCAGAACTTGGAAGTGAACAGGGAGCCACGGTCTGAACTGATCTCCTTCGGAATTCCGTGGAGGGATACAATTCGAGAGATATACAGTTCTGCTAACTGGCTAGCAGTGATAGTCTCCTTGACTGGCAAGAAGTGTGCAACCTTCGAGAGTTGGTCGATGACGACAAGAATGGCATCGTTACCCTTCTGGGACTTAGGAAATCCAGTAATGAAATCCATCTGTACCTTATCCCATTTCCACAGCGGAATAGGAAGAGGTTGCAGAAGTCCAGCAGGCTTCTGATGCTCTGCCTTCACGCGACGACAGACATCGCATTCGGCAACATGACGAGCAATATCCCGCTTCATATTAGGCCACCAGTACCTTTGGCGGAGATCACGATACATCTTGGTACTACCAGGATGGATAGACAGCGGTGTATCATGTGCCTCCTTCATGACTTTGTCAGTCATTAGGTCGTAACGAGTTACCACAATGCGGCCTCGGAAATACAAGGTTCCATCTTCGGATATTGAGAAATCCCTGTATTTCGGAAGATGCAGTTCCTGTTTTATAACATCAACGAAAGCATCTTTGGATTGCGCTACCTTGACAGCCTTCTCAAGATCCGGCTGTATCACAAGGTCATTAAGCGAACCATGTGGAACGATATGCAGATTCAGCTTGCGTAACTCCTCATAAAGACGAGGTTGAGCTCGCTTAACCTTGAGGTTGGTGCTGTATGATTTGCGACTCAAGGCATCGGCCATCACATTAGCCTTGCCAGGGGTGTAAGAAATACCACAGTCATATTCAGAAATAGTTTCCAACCATCGCTGTTGGCGAAGGTTAAGATCCGGCTGAGTGAATAAATACTTCAGACTTTGGTGATCAGTATAAATCTCACACCGGTTACCGAGAAGGTAATGTCGCCATAACTTCAGTGCAAAGATCACTGCAGCAAGTTCAAGATCATGCACTGGATAATTCTCTTCATGCGGACGCAATTGACGCGATGCATAAGCAACTACTCTTCGTTCTTGCATTAGGACACAGCCTAAGCCTTGACGAGAGGCGTCACAATATATCACGAAGTCCTTGCGAGAATCTGGAGGAGCAAGCACTGGAGCAGAAACGAGCTTGTCCTTAAGAGCTTGAAAGCTTTCCTGGCATTTATCTGTCCACTCAAACTTAACGCCTTTGTGAAGCAGATTAGTCAGGGGCTTGGCAATCTTGGAAAAGTTCTCGACGAAGCGACGACAATAGCTTGCAAGGCCGAGAAAACTTCTCACTTGTTTGACATTCTTCGGAGGAGTCCAGTCAAGAATAGCCTGAACCCGTTCCGGATTAACGGCAATACCATCCTTGGAAATCACATGTCCAAGGTAGGTTACTTCAGAAAGCCAGAACTCGCATTTGGAAAACTTAGCATAAAGCTGATGTTCTCGCAGCTTCTCCAGAACAAGGCGAAGATGTTCGACGTGTTCTTCCTTGTTCTTTGAGAATACCAGAATATCATCCAGATATACCACGACGAACTTGTCGAGGTAATCCATGAATATATAATTCATCAGGCGGGAGAAGGTAGCTGGAGCGTTAGTCAGTCCAAAAGACATGACAGTGTACTCATACGAGCCATAGCGAGTAACGAATGCAGTCTTTGGGATATCCTCTTCGCGAACTCGGATCTGGTGATAACCCAACCTCAAGTCGAGTTTAGAAAACACCGATGATCCAGCCAGTTGATCATATAGGTCATTGATTCGAGGAAGTGGATATTTGTTCTGGATGGTTGCCTGGTTGATAGGTCGGTAATCTTGTACCAGCCTATTCGTACCATCTTTCTTCTTGACGAAAAGAGACGGTGCTCCCCAGGCAGAGGAACTAGGACGGATGAAGCCCTTCTTGAGAGACTTGTCGATTTCCTCCTTAAGCTCGAGGAGATGATGCGGTGGCATCTTGTAAGGACGCTTCGCAATAGGAGTAGTACCCGGCTTCAGGTCAATAACAAATTCGACGGCTCGAGCAGGGGGTATTCCTGGAAGCTCTTCAGGGAAGACATCCGGGAAATCACGTACCACTGGTATGTTCTCGAGCCCGTCAAGCGGTGAAGCATTTAATGCATTTAAGGCATAAATTTGAGCTTCGGCATTACGAGATATACGAGCGCGGCAACTCACGAGTTGATTGGAGGGGTGCCGAAGACGTACAGTCTTGGTGGCACAATCAATTTGGGCCTCGTGAGCCTCCAACCAATCCATTCCTAAGATAAGGTCGATGCCGCAGGATTTCAGGACAATGGGGTGTGCCTGAAACTTCCTTTTCTTTATCTCCACTACCACTTCCGGACAGAATAAAGTAGATGTGCACTGACCCGCGGAGGTCTGTACGGACACCGGTTGGTATAGTTCATCTTGTTTAAAACCATGTTTAATTGCAAAAGGTTGTGATATGAAAGAATCAGATGCACCGGTATCAAACAAGACATTAGCAAATACTGAGTTAACGAGAAGTGTACCCATCACTGTGGCTGGCTGTTCTGGGTCTTCACTCAGATTGACGTGGTGAAGCTGACCACCACGAGCATTCAAAGGCCTGACAGTATTGTTGCGCTGCGGAGGAATGCCACGTCCAGTACCACGACTAGCAGATGGAAGAGCCAGCTGACCCTGAGCCTGTGGACAGTCTCTGGCACGGTGACCCGGACGGCCACACTTGAAGCAGAGTCCACTTTCTGGACGAATCGCAGGTGCTCGAGGTGCTGGGACAGCAGGCCTGTACTGCATTGGCGGTGGAGGAGGCAGACGAGGTGCAGCATATGAAGGCCTGTACACTGGAGCGTTGGGACGATACATGCTCTGAGGAATCCATATGCGGCGCTTCTGAGAAGACGAGCCCGAAGATGAGCCCGACTCGCGAGAGCGCTTAAGAGCATCCTTGTGTAGCTTGAGTCCAGTTTCAACCTGAATGGCCTTGTTCACCAGAGTGGCGAAGTCTGGAAAGTCCAGTGCCACTAGAGCAAGCAGAATATCATGGTGAAGTCCGCGCCTGAACTTCTCTTGGCGTCTTGCGTCAGTAGCGATATCCTCTTCGGCATAGCGGGACAGTTCCAGGAACTCCCGTTGATAGGCATCAACTGACTTGTTGCCCTGGATCAGGTTACGAAACTCCGTACGCTTGCGGTCGATAACACCCTCAGGGATGTACCGAGCGCGGAAAGCAGTCTTGAAGTCTGCCCAGGTGATGACAGTTCCAGCAGGCACTATGTTCCGGTGCGTGTCCCACCACTGGGCCGCCGGACCCTTCAGGAAATATGTCGCAAACTTGACATGGTTGTCAGGGGACACGGCGGCAGAATCCAGCTCAAAGAAGATGTCACGCAGCCAGTCATCGGCATCCAAGGGGTTGGCGGCACTGCGAAATACCGTTGGATTGAGCCGCAGAAATTCTTGCAGAGTGATAGCGGCTGGCTGATGCTGAGCATTGGCGTTGGCCTGAGGCATCTGGTTGAGCATACCCTGCAGCACCTGACGCTGCATTTCAAGGGTCTGCATTACGGCAGCCATATATTCTTGCGGCGGAGGCGGAGGTGGAGGTGGAGGTGGATCACCGTTACCAGCCATCCTGATAATTCCAACAGGGGTGGTTTAGAGACAAGGATACACGTTGCATGAATTCAACAATGAAGTAAATATGCACGACATAAAGGAAGTGCAATAAATACAACATCATACACATCATGACATACGGGTTCGTACATAGCGTCGGTTACAAACGGGCAGCACAACGGCGCAAAAGCAGAAACTAGACATAGTAGGCGGCGCGCAGACCGCGGTAAGGAAGTACACAACGAGACATAGCAAAGGCTACATCAACGTCGGAGAAGGGAACTGAAACGGGGTAGCTGCAAGTGCGGACGGCGGATCTCGACCGCAGAAGGATCCTGAGCTCCATGTGCACTCTGATGCAGAACCCGGTATCGATCGGGTATCAGAGGTCCACGGACTGGCGTGTGACCTCCAACCGCAGGCCACTCGACACCTGAAGGTGTGTTGATCCTGCGCGGGCAAAGGATAGACTGAGGAAGCGTCCCTGCTTGGACAGCCGGTACCAACTGTGTCAACGTCTGGTAGAGAACTGTCCGAGTGATGGACAACTCAACCGCCAGGGCCCGAGCAGTTCGATCCAGCGCCTGAGTGTGCTGAATCAGAACCTGCGGGTCATAACGTCGACTCTCGTACGGGGCATAGACAGCTGAGTAGTATCCAGTCTCGTCTCCAGCAGGTGCATACGGAATATACCGAAACTCAGAGGCATCCAAGCTATCTCTGTGCTCTCCACGGAGGCGTGCGACAGCAGCGTAGGCAGCATCATGGACTGCCATCGCAACCGTCACGCCAATACCGTGAAAGCGGTACAGCTCGGTGTCTGAGTCATCCTGCCGGTCGTAGATACGAACAACAGCATAATACTGCTCCTGGTTGAACTCGCGATACTCCTCGTAGACCATGTACTCGGGGTACCAGCGGTAGCCCAGTCTGGTCATGAGAGCGACTAGAATGGCCGGAAACCCAGGGGCATCTCGAGCCCAGGTGCGAAGCACGAGCTGAGTCTCCGGGCGAGGTGGAAACAGAGGATTCATCTGAAAGAAGAAAAATCAGACTTGTCAAGTTAATTATCATCGGAACTTGATAAGAAAGGTTAAACAAACAAATGGAAAGGAATGATGATCAAATTAATCAGATCAATCGACAAGAAATCGCACTGATATCCAGCTCTCCGGGTAGATGTGGGAACGAGAACCTAGTGGAGTTAGTAAAATTTTAACCCGAATAGACGAGAGATAAGAGTCCCAGAGTATAGACGAGGAATAAAAGAAGCTACACCACCCAATTGGCGACGTGGGGCCATAAGCCACACAGCCAAGTTAGTAAAACATTTTTGGACCTCTAGACTCGACTTCGGCCAAGGAGTTGGAAAGGGGGTTCCTACAGGCAGTCGGCTCTGATACCAACCTGTGACGACCCCGGCTTAATCGTGCACTAATCATACACGCAAATGCACACGATCAAGCCTAAGGACTCACGTGAAGGAATCACAGCACAACTCTAAAACATAAATAAATACATACAAGTCATATATTACAAGCCAGGGCCTCGAGGGCTCGAATACATAACATGATGTCTCACACATAGTCAGCGGAAGCGTTAGGTATCTGGGTACAGATACAACATGACAGAAGATAAGCCTTTTCAAAGGCGGGGCAAAATAAAAGCTACGATCGAAAAGGCGCAGGCCTACTGACTGGGACCTCCGATCCTACTCCTGGTCGTCGTCCGCCGGCTCCTCGCAGTAGTACTCGCCGGCCGGGTAGTAGTAGTAGCCAGCCTCGGGCTGGTAGTAGTAGTCGTCCACAGGGACTGCGGGCACCAAGGCTCCGTCGTCTGGTTTAACAAGTGGGAAGGACAAAAGGGGGAGCAAAGCAACCGTGAGTACTCATCCAAAGTACTCAGCAAGACTTACATCAGATCTATACTAGCAATGCAATATTTTCAAAGGAGACTTTATGTGGGTGGACTAGACTGCAGAAAGCCAGAGTAGAGGGGGAAAAGCCTAGTCATAACGAAGACTAGCATCTTCAGCGTCTTGCAGCAATTAGAAGGGAACAGAATAGTTTCATCATAATAATATATAGTGTTTGCAGCAACATCCATCTCACAACTCATATCTCAAGTCACCAGTTCTAGTTGTACCGAAGTGGATACAACTCCGAGTGTCCGTTACCGTAGGACAGGCTATCGATAGATTGTTTCTTCCCTGCAGGGGTGCACCAAGTTACCCACCACGCTCGCTTAACTCCGGCCGGACACACCATCAGGTCGTGCCCGCCCTCGGCTAAACCATACGACGCAACCCGACCGGATACCGCCAGAGAGGATCGAGCACGCCGGACTAAACCTATGCTCCCCGGGGGTCTGAGCCATCGCCCCGAGCGCTCCGCACGTTGCGAGGCCGTTCGGTAGCAGACCTAGCAACCCCTTATACAAGCGCAGTTGCATCCTAAGTCCAATCCGAACGGACCGCTCAATCGCTGACGTCGTGACGACTCCGGCTGATGTATACGACGCAGAGCACCCACTCACACCCACGTGGTGGTTAGTGCTATCGGCCCGGAGGCTTACACTCGCCACGTCACACGATACATTACATAAGCAAATCATCATCCAAATAACATCACAACCCGACTACGGGTGAAGATCCAAATGAAAGATACCAAATACATAAAGCCACAAGGTCCGAATCGCCCCTAGTAGAAACCACTACTGATCATTGGGATAGTGCACAAAGTATCGACTACGTTCTTCATCGAACTCCCAGTACAGCTCCGTGCCGTCACTTGAGTAGTTCACCCTGGTACCTACATCTGGTGTTGTGTAGAACCTGTGAGCCACGGAGGACTCAGCAATCCCGTTCCCGGGTAAAAAAAACTATCTAAGCCTTGGGTGTGGAACAAGGCTTAAGAAAGATAAAAGGTTGCAGCTGCACTAGCACTAGCTTACGTGTTACGAGCGAGAAGAGAAGTGCCACGAGCGTCAAAGTGATCACGAAGTGATCCTATCTAAGCACGACAATCATAACCCCACCGTGTTCACTTCCCGAACCCCCTTTCGGAAAATGACCATCACGGTTACTCACGCTGGTAGTGTGTTCTGAACATGGTGTCAAGTTGTCTACAACCGGATATTAACAAATTCCCATCTGCCACATAACCGCGGGCACGGATTTCGAAAGTTCAAAACCCTGCAGGGGTGTCCCAACTTAGCCCATGACAAGCTCACGATCTGCGGAGTCGCAACTCCAAGGTGGGAAGGCCCGAGTATTCTCGGAATCCCGTGCTCAAGATACTCGGACTAAGGTAAGCCTAATCCAGCAAATCCTCCCGGCGTGCCGACACCCTAATAGTAGCCGCGCGTATCTCGTCTCAGGCCACGACCGGATGGGTGATCCCACAGGTTTTTACCAGCCCTCGGGTTCCCCCAAGGTGGCCCCGCGTAACCCCCAGTTTGGACCAACACTCATGTGGAGCACTGGCCTGGGTTTTTGATTAAGAAGAGGGTTTATAACTCCCTATGCAAGTTTTAGTTGTTTAGGCAAATGTAGTACCAATGTTGGGACTTGCAGGAAAAGCCTTAGCGCTAAGCGGTTTATCTAGGGGGTCCCATAACCCCAACCGTGTGAGGACCGCAAAATCAAGGAACATAACACTGGTTTATACGGTTCCTAGGGCGGCATGAGTGGAACAAATCACCAAGCAAGAGGCTTAGCCTTCCACCCATTACCAATATATAGATGGTCTAGTTTAAGAGTTTATATAGTGTGATATCCCAACAATAACTTCAACATGAAGCAAGAATCTTCAAATCTTCTCCTGCAACTAGCAATGCTATAAGAGGGGCTGAGCGAAGCTTACTTAGCCAAACAAAGGTTTGCTAGGTTGGGTGGTTAGATAGATTCATGGTTACAACAGGAGGCTGACAAACAAACATGGGCAACGAGGTAATGAGCTAAAGAGCGAGACATCTAGCAATAGGAAAAGATAGTAATGATATCTGGGTTAGGTCATCTTGCCTGTCGAGTCGTCGATGGGATCGTAAGACGGCTCCTCGTACTCAACCTCGGTAGTAACCTCGTTCTCGTTCTCGCTCTCCGCTTCCGGCTCTACTCAACACAAGAACACAACGAGGCACGAAATCAAACAAGGTGCAATGCACAATCAACATGATGCACACATGATGCATGTATGATGCAATACATGTCAAGGGATGAAGCACACAAGAACAACACAAGACAACAAGTTTAAATGAGGCCGGAATCCACATATCGCGAATGCGGTAAGTCCTCATATGCATAAGTTGAAAAAGGTCCAGATCTGATCAAACCTTAAGTTAAAGTTCTTAAACAGCATGTTAACATGCACCATGATATTCTACATGAAATTCTAGTCAAGTTTCATATAAAGTTTGTTTAATTCGGAGCTACGGTCTAGAAGATATGAGCAAAACAAGTTAAGCATGGCAACGGTGCAAGATGCACCCAAACATCAAGCAAACATACTCCAAACATGTAAACAAGATGATATTATGATTCTACATGCAAATTCACACAAGTTTCATATAGGGCATGCTCAAAACGGAGCAACGGTTCAACACATACACTCGAAACAAGATTCAATGCAAAGCTGAAATTAACAGCCACATAGCAACTTTGGAGCAAGAAATATATACTCTACATCACTCAAACATGGTGACAATAAGAATGGACATGAAGTAGTCATATCCTACAGCAAACAACTCCATTGGAGCAACTCCATAGGAGGCATGGATCAATAGCAACAAGCTACAACATTTTGATCATGACGTTAAAAACCTGACAGTAATATTTTATAGCAACTTGGGAGCAAGAAATAAATAAGCTACAGCAAGCCATATGAGCAAGTAAGGGCAGGAATAGATAGATAACAACATATACAGCAAGGAATGATCAATGGCCACCCCAAAACTAACATGGATTTGACTAGGGCATCAAGCAAACATAGCATCAGGATAAGACAGATTCCAGACTTAGTAGAATTTTCACTAAGTGTTAAAACAGTAATGTTGGCATGGCATGTTTGCAAGCATGTTTAAGTCACCTCAAGGCATATCATGGAAAATGGTTTGCACCACAGCAAAGATCACATGATGGAGATTCTAAAACATATTAACATGTAACGAGGGGACAAACACATCAATAGCAACGAGCTCTTCAAATCAGCATCTCATAACATGTTACAAAACTTAACAGCCACATACACTTTTGCAACAGAGATAAACATGGCAATATGAACCCTATCATGCATGCTACAGCAACCATCATGTAAAGCATCTCATGATGAACATTTTGACATCTCATTTGCTTAATTTGGATAAACATGCACCAAGTTATCACATCTCAAACATGGCATGAAAATAACAAGTAGCCGCAGTTTATATCAAGTAGCACTCTTGCAACAGAGATTAGGACCTCTAGATGGACTCAAACAAGCATGGCACAATGGAACAAAGTGTAGAGCACATCACCACGGTCATTTTGACATATCATATGCACAATTTGGACTTATACACAAAGAGATACAGCTACATGAACATGCAATAAAAATAAGCAAAACTCCAGGGCTTAGTAAAAAACAGAAACTACCTCGCGGACCGGGTCCACGGGGCGGATCGGGTCAACGGGCTAAGCGGGTGCGGGCGAAGCGGGTCGGGTCCGGACCCGCTAGGGTTTCCCCGGCGCGGATCGGCGGCTGGAGCCCAGGAGCTCGCGGATCGGCGGCGAGGGCGGCTCTGGCCGGCCGGCGGTGGTCGCGGTGCGGGCCGATGGCGGTTGCTCGGGGCGGCGGCGGTGGCTTGAGGACCGGCGGCGGCGGTGGCTTGAGGGCCTGGCGGCGGGGTGGCTCGAGGGCCCGGCGGCGGGGGAAGCTCGACGGATTCGGCGCCGGAGAGCGGCGGGTGCGGCTGCGTGCGATCTGCGCGCGGGCGGCGGCCATCGGGAGCGGAGGGCGTGCGAGGGAGCCCGGAGGCGAAGCAGCCGAGGCGGCGGCGGCTGGGCTCGCGCGGGCCCGATTCGGGCCCCGTGGGCCGCGGCGGCGGGAGGAGGCGGACGGGGCGACGTGACGCGACCTGGTTGGTCGAGGGGCGGCGGACGGACGCGTCCGGTCCGTCCGGACGTGTCCGGCGGCGGTGGAGGAGGTGGGACTAGGGTTTGGACGCGAAAATGGGGGATGTGGACGTTTTTATAGGCACAAGGAGCTAGGAGACTCCAAATGGGGAGCGGTTTTCGGGCACGCGATCACAATTCGATGACCGAGATGATGGGAAGGGTTGTGCTGGGCTAGTGGGCTGTTGTGGAGGGGGTCTTGGGCCTCAAAGAAGAGGTTCTTTTAGCCCACTAGGTTAACCGTTGGAGTACCAAACGAACTCCAAACGCGACGAAACTTGACAAGCGGCCTACATGTACCAAAACAACATCGCACGACAAGTCTCGCGCCATTCCGGAAACGTTACATGGCCACACACGAAAGAAGGACTCGGGGATGCCACGGGCACGTGTGAGGGCGTCGGAACTCAAAACGGACAACGGGAAGAGACGAGTGGGACCGGGTGCAAGTGACAAAAACATATGCAATGCAATGCACATGACAACATGACATGGATGAAATGTACACACACACGTGACAAAACGAAGAAACCCGAAATGAAAGAAGAACCCGGAAATGGAATTGATGAAGCCCAAGTTTATATACTGCCATATTTGGAAAGTGTTACATCTGGGGCATTACAAACTCTCCTCTACTATGAAAAGATCTCGTCCCGAGATCTAGGACTGGAAGAAGGAAGGATACTCGGAACGGAGGTGATCTTCTCGTTCCCACGTAGCTTCTCGGTCGGTATGGTGTGACCACTTGACTTTCAAGAACTTGATTGACTTGTTGCGGGTCTTGCGCTCGGTTTCTTCAAGAATAGCAACGGGGATCTCACAGTAAGACAAGTCTTGTTGAAGATCAATCTCCTCAAACGGAATGGTGTGTTCAGGTGTCTTGAAGCACTTGCGGAGTTGAGACATGTGAAACACATCATGAACATTTGCAAAGTTGGATGGAAGCTCGAGTTGATAGGCTAGATCGCCTCTTTTGCCAAGGATCTTGAAAGGGCCCACGTATCTCGGAGCAAGCTTTCCTTTGATACCAAATCTTTGGGTGCCTTTCATAGGAGAAACACGGAGATAGACATGGTCTCCAATGTCGAAAGCCAAATCACGATGCTTGCCGTCATAGTATGTAATGCCAAGTATGGGACTATATCTCCTACGTGTCGAGGCACGACTTAAAGATATAAGCCCATCCTAGAATGATCTCAAGTTTGGTATCTTTGCACGACTCATGTAAAAGAGGGATTAAATTGCAAAAGAAGATAGTTGGCTTACACTCGCCACTTCACACAATACATTACATAAGCAATCATCATCCAAAACATCACAACCCGACTACGGGTGAAGATCCAAAAGAAAGATACCAAAACAACATAAAGCCACAGGTCAGGATCGAATCCTAGTAGAAACCACTACTGATCGTCGAAACGTCACAAGCATACGGCCAAACTCTTCATCGAGCTCCCGGTGAAGAACTGATCCAACTCCTGCATCAAACTCGGCTGAACCTGCATCTGGTGTGGTGAAGTAACTGTGAGCCACAGAGGACTCAGCAATCCCGTTCCCGGGTAACATGACTACTTAAGCCTTGGGTGTGGACAAGGCTGAAGAAAAGAACGAGAGGTGAAGGAACAACAAGAGTCTGCAGCAGCAACTAGCACTAGCTTACGTAATAGAGAGCGAGAAGAGAAGTGCCTCGGTCGAAAGATGATCACGAAGTGATCCTAACTAAAGCCGGTCAAACATAACCCCCACCGTGTTCAACTCCCGAATCCCTATTCGGAAATTGACAGTCACGGTACACACGCTGGTAGTGTATTGGAACATTGTGTCAAGTTATCTACAACCGGATATTAACAAGCTCCCATCTGCCACATAACCGCGGGCACGGCTTTCGAAAGTTCAAACCCTGCAGGGGTGTTCCAACTTGACCCATTACAAGCCCACGATCCGCGGAGTCGCAACTCCAAAGTGGGAAGACCCGAGTATTCTCGGAATCCCGTGCTCAAGTTAAACCGAACTAAGGTAAGGCTAATCCAGCAAATCCTCCCGGCGTGCCGACACCCTGATAGTAGCCGCGCGTATCTCGTCTCAGGCCACGACCGGATGGGACAAGCTACGGGTTTTTACCAGACCTTGAGTTTCCTCGAGGTGGCCCCGCAGGTTGCCCAGTTCGGACCAACACTCATGTGGAGCACTGGCCCGGGGGGTTGAATTAAAATAAAAGAGGGTTTGCAAGACCCTTATGCAAGTTTTATTAGTTATTAGGCGAATAGTACCAATGTTGGGACTTGCTGGAAAAGACTTAGCACTTAGCGGTTTATCAAGGGGGTCCCATACACCCCAACCGTGTTAGGAACGCATAATCAAGGAACATAACACCAGTTTATACGGTTCCTAACGGCATGAGTGGAACAAATCACCAAGCAAAAGGCTTAGCCTTCCACCCTTGCCAATATATAGATGATTTCATTTTATGCATTATATATAGTGTGATATAACCCAACCAAACTTCAACATGAAGCAAGCATCTTCAATCTTCACCTGCAACTAACAATGCTATAAGAGGGGCTGAGCGAAGCGTACTTAGCCAAGCAACGGTTTGCATAGGTAGGGTGGTTAAACAGGTTCATGGTTACAAGTAGGAGGCTGACAAGAAAGACATGGGCATCGAGGCAAAACTATAGAGCGGAACTACTAGCAATAGGCAAAGATAGTAATGGTATCCGGGTTCGGTCATCTTGCCTGGGATTCCACAGAGGGAGAAGAACGGATCCAAGAAGTAGACGGAGCAACACAGACGAGAGATTCCTCACAACTCCGGAACGAAACCGAAGCTAACAAGAGAAGCAACCGGAAAGAAGCAAACAACACGGTAAACACACAAGCATAAACATGGCATACGATGCACAAACAAGTATGATGCATGTCCGGTTTAAATATGCATGGCATGGCAAAGTGCACAAACAAAACTACAAGTTAATTGGAGCTCAGTATGCAATGAGTTGCATATTGACGAAACACCACATGATATTTATTTAGTTGACTCTCGTTATTTACAAGACAAGATTAAATGTTGGTTAACATGGCAATTGGTGAAGCATAATAAAACTACACAACTAGACATTTTAAATGAGGCCGGAAAAGAACAACAACATATCCCGAAAATCCCCATGAGCATGTTTAGTAAATATTAAAGCAACAACAAACACACATTAATGTTGTTAACATGATGCGGATGACATGATCAAGTTTATGCAATTTTATTAAAAGGTTGACATAAGAGATATGAAGCATTGTCATCGTGGTGGAAAGAAAGGGTGCCACGGCAACGATCCGAAATGATGCAACGGCATCATATCGGTACCGGTAACCCGTTGAGAGACCGGAGCAAAAGCAAAGGTGGAGTGAACGAGTCGAACAAGATGAAAGGTGGGGCGATCCCGTTACCGGGTTCCCACGAGTCGGTGACGAGGCAACCGAGGAACATGACAAAAGGTCGAAACGGGCACGGAGCACACAAGGGAGACATTTCATACAACACAACAAGCATTCCACGAGTCATCCACGGGGTCGTCTCGTTATACCTTTGAAGCGTGCGTTTCGGGGCGGTTCGAGATCGTAGAGGAAGGAGTCGTAGTAGTGGAAGTAGTGGTACACGAGTCGTGGTACACGGGGCGACGGTAGTGGTACATGCCGTAGAGGGAAGTAGTTGTTCTCGTTCATCGGAGAGGAAGTAGTTGTACACGAGGTCGCCAACGAGTAGTCGTTCCGTTCGTAGAGGTACTTGAGGGTCTCGGCGACGATAATGGTACACGGCGACGGTAGTCGTTCGGGTCGTCGTGGTACTTGGCGTGTCATCTTGCGTAGTCGTTCCGGTTCGTAGACGTACTTGCATCGGAGGGGTACTTGTCGTTTCATCGTGTAGTCGAACTTGCCGAAACTTGAGGTCCTCGTGCGCTTGACAAAAAAAAAACAGCAGCAGTACAAACAAAACACGGCGGTCTCGGACACATTCACGACCACGGCAAGGAGGCTGCTCGGAAGACGAGACCACGGCCGGATCCTCCTGATCCGGGCCGAAGTTGAGCGTGCGCTGGAGGCAGGGGTGGCTGCGCCCTGGAGGACCGACGAGCCGGGCGCCGTCGGGCTGGAGACGGGGAGGACGAGCTGCGGCCCGGAGACAGGAGACGAGGAAGGCTCCTGGCCGCCCTGGTGCTTCTGCCCTGTTGAGGAGGGGCGACGGAGGGACGAAGAGGAGGCCATCGGGGCTTCGGGCGACGGAGAGGTCCGAGTCGGCCTCCTGGCCGAGGCAGGGCGGAGGAGGAGCGCTCGGCTCGGGGCGGCACGGCGCTCACGCCAGAGGAGGAGGGACGCGGTCCATGGCGCGCGGAGGACGGCGGGAGCCACGAGGCCGAGGCGCGGGCGTCGCAGGCTGGAGAAGAGGCGAGGGGCTCGGGCTGCCTGGCCGAGGCCCTCGAGAGGATGCGAGGAGCGGTCGGGGCGAAGGGGGACTTGGTCGAAGCGTACGAGGGAAGCGAACCAGGGGGGTGCGGCGGCGCTGGAAAGAAAGGGAGGAGCGACGGGATGGGGGGCTGAGCGCTAGGGTTTGGCAGCTTGGAGTTGGGCCAAGAGGGAGATGGCCCGAAAGGCTGCGGGAGATGGGCCAGGGAGGCCTGGGCTGGAGGAGAGGGAGGCCTGGCGGCTGGGAGACTCTTTTTATTTATTTCTTTAGCAGAAACAAAAGAGAAGAAAAGAAAAAGAGGAGGGGGGTTAGGGCAAGAATTAGGACAAAGGTTAATTTTTCTCGGGCTCGTAAAAATGAGCACGACCGGAGAAAAATACAAAAGGCCAGATCGGAAAATAATTCAAACATATTTGAATTTAATTCAAATGGGTTTGAACTAAGACTTGATTATTGAAGTGTCCAAAAATGTTCAAATTTTTGGAGGAACCTCGAAAAATAGGAAAAGAATTATAGGGAGGGTTTTTGACGGTGAAACTTGAATCAAAAGATGTCTGGAGAATAAATGCAAGTGTGTTGGGTTATTCCGAAGCAAATGGAATATTTTAATATAGCTCCCTAAATATTGAGAGACTTTTATAAGTTATAAAGAGAAGACATCCTTCCCTCGATTTAAATGGACCGAAGGCCCACACGATTTATTTAAGTTGAGATGCAAAGATTAATGACATGATGGCATGATGGCATGATGCAATGCAAAATAAATAAATAACACAAGCACAACTAAAACACACACGGGAGAACCCGGAACATCTGGAATCTTCTGGAATCTTCTGGGATCTTCTGGGACGTCGGTCTTCAGGCGTCACAACTCTCCCACACTAACAGAGGATCTCGACCCGAGATCCTAGAGATATCACCGGGTAAAACCGAAAAAAAGAAGAGGTAAAACAAAGTTGCTTCTTCGACAGACGAGTGAAACCAAGAACCTTGAAAGGTTGAACAAACTTGAAAGAAAGAATGCAACGAAGATGAACGAAGATGAAAACACTCCGTTAGAAAGAGTAACAAGGAACATTATGAGAACCTTGAAGGTTGAAAGACATGAAACAAGAGCTTACGGACAGAAAGAATATGAAACCGCAATTGTATAGCCAAGGAATAAGAATGACAGAATTTGGACAGCACTCCGTCTGAAAATGGAAGGAAATGAACAAAAACTTGCCAAGTTGGGAAGATACTTGATGAAAACAACAACATATTGCCTCCGAAACAATTCAAAGAATGGCACAAGGTGTAAGGAAGGCTTCAGATAGCACTCCGGTTAAAAAGATAGGCAAAACTTGATAAGATGACGGAACTTGAATGAAGAATACAACACTCCGGTTAAATGATAAGCAAGGAAAGAACATGATCTCGATAAAACGATATGATGGTTTGGAGAGAGCAACATCACAATGCCTCCGGAATGAAAGAATAGCATATAAAACAACGAAAGAAATGAATGGAGAAGAAAATGACAACTTCTCCCAAAATTGAATTTGAAAGAGCATCCTTACGAAGAAGGGTTGAACGGAGTTTTTGGGAAATCAACAACGAAAGAATAAGCTCGTTGTGGGCTTATGGAAAACATCTCAAAATTAAGAGGTGACAACCAGCCACTAACTAAAACATTTCCTTGGATTGAGATCAACAAGGAGATGAAAAACTTATTTCATCGGAATGATGAATGAAGAACTTGGGTCATTTATAAGCACCATAATTGCAACAATCCTTAGGGAAAGCTTTTAGGTGAAATACAACCCAAGATAACTCGAACGAATAATTGAAGGGGTTGAAAGGATCTCCTGAACAAGGAAAATGATGGTTTTAAATATCTCATTCCTGACAACTCGTGAATCATGAAACATGAAGGAATTGTCAAAATGACATGACCCCATCTGAAAAGATAAGGTAGAACGGATTGCAATTGGAAAGCATGATGAAAATGCTTGAGCTCCAACAAGAATGTTGATGAAGACTTCAAGGATGAATTAAAATATGATGAACCATCATGAAAACTCCGGTAATGAAAGCATGAGAAGTGAAAGATGAAAAGAATA
Source organism: Secale cereale (assembly GCA_902687465.1). Lineage (NCBI taxonomy): Eukaryota > Viridiplantae > Streptophyta > Magnoliopsida > Poales > Poaceae > Secale > Secale cereale. The sequence goes on from LR738710.1 coordinate 407,235,926, forward strand.
AGGTTCAAGGCCTGCGATGAATTAGATGAAGCTTGAAATGATATAGTTGAAACAACATGGATCTCCGGAAAACAAGATGAAGAATTTAGAACCGAGAATATGATGAACAAGCTCCAGACAAAAGAATTAAACCACCTTGAAGGAATAAGAATAAGAATTATGGCATGCATCTCCTTCACCAATTTAAATTGATGACAACCAAGGATTTGGCATACTACTTATTCTCGTTGCAAAGAATTAAAGAGAGATCTAGTCTTCAACGAACCACCGGTAGGATTATAACAGAACAAATGAATTAAAACGACAACAAGGAAGAGTAAACTTGAAAGAACCACCGTAAGAATATGGAGACGAACGAAGAGGCATCAATGAAGAATATCTGGAGGACGAAGTTGAAAACTGAGAACGAAGAAATATTCTGAAATGATGGCCTTCGGAGGATCACAAGGAAAAGAATTCATGAAATGCTTCGGACGGGTATGAAAATAATGCCTCACAATCAAAACGATAATGAGGATGGCATGAAGCTAGAACCACGAATCTTGGAAGAGAACGGCCGAGAATTAATAGAAACACTTCTCCGGTCTCCAAATGTTGAGAATGAAGACGAGAAATGCCATGAAGAATTTCGAGATACTCCGGACGAATGACAAGAGGAAGGTGGAGCCAAAGATGGAAATGATTGAAAACAAGCTTGGAGAAGGCATGTGACTGATGGAAATCATTCTTACGTCACACTTTGAAAAGAATTTGAGTAAACTCCAGAAAAAATTTGGAAGAGTCAGGTAAGATCCTGGGAAAAGACCTGTGGGTTAGGGCCCACTCAAAAGAAATCACCGTTAGAAATAGATTGCTGAAGAGATATTGCACCGGTTGAATTAAATGGCTTGAATAAGATGACAATCCTCAAAAAATAGCTTGAACGGATTAAGAATGGAATTATGAATCTTGAGCATTCCGGATATGAATAGCAAGAGGAGAATGATTAATTGGTGCACCGGAATAAGAAAGCATTGTGAAATGAGGAAAAGGATAAGATCAACACCGAAATCTTGAATTACATCCACCGGCAGAATTAGAGAACAAAAGAATAATGAACTTGAAGCTCTTGAGCATCTTCACGATAAATCACCGGATAAGAACATTGAAGGAAAAGAATGAAGGAATGTCACATGAATAAAAGGATACTTCATCTGAGAATTTCTAGCTCCATAAAGAAAAGGGAGGGAGGGTGGGGAAACAAAGACAACTTGGGATGAATGAAACAGACAAATCGACAGATTTCTCAACGGCGTCCGTATGGAATAACTTGAAAAGAAGGCACACCGGTTGAAAAAGAATTTAACATGACCATCTTGATGACCAAGAAGGACCTGCACTCCCATAGAAATATGAGAACACCGATTAGGAAAGGTATGGAATCAACATTTGACATCGAAGCAACTCGAATACCAGAATCAACTCGAAACAAAGGATAGAATGTTGCAGAAGAATCTTCACAATATCATCCGAACAGAGAATTGAACGAATGAGTTCCGTAGGTACATCAGCTTGTCGAGAAGCCAGTTGGAGAACAAAAAGTAAATAAAAAGGAACAAGGAACAGATAGAACAAATACAAGATAGAAGCTTCGTTCGACATCTTCGTGATGAAGGCTCATGGAACGTGTTACAAAAGGGTTTTGCAATCCCCGGATCAGCATAGCCAAGGACCCTTTAAGATGCAACTCCCGATCAGAACAAGTCCATAAAACCACTTCACTCAATGTAGAACCCCGAACTTCATATCGTGCATCCGTTGGAAGAATGCCTAGAACTACTAGATGAACCCACCTATAGATTTCCGAAAGTTTCCAGTTATGCAATCAGGTGTTGGGGATACACGGGAAGCACCGCGCAATCAACTCTAAACCTACATCCAGGTGTATCCATCCTTCAACACATAACCAGTCTTTCTCGGAAACTGTTTACCTCGGACCTTCGAAACGCATCCACTATACAAGCTATGGCAATACTCTCGAACTACCTCCCCAGTACTGGGTGATGTCGGGGTTATCTTGCCACTAACTGCATAGGAGAGTTTTCGATGTCGGCCGTCTTAAGTATTCTAGTACTGCCGCGATGGATTTGTGACGACAACACCTCGGAGCTCAACTCCCCGGGACACTGCCACAACCCCTAATGACAGGAGGCATCGAGAACAATGTTCTCGTCACAAAGACATCGAAACAATCCAAACAATACTCGCGAGATCCTAAAAAAAAATTTGGTGCATTTTTGAAAGTAGAAGAGATAAGAGTAGTCGTCAGGAGTCCTCACCGGAATGAAAAGAGAAGAGGAGCAAAAGAAATCCTACTCTCCGATATAATATAGGACTCAAAACATTTTTCAAGTGTGTGCCTAGACTCAACCGTCAACGATTCGATCAATCAGTGGGGGCTTCTAGGTCGGAGAAGGCTCTGAATACCAACTTGTAATGCCAAGTATGGGACTATATCTCCTACGTGTCGAGGCACGACTTAAAGATATAAGCCCATCCTAGAATGATCTCAAGTTTGGTATCTTTGCACGACTCATGTAAAAGAGGGATTAAATTGCAAAAGAAGATAGTTGGCTTACACTCGCCACTTCACACAATACATTACATAAGCAATCATCATCCAAAACATCACAACCCGACTACGGGTGAAGATCCAAAAGAAAGATACCAAAACAACATAAAGCCACAGGTCAGGATCGAATCCTAGTAGAAACCACTACTGATCGTCGAAACGTCACAAGCATACGGCCAAACTCTTCATCGAGCTCCCGGTGAAGAACTGATCCAACTCCTGCATCAAACTCGGCTGAACCTGCATCTGGTGTGGTGAAGTAACTGTGAGCCACAGAGGACTCAGCAATCCCGTTCCCGGGTAACATGACTATTTAAGCCTTGGGTGTGGACAAGGCTGAAGAAAAGAACGAGAGGTGAAGGAACAACAAGAGTCTGCAGCAGCAACTAGCACTAGCTTACGTAATAGAGAGCGAGAAGAGAAGTGCCTCGGTCGAAAGATGATCACGAAGTGATCCTAACTAAAGCCGGTCAAACATAACCCCACCGTGTTCAACTCCCGAATCCCTATTCGGAAATTGACAGTCACGGTACACACGCTGGTAGTGTATTGGAACATTGTGTCAAGTTATCTACAACCGGATATTAACAAGCTCCCATCTGCCACATAACCGCGGGCACGGCTTTCGAAAGTTCAAACCCTGCAGGGGTGTTCCAACTTGACCCATTACAAGCCCACGATCCGCGGAGTCGCAACTCCAAAGTGGGAAGACCCGAGTATTCTCGGAATCCCGTGCTCAAGTTAAACCGAACTAAGGTAAGGCTAATCCAGCAAATCCTCCCGGCGTGCCGACACCCTGATAGTAGCCGCGCGTATCTCGTCTCAGGCCACGACCGGATGGGACAAGCTACGGGTTTTTACCAGACCTTGAGTTTCCTCGAGGTGGCCCCGCAGGTTGCCCAGTTCGGACCAACACTCATGTGGAGCACTGGCCCGGGGGGTTGAATTAAAATAAAAGAGGGTTTGCAAGACCCTTATGCAAGTTTTATTAGTTATTAGGCGAATAGTACCAATGTTGGGACTTGCTGGAAAAGACTTAGCACTTAGCGGTTTATCAAGGGGGTCCCATACACCCCAACCGTGTTAGGAACGCATAATCAAGGAACATAACAACGGTTTATACGGTTCCTAACGGCATGAGTGGAACAAATCACCAAGCAAAAGGCTTAGCCTTCCACCCTTGCCAATATATAGATGATTTCATTTTAAGCATTATATATAGTGTGATATAACCCAACCAAACTTCAACATGAAGCAAGCATCTTCAATCTTCACCTGCAACTAACCATGCTATAAGAGGGGCTGAGCGAAGCGTACTTAGCCAAGCAACGGTTTGCATAGGTAGGGTGGTTAAACAGGTTCATGGTTACAAGTAGGAGGCTGACAAGAAAGACATGGGCATCGAGGCAAAACTATAGAGCGGAACTACTAGCAATAGGCTAGTAATGGTATCCGGGTTCGGTCATCTTGCCTGGGATTCCACAGAGGGAGAAGAATGGATCCAAGAAGTAGACGGAGCAACACAGACGAGAGATTCCTCACAACTCCGGAACGAAACCGAAGCTAACAAGAGAAGCAACCGGAAAGAAGCAAACAACACGGTAAACACACAAGCATAAACATGGCATACGATGCAGAAACAAGTATGATGCATGTCCGGTTTAAATATGCATGGCATGGCAAAGTGCACAAACAAAACTACAAGTTAAGTGGAGCTCAATATGCAACAAGTTGCATATTGACGAAACACCACATGATATTTATTTAGTTGACTCTCGTTATTTACAAGACAAGATTAAATGTTGGTTAACATGGCAATTGGTGAAGCATAATAAAACTACATAACTAGACATTTTAAATGAGGCCGGAAAAGAACAACAACATATCCGGAAAATCCCCATGAGCATGTTTAGTAAATATTAAAGCAACAACAAACACACATTAATGTTGTTAACATGATGCGGATGACATGATCAAGTTTATGCAATTTTATTAAAAGGTTGACATAAGAGATATGAAGCATTGTCACCGTGGTGGAAAGAAAGGGTGCCACGGCAACGATCCGAAATGATGCAACGTCATCATATCGGTACCGGTAACCCGTTGAGAGGCCGGAGCAAAAGCAAAGGTGGAGTGAACGAGTCGAACGAGATGAAAGGTGGGGCGATCCCGTTACCGGGTTCCCACGAGTCGGTGACGAGGCAACCGAGGAACATGACAAAAGGTCGAAACGGGCACGGAGCACACAAGGGAGACATTTCATACAACACAACAAGCATTCCACGAGTCATCCACGGGGTCGTCTCGTTATACCTTTGAAGCGTGCGTTTCGGGGCGGTTCGAGATCGTAGAGGAAGGAGTCGTAGTAGTGGAAGTAGTGGTACACGAGTCGTGGTACACGGGGCGACGGTAGTGGTACATGCCGTAGAGGGAAGTAGTTGTTCTCGTTCATCGGAGAGGAAGTAGTTGTACACGAGGTCGCCAACGGGTAGTCGTTCCGTTCGTAGAGGTACTTGAGGGTCTCGGCGACGGTAGTGGTACACAGCGACGGTAGTCGTTCGGGTCGTCGTGGTACTTGGCGTGTCATCTTGCGTAGTCGTTCCGGTTCGTAGACGTACTTGCATCGGAGGGGTACTTGTTGTTTCATCGTGTAGTCGAACTTGCCGAAACTTGAGGTCCTCGTGCGCTTCAAGAAAACAAAAAAAAACAAAAAACAGCAGCAGTACAAACAAAACACGGCGGTCTCGGACACATTCACGGCCACGGCAAGGAGGCTGCTCGGAAGACGAGACCACGGCCGGATCCTCCTGATCCGGGCCGGAGTTGAGCGGGCGCTGGAGGCAGGGGTGGCTGCGCCCTGGAGGACGGACGAGCCGGGCACCGTCGGGCTGGAGACGGGGAGGACGAGCTGCGGCCCGGAGACAGGAGACGAGGAAGGCTCCTGGCCGCCCTGGTGCTTCTGCCCTGTTGAGGAGGGGCGACGGAGGGACGAAGAGGAGGCCATCGGGGCTTCGGGCGATGGAGAGGTGCGGGTCGGCCTCCTGGCCGAGGCAGGGCGGAGGAGGAGCGCTGGGCTCGGGGCGGCACGGCGCTCACGCCAGAGGAGGAGGGACGCGGTCCATGGCGCGCGGAGAACGGCGGGAGCCACGGGGCCGAGGTGCGGGCGTCGCAGGCTGGAGAAGAGGCGAGGGGCTCGGGCTGCCTGGCCGAGGCCCTCGAGAGGATGCGAGGAGCGGTCGGGGCGAAGGGGGACTTGGTCAAAGCGTACGAGGGAAGCGAACCAGGGGGGTGCGGCGGCGCTGGAAAGAAAGGGAGGAGCGACGGGATGGGGGGCTGAGCGCTAGGGTTTGGCAGCCTGGAGTTGGGCCAAGAGGGAGATGGCCCGAAAGGCTGCGGGAGATGGGCCAGGGAGGCCTGGGCTGGAGGAGAGGGAGGCCTGGCGGCTGGGAGACTCTTTTTTTTATTTCTTTAGCAGAAACAAAAGAGAAGAAAAGAAAAAGAGGAGGGGGGTTAGGGCAAGAATTAGGACAAAGGTTAATTTTTCTCGGGCTCGTAAAAATGAGCACGACCGGAGAAAAATACAAAAGGCCAGATCGGAAAATAATTCAAACATATTTGAATTTAATTCAAATGGGTTTGAACTAAGACTTGATTATTGAAGTGTCCAAAAATGTTCAAATTTTTGGAGGAACCTCGAAAAATAGGAAAAGAATTATAGGGAGGGTTTTTGACGGTGAAACTTGAATCAAAAGATGTCTGGAGAATAAATGCAAGTGTGTTGGGTTATTCCGAAGCAAATGGAATATTTTAATATAGCTCCCTAAATATTGAGAGACTTTTATAAGTTATAAAGAGAAGACATCCTTCCCTCGATTTAAATGGACCGAAGGCCCACACGATTTATTTAAGTTGAGATGCAAAGATTAATGATATGATGGCATGATGGCATGATGCAATGCAAAATAAATAAATAACACAAGCACAACTGAAACACACACGGGAGAACCCGGAACATCTGGAATCTTCTGGAATCTTCTGGGATCTTCTGGGACGTCGGTCTTCGGGCGTCACATAGTAGCTCTTTTGATGCGACTGAGCGGCCTTGAGATTCTCACGTATGACTTTGCACATTTCTTCGGCTTCTGAGATCAAGTCATTGCCAAGAAGTTGACGTTCACCAGTCTCAGACCAGTTGAGAGGGGTACGGCACTTTGTGCCATAGAGGATTTCAAACGGAGCTTTGCCGGCACTTGCTTGGAAACTGTTGTTGTAAGAGAACTCGGCAAACGGGAGGCAAGCTTCCCACTTCATGCCAAAAGAGATGACACAAGCTCTGAGCATGTCTTCGAGGATCTGGTTCACTCTTTCGACTTGACCACTAGTCTGAGGGTGAAACGCAGTGCTGAAAAGGATCTTAGTGCCCATGGCTGACTGAAAGGAGTCCCAGAACTTGGATGTGAACAAACTTCCACGGTCTGAGGAGATAACTTGAGGAATGCCATGTAAGGACACAATTCTAGAAGTGTACAACTCTGCCAGCTGAGCTGCATTGATGGATTCTTTGACTGGAAGGAAGTGAGCTACTTTGGTTAGCTTGTCAATCACAACAAAGATAGAATCGTTCCCCTTCTTGGACTTGGGAAACCCAGTGACGAAATCCATTTCAGTGTGGTCGAATTTCCACTCGGGAATAGGAAGAGGTTGGAGGAGATCGGCTGGACGTTGATGCTCTGCCTTCACTCTTCTGCAGACATCACATTCATTCACGAATTGGGCAATCTCCCTTTTCATGCGAGTCCACCAGTAAGATTGCTTGAGGTCTTGGTACATCTTGGAACTTCCAGGATGAATCGAGAGGAGGGAGTCATGTGCTTCGTTCATTATGAGCTTCCTGAGATCACCCTTGGGAACCACAAGTCTGTCCTCAAAGAACAAGGTGTCCTTCTCATCAACGCGATAGCACTTGTATTTGGGAGTACCCTTTGCAATACCATGTTTCACTTTCTGCACCATAGCATCACTGAGTTGGGCCTCACGGATCTGATCTTCCAAGGTACGAGCAACTTGAAGATTTGCAAGAAAGCCTTGCGGAACAACTTGGAGGTTGAGCTTCCTGAATGCTTCACAAAGCTCAGGCTGAAACGGCTTGATAAGGAGACTGTTGCAATATGCCTTTCTGCTCAAGGCATCTGCAATGACATTGGCCTTGCTAGGTGTGTATTCGATGCTTGGATCATACTCTTGGATCATCTCAACCCAACAAGTCAGGCGAAGGTTCAGGTTCGGCTGTGTGAAGATGTACTTCAAGCTCTTGTGATCGGTGAAGATGTTGACTTTTCTTCCCAACAGAAGGTGTCTCCACGTGATCAAGGTGTGTACCACTGCTGCTAGCTCGAGATCATGTGTGGGGTAGTTCTTCTCATTTGGCTTCAATTGACGAGAAGTGTATGCCACAATCTTCTTGTCTTGCATTAGCACACAACCAAGTCCTTGAAGAGAAGCATCACAGAATACTTCGTAGGGCTTGGACTCATCCGGAGGAGTAAGAACCGGAGCAGAGATGAGCTTTTCTTTGAGTGTTTTGAATGCCACATCACAATCAGGAGATCAGTTGTACTTGACATTCTTCTGCGGCAAGTTGGAGAGAGGCTTGGCAATCTTGAAGAAGTTCCCAACGAACCTTCTGCAATAGCTAGCAAGACCAAGGAACCTTCAGAGTTGCTTGACGTTCTGAGGGGGTTCCTAGTTGACAATCGCTTCAACTTTCTCGGGGTTGACAGCAATACCGTCAGCAGAGATGATATGGCCAAGATATAAGACCTTATCGAGCCAGAATTCACACTTGGAGAACTTGGCATAGAACTTATGTTCACGGAGTCTGTGGAGAACCAAACGGAGGTGCTTTTCATGATCCTCTTCATTCTTGGAGAATACCAAGACGTCATCCAGATAGACGAGCACAAATTCGTTGGTGTAGGGGTTGAATATGTAGTGCATCATTCTCGAGAAGGTGGGTGGAGCATTAGCGAGGCCAAAAGACATGACTGTGTATTCATAGGAGCCGTAGCTTGTTCTAAATCTAGTCTTGTGAATATCTTCTTCACAGATACGGATCTGGTGATAGCCCATCCGAAGATCGAGCTTTGAGAACACTTTTGCTCCTTTGAGCTGCTCGAACAATTCATTGATGTTGGGGAGCGGATACTTGTTCTTTATTGTCTTCTTGTTCAATGGCCGGTAATCAACGCAAAGGCGCTCCGTGCCATCCTTCTTCTTGACAAATAGAACACCACAGCCCCAAGGAGAAGTGATAGGCCTGATTGGACCCATACGCTCTTGCTCATCGAGTTGTTTCTTCAGCTCCTTCAACTCATCAGGGGAAAGCTTGTACGGACGCTGGCAAGCTGGCTCGGTACCGGGCTCGAGTTCAATTACGAATTCAACTTGACGATGCAGAGGCATGCCTAGAAGCTCTTCAGGGAAAACATCTTCTTATTCATTGACCACCGGAATTTGAGAGATGGCATTAATCTCGCCCTTGTCATTGAGAGAGAATAGCCTGATTGTGTTATCTCGAGAGGCAAAGATAATCACGTATTCATCGGAATGAGTAATCTTGACTTCCTTATTTGCACAATCAATGTGAGCATCATGCTGGGAAAGCCAATCCATCCCGAGAATAAGATCAATGTCGGAGTTGCCGAGAACAACCGGAGAAGCCAGAAAGCGGTAATCACCCATGCGAATAGATACATCCGGAGCAAATATTTTTGAATGCATTAGTTTACCCGGAGAAACAATTGATAATTCCCTTGGCAGACTTTTGATGTCAACATTGTGCTTGGATGCAAAAGGTTGAGACAAGAAAGAACATGATGCACCCGAATCAAACAACACTTTTGCAGGAATAGAGTTAACTGGAAGGTTACCCAGTATCACATCTGAAGAATTCTTTGCTTGAGCTGCATTCATCAGATTCACTCTTGCTGACTTGGGGTTGTGCTTGACAATAGCAGTGCTGACAGGTGGAGGAGGCGGAAGGAGCCTTGGGTTGGGGCACTTGTTAGCATAATGACCCTTCTGAGTGCACTTGTTGCAAACCACTTCTGAGAGAGGACGGTGATAAGGAGCACTTGACTTTGAAGCTTAAAAGTGATTCTTTGACTGGTTGCTTGGGTTGGGTCAGTGGGAGAAATCACGGCCACCAGAATTCTTGTTGTTGTTGTTGTTGTTGGGATGTCGGATCACTGGAGGAGGTGGAAGCCAAAACGTTTGTTGCTTTGTGACCACTTGGGAAGAAGAGGAGGAGTGAACGACATCTCTGATCCTCTTTATGGAAGCTTCCATCTTGAGCTGGGCTGCCTCTTGCTTAAGTGCCATGTTATAGAATTGATCAAATTCATCAGGCTCGAATAAGGTGAGAGCTAGGTTGATTTCATCCTTCAGACCACCACGGAACTGATAAATCTTGCTCTTGGCATCTGGGATGTCTTTCTTGGCATAGCGGTCACGGTTCTGGAACTTGACATTATATTGGTAGACAGTCATTGAACCTTGCTTCAGGTTGCGGAATTGCTCACGCATACCCTCGATGACACTTTTTGGAATGTGGTGAGAGCGAAAGTCCTTGCAGAAGTCAGCCCACGAGATTTCACGTCCTTCTCTGGAATCTTTGTACTGCTGCCACCAATCAGCGGCTTGGTCCTTGAGTTGTAAGGCGGCAAACTTCACATAGTCCTCAGGTCTCACGTTACTGCACTCGAAATGCTTCTTGATATCTGTTATCCAGTCTTCAGCATCTAGAGGGTCCACACAGTAACTGAATGCCTTTGGTTGGTTTGCCAGGAACTGGTTCAGTGTAGCAAAGTGAGGTTGGTTGAACAAATTGCCTTGGCTTTGGTTCCCATGAGCACCCTGATTGGCTTGATTTGCTTGAATGTTCTGCATCATTTGCATCAGCATCTGGGTGTTCTGGTTCGTCGCTTGCATAATTGCTCTCCAGGCCTCAGACGGAGGAGGAGGGGAAGGAGGACGATCAGGAACCTCTTCACCCTCTGGGTTAGCGTTGGGAACCCTTTTAGGAGCCATCCTATGACAACTATTAGCCATTGATTGAGAAAATATATAAGCTGAATCAACGGCTAGAAATTACAACATAGGTCTTCACAAGCACATTCGAACAAGATGAACGAATGTAATCCACAGTTTAATGATACGACAATCTTCACGATAAGCCACTTGGGAGAACAAAAGGTAAATAAAAAAACAAGGAGCAGATAGAACAAATACAAGATAGAAGTTTCGTTCGACATATTCGTGCTGAAAGCTTATGGAACGTGTTACAAAAGGGTTTTGCAATCCCCGGATCAGCATAGCCAAGGACCTTTAAGATGCAACTCCTGATCGGAACAACGCCCATAAAACCACTTCACTCAATGTAGAACCCCGAACTCCATATCATGCATTCGTTGGAAGAATGCCTCCGAACTACTAGATGAACCCACCTATTATTTTCCGGAAGTTTCCAGTTATGCAATCAGGTGTTGGGGATAGAGGGGAAGCATCGCGCACTCAGCTCTAATCCTACATCCAGCTGTATCCATCCTTCAACACATAACCAGTTATTTCCGGAAACCGTCTACCTCGAACCTTCGAAACGCATCTACTATACAAGCTATGGCAATACTCCCGAACTACCTCCCCCAGTACTGGGTGATGTCGGGGTTATCTTGCCACTAACCGCATAGGAGAGTTTTCGATGTCGGACGTCTTAAGTATTCTAGAACTGCTGCGATATATTTGTGACGACAACACCTCGAAGCTCAACGCCCCGGGACACTGCCACAACCCCTAAATGACAGGAGGCATCGAGAACAATGTTCTCGTCACAAAGACATCGGAACAATCCAAACAATACCCGCGTGATCCTAAAAATAATTTGGTGAATTTTGAGAGTAGAAGAGACAAGAGTATTCGTCAGGAGTCCTCACCAGAGTGAAAAGAGATGAGGAGCAAAAGAAATCCTACTCTCCGATATATATATATAGGACTCAAAACATTTGAAGTGTGTGCCTAGACTCAACCGTCAATGATTCGATCAATCAGTGGGGGCTTCTAGGTCGGAGAAGGCTCTGAATACCAACTTGTAATACCCAGGATGTGATTATACCTCCTACGTGTTGAGGCACGACTTAAAGGTATAAGCCCATTCTAGAATGATCTCAAGTTTGGTATCTTTGCACGACTCATGTAAAAATAGGGATGAAATTGCAAAAGGATAGTTGGCTTACATGCCACGTCACACAATAGATTACATAAGCAAATCATCATCCAAATAACATCACAACCCGACTACGGGCGAAGATCCAAATGAAAGATACCAAAAACATAAAGCCACAAGGTCCGAATCGCCCCTAGTAGAAACCACTACTGATCATTGGGATAGTGCACATAGTATCGACTACGTTCTTCATCGAACACCCAGTACAACTCCGTGGCGTCACCTGAGTAGTTCACCCTGGTACATGCATCTGGTGTTGTGTAGAATTTGTGAGCCATGGAGGACTCATCAATCCCATTCCCGGGTAACAAAACTATCTAAGCCTTGGGTGTGGAACAAGGCTGAAGAAAGATAAAAGGTTGCAGCTGCACTAGCACTAGCTTACGTGTTAAGAGCGAGAATAGAAGTGCCACGAGCGTCAAAGTGATCACGAAGTGATCCTATCTAAGAACGACAATCATAACCCCACCGTGTTCACTTCCCGAACCCCCTTTCGGAAAATGACCGTCACGATTACTCATGCTGGTAGTGTGTTCTGAACATGGTGTCAAGTTGTCTACAACCGGATATTAACAAATTCCCATCTGCCACATAACCGCGGGCACGGCTTTCGAAAGTTCAAAACCCTGCAGGGGTGTCCCAGCTTAGCCCATGAGAAGCTCAAGATCTGCGGAGTCGCAACTCCAAGGTGGGAAGGCCCGAGTATTCTCGGTATCCCGTGCTCAAGATACTCCGACTAAGTTAAGACTAATCCAGCAAATCCTCCCGGCGTGCCGACACCCTGATAGTAGCCGCGCGTATCTCGTCTCAGGCCACGACCGGATGGGTGATCCCACAGGTTTTTACCGGCCCTCGGGTTCCCCCAAGGTGGCCCCACGTAACCCCCAGTTTGGACCAACACTCATGTGGAGCACTGGCCCGGGTTGTTGATTAAGAAGAGGGTTTATAACTCACTATGCAAGTTTTAGTTGTTTAGGCAAATGTAGTACCAATGTTGGGACTTGCTGGAAAAGCCTTAGCGCTAAGCGGTTTATCTAGGGGGTCCCATAACCCCAACCGTGTGAGGAACGCAAAATCAAGGAACATAACATCGGTTTATACGGTTCCTAGGGCGGCATGAGTGGAACAAATCACCAAGCAAGAAGCTTATCCTTCCACCCATTACCAATATATAGATGGTTTAGTTTAAGAGTTTATATAGTGTGATATCCCAACAATAACTTCAACATGAAGCAAGAATCTTCAAGTCTTCTCCTGCAACTAGCAATGCTATAAGAGGTGCTGAGCGAAGCTTACTTAGCCAAACAAAGGTTTGCTAGGTTGGGTGGTTAGACAGATTCATGGTTACAATAGGAGGCTGACAAACAAACATGGGCATCGAGGCAATGAGCTAAAGAGCGAGACATCTAGCAATAGGCAAATATAGTAATAATATCTGGGTCAGGTCGTCTTGCCTGTCGAGTCGTCGATGGGATCGTAAGACGGCTCCTCGTACTCAACCTCGGTAGTGACCTCGTTCTCGTTCTCGGTCTCGGCTTCCGGCTCTACTCAACACAAGAACACAACGAGGCACGAGATCAAACAAGGTGCAATGCACAATCAACATGATGCACACATGATGCATGTATGATGAAATACATGTCAAGGGATGAAGCACACAAGAACAACACAAGACAACAAGTGAAAATGAGGCCGGAATCCACATATCGCGAATGCGGTAAGTCCTCATATGCATAAGTTGAAAAAGGTCCAGATCTGATTAAACCTTAAGTTAAAGTTGTTAAACATCCAAGTTAACATGCACCATGATGTTCTACATGAAATTCTAGTCAAGTTTCATATAAAGTTTGTTTAATTCGGAGCTACGGTCTAGAAGATATGAGCAAAACAAGTTAAGCATGGCAACAATGCAAGATGCACCCAAACATCAAGCAAACATACTTCAAACATGTAAACAAGATAATATTATGATTCTACATGCAAATTCACATAAGTTTCATATAGGGCATGCTCAAAACGGAGCAACGGTACAACACATACACTCGAAACAAGATTCAATGCAAAGCTGAAATTAACAGCCACATAGCAACTTTGGAGCAAGAAATATATACTCTACATCACTCAAACATGGTGACAATAAGCATGGACATGAAGTAGACATATCCTACAGCAAACAACTACATTGGAGCAACTCCATAGGAGGAATGGATCAATAGCAACAAGCTACAACATTTTGATCATGACGTTAATAACCTGACAGTAATATTTTATAGCAACTTGGGATCAAGAAATAAATAAGCTACAGCAATCCATATGAGCAAGTAAGGGCAGGAATGGATAGACAACAACATATACAGCAAGGAATGATCAATGGCCACCCCGAAACTAACATGGATTTGACTAGGGCATCAAGCAAACATAGCATCAGGATAAGACAGATTCCAGACTTAGTAGAATTTTCACTAAGTGTTAAAACATTAATGTTGGCATGGCATGTTTGCAAGCATGTTTAAGTCACCTCAAGGCATATCATGGAAAATGGTTTGCACCACAGCAAAGCCCACATGATGGAGATTCTAAAACATATTAACATGTAACAAGGGGACAAACACATCAATAACAACGAGCTCTTCAAATGAGCATCTCATAACATGTTACAAAACTTAACAGCCACATACACTTTTGCAACAGAGATAAACATGGCAATATGAACCCTATCATGCATGCTACAGCAACCATCATGTAAAGCATCTCATGATGAACATTTTGGCATCTCATTTACTTCATTTGGATAAACATGCACCAAGTTATCACATCTCAAACATGGCATGAAAATAACAAGTAGCCGCAGTTTGTATCAAGTAGCACTCTTGCAACAGAGATTAGGACCTCTATATGGACTCAAACAAGCATGGCACAATGGAACAAAGTGTAGAGCACATCACCACGGTCATTTTGACATATCATATGCATAATTTGGACTTATACACAAAGAGATACAGCTACATGAACATGCAATAAAAAATAAGCAAAACTCCAGGGCTTAGTAAAAAAACAGAAACTACCTCGCGGATTGGGTCCACGGGGCGGATCGGGTCAACGGGCGAAGCGGGTGCGGGCGAAGCGGGTCGGATCCGGACCCACTAGGGTTTCCCCGGCTTGGATCGGCGGCTGGAGCCCGAGAGCTCGCGGATCGGCGGCGAGGGCGGCTCCGGCCGGCCGGCGGTGGTCGCGGTGTGGGCCGACGGCGGTTGCTCGGGGCGGCGGCGGTGGCTTGAGGTCCGACAGCGGCGGTGGCTTGAGGGCCCGGCGGCGGGGTGGCTCGAGGGCCCGGCGGCGGGGGAAGCTCGGCGGAGGCGGCGGCGGATCCGGCGCCGGCGGGCGGCGGGCGCGGCGGCCGGCTATCTGCGCGCGGGCGGCGGCCGGCGGGAGTGGAGGGCGCGTGAGGGAGCCCGGAGGCGAAGCAGCCGAGGCGGCGGCGGTTGTGCTCGCGCGAGCCCGATTCGGGCCCCGCGGGCCGCGGCGGCGGGAGGAGGCGGACGGGGCGACGTGGCGCGACCTGGTTGGTCGAGGGCCGGCGGACGGACTCTGGTCCGTCCGGACGTGTCCAGCGGTGGAGGAGGTGGGACTAGGGTTTGGACGCGAAAATGGGGGGTGTGGATGTTTTTATAGGCACAAGGAGCTAGGAGACTCCAAATGGGGAGCGGTTTTCGGCCACGCGATCACAATTCGACGATCGAGATGATGGAAAGGGTTGTGCTGGGCTAGTGGGCTGTTGTGGAGGGGGTCTTGGGCCTCAAAGAAGAGGTTCTTTTAGCCCACTAGGTTAACCGTTGGAGTACCAAACGAACTCCAAACGCGACGAAACTTGACAGGCGGCCTACACGTACCAAAACAACATCGCATGACAAGTCTCGCGCCATTCCGAAAACGTTACACGGCCACACACGAAAGAAGGACTCGGGGATGCCACGGGCACGTGGGAGGGCATCGGAACTCGAAACGGACAACAGGAAGAGGCGAGTGGGACCGGGTGCAAGTGACAACACAAATGCAATGCAATGCACCTGACAACATGACATGGATGAAATGCACACACGCGCACGACAAAACGAAGAAACCCGAAATGAAAGAAGAGCCCGGAAATGGAATTGATGAAGCCAAAGTTTATATACTGCCATATTTGGAAAGGGTTACATCTGGGGCATTACAATCCATCACAAGACGCTTGCAAGCATGAGTGGGAGAAAGATAAGAACTATACCAAATGTACCTTGACCGATGTTGAAGATGGATCAATGATCACTCGAATGTGGAACAAGGAAATAACACAATTGGTACCAATTCTTGTCGGTTTCTCACACCTACACAAGTAAACCTTATGGTGGAGCTCAGTGAGGATAGTGGCACAAAAATTTGATGGAAAATGTTAGCAAGAGTCAATAAAGTTGAAAGAGATTCACAAATTCGCAAGTGAAACAAGTAGACCAATAGCAATATGGGTGGCACACGGAAACACACACACGGATAGATAAGTGGTGTCGTGCAACCAAGGGGTGAGCCAAAATGTGGAATCCACAAAAATGCTCTTGTTGCACAACACTAGACAGATGCTAGCGCGATTGCACAATAGGCAAATACGAACTTGTGCACAACCTACTAAGCAAAATGCAATGAATTCTATACCAAGTATGCTATATGTATGGTATTCCGGTGGTATGATCCAAAATGATCGAGTATGACAATCTTAATGTAGTATGATGCTATGGTTCTCGCTTAAAAGCTCTTTGCTCATCTTTTTCTTTGTGCTTAAAAGCTTGTTTGGCTCTTTCTCTTTTGAGCTCTTTTCTCATGCAAAACTTCACGAACCAAGATAGCAATTGAGTATATGCGATGACAACCTTGTGTCACAAGAGATGATACCAAGATATGCACCACGGTGATATGGTATGTATGATATGGGAAGTATGATCACTAATGTGCACAAGTCACGTTGCCAGCAATACTCTAATGGCTAGTCTCGATAGGTAGGTGACGCAAAAATGGGCTAGGGGTTAACAATGCAATTGCAAGGGAATAGACAATGATTTCGTCGAAGTTACCGTCCGTGTCGATGATGAGAGGTGGTGCTCTTGATGTAGACCCGTTCCTAATTAGCCGAAACACCTTAGGAAACGGAAAAACCACAACTCAAAATCTCGAGGACAAATGTCCAATGATGGTAGCGGCAGTGCCGTGGTGGTTGCGGAAGTGGAATGATGGGCTATACACGATGTCGGAGTTGAAGTCACGGTCCCTAAGTAGCCGAAACACTTTAGGAGACACAAGCCACAACTCAAACAAGCTCAACAAAACTAGGTTAGGTTGGGTTGGCGGAAATGTATAGTGGACTAAGCTATGCGGAAGTGGTGGTGGTGGTTGATGAAGAAGCAATTGTCCCTAAGTAGCCTAAACACCTTAGGAGACTCAAATCACTACTCAAGCAACCACAAATGCTATGGGGGACAAAAAGGGTTAGGTTGCGGAAAGCTATGGTGGCTATGCGGGTGATATGGTGGAGGGCTTATACAAACTTGCCAAATTTGACAAAATTTGATGGATTCAAATGATAATGGTAGTATTTTTGTGGTATGGGGAATGTCAAGAGCTTCGAAATGAGCTAAAGAACGTCCAAATCGGAGTTCGGATGAATTAGTTATGACCAAAACAAAAATCAGCCGAAGTCTGAAACTACACGTACTGGACGTCTGGAAAGTGACGGACGACCGGTGACCGGACGTCCGGTCGGCCTCGGAAATCCGGTAATTTCTTCTGTATAGGTGGTTCCGGTCGTCCGGTGAGTTGCGGACGTCCTGTGCTTCGTGAGGGTCCGGACGTCCGGTAAAATGCCGGTCGTCCGGTGGGTCGGGGTCAACGCGGGATTTGATTTCTAGGATGCGATTTTGGGCGGAAATTGATGATTTTGGGGTCAAAATTGATGAGATTTCGTGGATGGAAAGTGAGGAAACTTGGGAAAGTGCTAGATCCACTTGAAACCAAGCAAATCCATGGATCAAAATCAACAAAATATCATCAAACCAACAAATCACAAAAAAATTGGGGCTATTTTTGGTGGGGATTTTCAAAATTTAGGACGAAATCACACAAAAGAAGGCTAGAAAATGCTGGAGGGCTCCAAATTTGTGAGAAACCGTGGCTCTTGATACCATATGATGTAGGGTGGAACCCTAGATGGCCGATCTTTCACGAAATGGAGGGGATCCCACGAAGAACACGAGAGGGAACACGAGGGGAAGCACGAGAGAGTCACTCAAACCAACAAGGACAAGTCACACATATGCTAGATCCTCGAAACACAAAGAGATACAAGATCCATGATCAACAAGGGACGATACAAAGGGTAACCGGTTCTTCTCCGTGAGGGGGTCTTGATGATATCCCGTAGGATCTTCCCGCGAGGGGCCTTGAATCCCGTAGGATCTTCTCCGTAGAGGTCTTGAATCCGTGTGGATCTTCTTCGTGGAGGCGCCGCAGTCACTCCCAAGGAGATGAACCACTAGTGGATGAGCAAAGATCTATCTCAAATGAGCTAAACCTAAGCTAACCCTCACTAGGAGGAGGTGGAGGAGTATATGTAGTCTAGGGTCACGAAGGGGTAAGTGGGAGAGGGATACATGGGCCTCTCGCCCGAGAACTGTGCGCAGACAGCATGTAGCGGACGTCCGACGGCTACCGGACGTCTGGTGGCTCGCGAGGGTCCGGACGTCCGGAAGTCTTCAGACTTTCCCTATTTTCCTTTTGTCGTCGAAGTCACGGACGTCCGGTGGCCTCCGATTGTCCAGTCGTCTAGGAGTCGCCGGTCGTCCAGTAGAGGCCGGACGTCCGGAGCCTGTAGCTTTTCCAGTGGCTTCTCCGTTTGATCCTCGGACTTGTTCTCGCCATCTTGTCCAATGCTCCTAGCTGTTCCATGGCCTCCCTCTTGGTTCCTAGTCATGCATAGCTCATATATTTGAGGTAGTAGCCATGTCTCGCATGTAGAAAGTGGAGGTCCGGAGAGGAGCGAGTTGACCTTGTGTCCAATGGTGGGTACTTGAGGTCTCGTCGAAGTGAACATGGGGATGATCGTGGGATGCTCCGCATCATGTTTGGCTCCTCACTTTTTCAGGTACCGTATATTATCATCTACACATTTGTAATCATAAGCTGCATTTTTCATCTGTGCGCATAAGTTTTATATAATCTTGGAGTACATTTTGGGTACTAATAGTATGTTATATGCTCAATGAAGAGTCCGTCCATGGAAAACCTATCAATGCTGCTAGATTCTGTCAAAATCTTATATATCGGAATATTTAGTTTTGATCTGAACATAATTATTGGCTTGCTACGATGCTTTCGATCTCTAGAGAATTTATATATAAAGATGATGATTTCATGCACATTGAAAGCCTGTATATATTGTACTAGTGTTAACCGTTCAGCTGTCGCTCTTACGACATACTCTTTTTTTAGACCTTAACTGTTTTCAATCTTCATGTCTACTTAGGCAGTAACACATGGAGAAAAACATATAACCAATCGGTGGTGTAATAAGCACCAGGATTTTCTTACTTCTCATGACATTTGTTTGAGGACAATAACGATGGAAGCATATGCATCCAACCAGGCAAACAGAAGCTTTATCACATTCTTCCTATTGAATGCGGGGTTACTATTGTCTATGAGGCTTAAGTTTTTCAACAAGAGATTTCTCACGGACAGACATGTTTAACAGCAAAAGAAGAAGTTTCAGGTGGACAAATTGGCTTCTGTACGTGCTTGGCTTCTATTTACAACAACTTGTAGTCATCCTCCAATCAGCTTTTTTGCACAGGATGTTGATTTTATAGATCTGACCGATCCATTTGTTTGTGACTGCGAAAAAGAGTGGTTGGGTTAGATGTTATTGTCATGTTCAATCTGGGTTTTGTCTAAATTTGATGAACAATTAATCCTTGGGCTTTTGTACTGTTTGTAAGCTTGAGTTACATATCGTTGCCCACGTATTCCCCTCCGCCAGCCACTGCACTACCGCATATTCCACGGCTCCTGTTCGTTCCCGTCCGAGGCCTCGCCGTCGTTCTCCGCCTTGGTTCGCTCGCTGTGCCCACCGCCGGCTGGCGTTGTCAACATGGTCAACGACCAAGAGGAATCAGGAGATGATTGTATGTGGAGAGGCTGAAAGTAGGGACCCATGAGGGTCATTGTATTATGCAAGAAGGTGCCTCATTATTACAAGCAAAAAAATAATTGCTCCTAATTGTTTGACAACTAGGTCCCACGCCATTGTCAATGTAGTCAATAAACAAGAAAATTACACAACGAGCGGATAACACCAGGGACCCAGTAGCTCGCCCAGTTGTCTTTTAGTTTTAGAGATGGATCTCAACTCCGCGTTGTGCGGGAGCTGTGGTCCATCTAGCCCACGCTTACACTTTTATTTAAGCACATGATGAGCCCAGTTGATATATTTTTTTCTTTCTGAAAATGGCTAGCCTAGTTCTTTTTTTTTGGACAATACCAAACCGAGGCCTACTTGCTTTTCTCAGCCCTACTGGGCTGCAAATCTTTCAAGACGAGGAGGGATTTAAGTAGTAAGAAATGGGCTTCCCTAGAATATGGGCCATAAGTTGTAAGAAATGGGTTGTAAATTTTTAAACCAAAGCCAACCGGCAATTATATCCAAATATCGTTTCTTCTGGATTTCTCTACTCTTATAAAAGCATAGTTGGTGATGACGGTGTGCCTGCCATCCTGCAATATAGGCCGTCCGATCTATATCTAATGGATAGGAAGGAAACTATGACAATTTACCTGCACTCCTCTCCACAATTGCCGATATGGCCTTCCCTCGTTCATCTTTTTCTCCCATAAGATAAACTGCTCATACAAATGCGTCTTGATGTTCCATGAAACGCACGGGCATCTTGCTAGTCAAGATTTTAAATTTCATTCATTTTTTTCTGGAGATTTTTTTTGAATTTTATTTTCATATAATTTTGAAAAAAATATTTTTAAGTGACTCAAAATTTCGTGATTAAAAGAGTTCGGACCCCATCGAAGTATGCAAAAAAAATCGTTGAATTTTTTAGAAGCGGCCAGAATATGGTTTGTAATGCTAATAAAAAGAATATGGGCTTCAAAATATCCTTCAGAATTAGCAAATGGGTTGTAAATTATTGAAAATAATAGCTAATGGGTTGTATGATGTTTTCCACAAATTTGGAGGCTGACTTCTGGGCCTACTAGGTTGACGATGACGTTGTCCTAAAAAAATTGATGCGTGCGCAAGGCTTTGTCAACTTAGTCAACACAGAGCAATGACTGTTGGATGTCCATCCAACGGCGGTCGTGCTTCTTCAATCTCTGATCTTCCTGCTCCAGCTACCCAAACCAGCGCTGGCGGGACTGCCCGCTCCCTCCTCCTGTGGCCGGTTGTGCAGCCGCCAGGCCATCCCTCTACCTACTCGCACATCCTTTTATTTTCCGACAACGCCAGCCTCACCCCGCACCGACCAGCCAGCGCTCGTACTCCCCTCAACGTGGGCTCCGCTGTTGTGGCTTCGCTGGCTCCGGGTTGTTCCCTTCCTCGGCCTCACTCTCGTCCACCGCGTTTGTGCTCTCGGCGCGGCGTGGTCAACATGGTCAACAAACAACAGCCATCAGAAGAGTGGTGTAAGTGGAGAGGCTAATACTAGGGACAAACACAAGCAAGTGCCTCCTTATTACTCGCAAAATAATGATTCGTCCACCTGATAGTATTGACCCACCGGAAGGGCCTCTGTATTTCACGAAAAAATATTCCTCCTGCTGACAGCTCGAACCCACCAGCTATATCTTTGCACGGAAGGAACTGACTTCTTATTGCGCACAAAAAAGTGAATACTCCCCCTGCCATCTGGGACCCACCATAGTTGGAGGCCGAATTGTGGGCCTACTGACATGGATGGAGGGCTTTGTCAACTTAGTCAATATGAACGATTCTAGCTCAAGTGTCGTACGATGTCCATCCAACGGCCGTAGTGCTTCTTCAACCTCTGGTCCTCTTGCTCCAACCGCCCAAACCAGCACCGGTCGTGCCGCCTGCTCCTACCTCCCGTGGCCGGCTCTGCTGCCGCGCAGGCCTGACCGCCCCAACCTACTCCAACCTCTGGCCAGGCCATCCCTCTACTCACCCACAACCCCTGTTATTCTGCGGCGACGGCAGCTTCACACCGCAGCCAAACCAGTCAACCCTTGTACTCCTCTCCACGTGGGCATCCACTGTTGCGTCTTCCATGGCTCTGAGTCGTCCCCTTCCTAGGCCTTGCCATCGTCCACTGCCTTGGTGCTCTTGGCGAGGCGTGGTCAATGTTGTCAAGGAACGACTTCCGTCGAAAGAGTACTGTACGTGAAGAGGCTGACAGATGGGTCCACGGCCGTAGCAAGGAAGTGCCTCCTTATTACGCGCAAAATAACGATTCCTCCACCTGAAAGCAGGGACCCACCGGACGGGCCATCGTATTTTTCTAAAAAAAATGGTTCCCCCTTGACTGCTGGGACCCACCATGATGCGGGGATAACATGATCTAGGCCGATCTTTCACGATTGGAGGGATCCCCGAGGATGAACATGAGGGGAAATCACGAGGGGAAAAGAGAGAAAACACTCAAATCAACAAGAAAAAATCACACATGTGCTAGATCCAAGAGCACAAGGAGAGATACATGATACAAACCCAACAAAGAGGGATACACGGTAGCTAGTTCATCTCCGTGAGGAGGTCTTGAATCCGCAAGGGATCTTCCCGTTAGGGGTCTTGAATCCGGTGTGGATCTTCTCTGTAGAGGCCGCGGTCTCTCATGGAGTAGAACCACTATGGATGAGCAATGCTCTAGGTCTCAAATGAGCTAACACAAAGCTAACCCTAACTAGCAGGAGGGGAAGGAGTATATACAGTCTAGGTCCACGAAGAGGTAAGTGGGAGATACATGGGCCTCGGGCCCAACACACTGTGCGCAGACAGGTACCGGACGTTCGGTGGGTTCTGGTCGTCCGATGGCTCACGGGCGTCCGGATGTCCGGGAGGTTCTCGGACCTCCGCTAATATCCTTCTATGATGAGTCACCGGTCGTCCGGAGAGGCTCGGTCGTCCGGTCGCTGGGAGGTCGTCGGACGTATGGTACTTTTCGGATGTCTGGTGGCTGTAGCTTCAGGCATCGGACGTCTGGCGTGGTTCGGTCGTCCATTGGTTGTAGATTTCGGCAGCTCTTCCTCTTGTTCCTCGCGCTTGGTGTCCTCGTCGTCTTGTCCAATTCTCCTAGTTGTTCCATGGCCTCCCTCTTGGTTCCTGGTCATGCATTGCACATATGTTTGAGGTAGTAGCCATGTCTCACATGTATAAAGTGAAGGTTCGAAGAGGAGCGAGTCAACCTTGTGTCCAATGGCGTATACTTGAGGTCTCGTCTTATGTCTCCTTGGGTCATGGGGAGTGGTCGAAGTGAACATGGGGATGATTGTGGGATGCTCCGTATCATCTCACCCCCCCC